>CM021100.1:766632781-766972705 GCA_007115665.2 Sequoiadendron giganteum
TCTCTTAGGTCTCTCTCTCTCACACACTTTCTCACTCCCTCTATCTCTCTCCCCTCTACCCTTAACCCTAAACCCTAAACCCTTAAACCCTAAACCATTAAACCCTCCCTCCCTCTATCTCTCTCCCACTCCCTCCCTCTCTCCCTCTTTCAAGTCTCTCCATCTTACCCCCTCTCCCTCTCTCAAGTATCTCTCTCACTCACTCAATCCATCTATCTCTCTCCCATCTCCCTTAAACCCTATACCCTCAACCCAATACCCTAAACCATCAACCCTATACGTCATCAACCCTATACCCTCAATTCTCAACCATCTACCCTATACATTGGATCCTCAACCCTCATCTATCTTTTTCCCTCCCTCTTCTCTCCTTATCTCTATCTCACTTCTCCCCCCATCTCTCCCTCCATCCATCCCACCTTCTCTTCCCTAATCCCTCAACCCTCAACCCTCAACCCTTAAAACCTCAAACACTCAACCCTATACCCTAAACCCTCAACCCTCAACCCTTAAATCCTACACCTTCTACCGTCTACCCTCAACCCTAATCCCTCAACCCTTAAACCATTAAACCCAATTAAAGGCTTTACCCTAATCCCTCAACCCTTAACCCTTAAACCCTCAACCCTCTACCTTCAATCCTAAACCGTTAAACCTAAAACCTCAACCCTATACCTTGTACCCTATATGTTGGATCCTAAACCCTAATCCATCAACCCTATACCCTCAACCCTCTACCCTAAACCTTAAACTCTTGACCTCAACCCTTAAACCCTCTACCATCTACCCTATGCATTAAACCCTTAACCCTCAATTCTCAACCCTCAACCCTCAACCCTTAATCCCTTAATCCTCAACCCTTAAACCCTAAACCCTCAACCCTTATACCCTCTACCTTATACATTAGACCCTCAACCCTAATCCTTGAACCATATGCCATTAAACCTATACCCTAAACCCTCTACCCTCAACCCTAAATCCTCAACCCTAAATCCTAAACCCTTAAACCTTCTACCCTCTACCCTCAACCCTAAACCCTAAACCCTTAAACCTTCTACCCTCTATCCTCAAACCTCAACCCCCTACCCTATACCCTCAACCCAATACCCTAAACCATAAATCCTATACCCTCAATTCTCAACCCTCTATCCTATACATTGGATCCTCAACCATAATATATCTATATCCCTCTCTCCTCTTCTCTCCTTCTCTCTATCTCACTTCTCCCTCCATCTCTCCCTCCATACATCCCTCCCTCTCTACCTTAATCCCTCAACCCTATACCCTCAACCCTTAAACCATTAAACACTCAACCCTCACCCCGATACCCTCTACCCTAAACCCAATACCCTCTACCATCAACCCTATACCCTCAACCCTTAAACCCTTAAACCCAAGTAAACTCTCTACCCTAATCCCTCAATCCTCAACCCTCAACCCTTAATCCCTCGACCCTTAAACCTTCAACCCTCAACCCTCAACCCTCAACCCTCAACCCTCAACCCTCAACCCTCAAACCCTCTACCCTATACATTAATCCCTCAACCCTCAATTCTCAACCCTTGACCCTTAATCCCTCAACCCTAGGTAGGTAGGGAAACATAGGTGAGATACAAAGTGATGAAGGGAGAGGTAGGTAAACAAAGGGATAGGGGAGATAAATATAGGTAGAGAGGGAAGGAGATGTAGAGAGAGGAGAGATAGAGAGAAGTAGAGAGGGGAGGGAGGGATATGTAGGGAGGAGATAGAGGTGTGTGTTTGTGTGTGTGTGTGTGTATGTGAGAGAGAGAGAGAGAGGGAGAGAGAGAGAGAAAGGAGGGAGGGAGGGAGAGGGAGAGAGGAGGGAGGGAGGGAGAGAGAGAGAGAGAGAGAGAGAGAGAGAGAGAGAGAGAGAGAGAGAGAGAGAGAGAGAGAGAGAGATGTAGGGAGGAGACACGGTTGAGATATAGAGTGATGGAGGGAGAGGTGGGTAAAGAGAGGGAGAGGGGAGATAAAGATAAATAGAGAGGGAAGGAGATGTAGAGAGAGATGATAGATAAAGAGAAGTAGAGAGTGGAGGATGGTGGGAGAGGAAAGGAGGAGATAGAGGTGAGTGTGTGTGAGAGGGAGAGAGAGTGAGAGGAGAGAAAATGAGGGGAGAGAGGAAGGGGAGAGAGAGAAAGAGATTAGAGAGGGAAGGGGGGAGAGATAGAGAGTAGAGAGGGAAGGAGAGAGTAAGAGTGAAAGAGGGGTGAGGGAGAGAGTGGTAGGTAGTGGAGGGAGAGGTAGGTAGAGAGGGAAGCAGAGAGGGATGGATAGGAGGGAGAGAGAGAAGGAGGGAGAGTGAGATGGAGAGAGTGGTGAGATAGAGAGTAGAGAGGTAAGGAGATAATGAGAAATAGAGATAAAGAGAGAGAGGGAGGTTGGAGGGAGGGAGAGGTAGAAAGGGATAAGTGAGACATAGAGAGGGAATGCGGGAAAGTGGGATAAAGAGAATGGTGATTTAGAGAGGAGGGAGTGAGAGGGAAGGAGGGAAAGTGGGAGAGAGGGAATGGTGATTTAGAGAGGAGGGGGTGATAGGTAGGGATAGAGATAATGTTGAGATAGAGAGGAGAGAGTGAGAGAGAAAGAGAGGGATGGAGAGATAGAGAGAGAGAGGTAGGTAGAGGAAGGGAGAGGAGAGATAGAGAGTAGAGAGGGAAAGAGGTAGGGAAGGAGGCATAAGTGAGATAGAGAGGGATGGAGAGAGAGTGATGGAGGGAGAGGTATGTATAGAGAGGGAAAGAGAGAGGAGAGATAAAGAGCAGAGAGGGGAGGGAGGGAGATAGAGGTGTGTGTGTGAGTTAGAGAGAGAGAATGGTGAGATAGATAAAATGATCAATTGAGAGAGAAAGAGGGGGAGGGATGGAGGGACAATAGTGAGAGAGATTGGGAGGAGAGACAAAAATAAGGGGAGGGAGGGTGAGGTTGAGAGAGGGAGGGAGAGGGAGGGAGAGGAGAGATAGAGAGAAGTAGAGAGGGAACGAAGGAGGGAGGGAGTGTTAGCGAGGGATATAGAGGTTTGTTTGAGAGAGAGAGAGAGATAGAGAGGGGAGAGTGAGAGGGAGGGAGAGAGAATTATGAGATAGAGAGGAGAGAGTTAGAGAGAAAGCGGGGGAAGAGAGGGATAAAGAGTGAGAGGAGAGATAGAGAGTAGAGAGGGAAATAGGTAGGGAGGGAGACATAAGTGAGATACAAAGTGATGGAGGGAGAGGTAGGTAAAGAGAGAGAGAGGGGAGATAAAGATAAGTAGAGAGGGAAGGAGATGTAGAGAGAGAAGAGATAGAGAGAAGTAGAGAGGGGAGGGAGGGAGGCAGATGTAGGGAGGAGATAGAGGGGTGTGTGAAAGAGAGAGAGAGAGAGAGAGGGGAGAGAGAGGAAGGGAGAGAGAGAGGGAGTGGAGAGATAGAGAGTAGAGAAAAGGAGAGAGAAATATGATTCAACTTGTTGACTACTAAAATTTGACCTCCTAATTACTGAAATTTGAATTGTTGATTACTGAAATTTAAATAAGTCTGAAATTTTTAAGATCTTCCAAAAACTAGAATTTGCATTATAATTCCTAGAGATCTGAAACCACTCTCAAACATCCTTCCTATATACATGTAATATAACTTAAAGTATAAGACAGTAAATGTCCATATGTAAATGTCAACTTATACTTAAATGTTTATTTCATGTATATAGTTTCCCTGGAAGAGAAAGCGAAAATAAAAGAGTTTAGAAAAATGCATTCCAAAATTCATTGAAAAAAGAAAGAGAACTCACACTTACTCACTCATTGAAAAATTCAAGCCATTTGGCGCACAGCAAATTTGGTGCTCGCCAAATGGTAAAGCCATTTGGAGAGCACAATATGGCCTATTATAGGGTTTTTTTGCAATTTGGCACCAAAATTGTGTCATAGATTGGTGCACTTACCCTACACGACATCATGTTATTTTGGTAGAAATTTTTTTTGTTTAAGACCTACCCATTACACATTTCATGAAATTTGAATTTAGGTCCACCTTAGGTCATCCTGGTTAATTGCAAACCCTTGGCTAACATGGAGTGATGTTAAGGTAGTATTTTGTATATAATCATCATCTCACTTTAAATGATAAGTGTATGAAAAAGTGTGTTGATGCGAATTTGTTTGAGCAAGGGTTATTTAGGTTTTTTATTGGGAGTTCCATCTCTCAATTCTTGTGCATCATAATCAAAAGGTCATAAGGAGTGTAGGAGAGATTCTGAGACAAGCTCAATTTATGTGTAAGTTGTGTTATCAGGATTAAGGTTCCATATAAGCTTTATATTTGTATTATGATAGGACTGGTGTTCTACTCTTTGAGTTGGTGCTTAGATCTTTGTACAGGGGATTGGTGTCTCCAGTAGGTTGGTGCGTACATATATTTCAAGGGATTGGTGTCTCCAGTAGGTTGGTGTGTATATAGATTTCAAGGGATTGGTGTCTCCAGTAGGTTGGTGCATACATATATTTCAAGGGATTGGTGTCTCCAGTAGGTTGGTGTCTAGTTCATGATTGTAACTTGAATTCGTTATTTTTGTGAGGTTGGATTTAGACATTAGCTCCAAGCATCTCTTCTCACTATGGTTTTTCCCATTCTAGGTTTCCACATATATCCGGTGTTCATTGTGTGAATGTGTGCTTCTATGATTGATTGATTGGTAGTATTTGTTTTGGTTCATATTTAATTTTTAGATTTACATATTGAATTAAAGATTTTTAAGTTGATTTGATCTACTGATTCACCCACTATCAGTAGATTGTTTTCCCTTTAACTTAACCCTTGTGTTTTTGTGGGCTATACAAATTTGGGAGATAATTAAAAGGATCTCCTATTGGGTGGAGATTTGTCATTAGGATAAGCTTGCAAGAACTTTATAGCTTTCAAAGTGAGGAGGAAAGCAGGTTAAACCCTCTTGCACCAATCTATTAAATATACCCTTTTATTTCATGGAATCATGCCTCACATACCTTCACTTATATCACTTGAGGACATCCCCTAGTAGTCTTGTACAAGCCTAGATAATATATATTAGCTATATTTGGTTGTAATGCATCAAAGAAATTAGCCTTAGAAATTTACTCACCATGTGCCTCTTGAAATGGGTTTGTAGACCATTTATTATCTCTCCTCATGTAATTTTGAGTGATCTTGGGTGATAAAAATGGTTAGAGCCTCAAAATGGACTCTATATTATGTGCCTAAAAAGGCATATTGGTCCAATCTTATAGTTATTCACACTCCTACTTGAATAATCTAAGTTATTTATGCCCTTGGAATGTTTTATTGTGAGATACAAGTGTGATTATACTCAAAATCCAAAAGTATTTGCAAACATCCCCCTAAAAACTGATCATTGAATTTTGAATATAGACTATTCCTCAAAATATTCTTCCTAATATTGAAACCCCACAACAATGCCCAAGAAACCAAATCATAATCCAAATCTAAACCATCTTCCTAATCTGATTTTTTATCCATAATCCAAAGTATTAATCCATATTTCACAACCCAAATCTAGGTTTAATCAACCTCCATAATCCGAAATCCACACCAAGTTTGAGATAATGACTTGAAACAAATCAAAATATAATTTTTGAACTTTAGTTTTCTTAAGAACTTTGCCTATCCTAAGTGGAAAATCTAAATCAACCTCACTTAGGAACTTTACTTAAATCCTAATTAGGGAGATCAACTATCCAACAACTCACTCCATTCCAATCTTTCTTAAGTAATTTGCTTATCTTAAGTAAAAAAACCAACCACCTCCATCAATCCTAAAGAAAACCTAAGGTCTTAAAATTAAACTAGATCAAACATCTTCAAATCAAGCCCTCCAATCCGTCTAGACACTTATCTTTGAAAGAAGAAACCAACCTTGAGAAAAATAGATAAAATTAATCCAAACTCACCCTGAAAACAATTCAAATTGTTTGTTTATGCCACCCATCACTAAATCTTGATCAAAGAAAAAAACAGAACAATGAACCACCAACCCCATTGAATCTAACTATGGGAAAAGAAATTCCTCATCCCATCAAGCATATCATGATAGCTTGCACAATCTGAAAACTCTTGCCAATCAACTTGAGTACTCATCTCAATTTTCAAAGTTCATTAAAAATGACAATTTTTATATCTTGATGGATCACCTAATTGATATGAATCACTATTTTCTTGAAAAATTGATTAATGAATAAGTCAAACTCTCCTTTACTATGAAAAATTTCTAAACTTGATAAATTAATATACGAGGAAACAACTATGTCAACCATCCTTACCAATCCTAGGGGTCATCTCCCCCTCAATCATCTTGTGACCTTCAAACCAATCAACTAGTTTGAGATAGTGTGTTGTTGTCTTCTCTTCATCATATACCCTCTTCCAATCCTTCATTAAAAGACTCATTTGTCCACAATTTTAGGGAGAATGCACCTTCAACATCATATCAAGACCGCGAAAAAAAATTCTCCAAGAACTAAAATTATATCTATAGTATTTGATCTATACATTCCCTCATCCTCAAATACATCTCTTGTTTCCACCCATGATGAGCCTCATCCAATTGCTTCCTTCACTTTATATCCCCCAACAAATGTTTCAAACACAATCAACTATTTCATCTCATATATCTTATCATTCAAAATTCTATCCACATATGTCAACTTATCCACTAACATCATATCCACCCCTCATCAACCTATCCACCAACATCATATTTACCCATGTGATTAAAATATCCACCCACAATATCACATTTTATTCCATACCCACCAACACATAAACATCACATACCACCAACACATCAACGCCATATTCAAAAAATGAACTCATTCCATGTCAGTTACCAACTTTCCTCACCCTATGGCTTTATCCCATACCAACCTCAAAACCCACCTCTTGGAACTCCATTCGACCAAGAGTGACAAACTATGAAAGATGCACTCAAAGAGTTGCAAAGTGGGGTTATCAACCAATGAAAACAATACAAATTGAAAACATTTTGAGTTGAATCTTCTCCATTTATCTAGTGTATTCTCTACCATGAAGTTTTTGTTGATACCAAGTTATTTTAGCTAGGTTTTCCTCATCATCTATTTTTCTTGGAATTGGATTCTTCTAGTTTATTTGTAAAGCCCATGTTGCTCAGAATTGGATTCATGATTTCTTTAGTTATTTTAGGCCTAATCCTTTTTCATGGCATATGATTCTTTTGGGAGATTGTCCAAAAAACACTTTCAAAGTTCACCTAGATTTGACATGATTTTGGGGTGAAAATTATATGTAGAATTTGGTATAAATTTTTTTTGTTATTATTATTTTCTTTGGTTGTTTTGATTAGGGGTAAAAAATGGGTTTTGATGGGGCCCGAAACCTAGTACAAAGGAAAACAAGCTGCACTTAAGATATACCATCAACCATCAACAGCACTACAACAGCCTCAACAAGATTATTGTTACTACATGCTGCAAATAACAAACAAGCAAGGGCCTGAAACCCTTACACAACTTGATTTTAATTGGGACCATAAACCCTTTATCCGGGCCTAGAAACCCATTAAAGTACAAAAAACTCGCTTGCATCTACCAGGCATTAGCACACCAGTTGCTCATGGAAATTGCCCCAGAGCCAAAGGAAATAACCACCTTAATGGTGTCAAACACCATCAAACCCATAATCAAAAACATCAGCACCTCCAACAAACCCACCACAAAGTGGGGTAAGAGAGCACAACGAACCACAGGAACCCAAAACAAAAATCAACAACCCTACAACCCTACAACACAAAAATATCTGGTAGCAAGAAACTGACTCAGCCTCCACCACTAAAGGAGGGAGCTCCCCTCTACTGGAAAGGAAAACCCGCTCAGCTAATCCACCACAACCAGTATTTTATTTGGTTGTTTTGTTGATATACACTTTTTGTTCTATACTAAGGTTATGGTTTGTTCTGATGTCATGTAGATTTAGGTGCTAGAAGTGGTCCATTTATAGGTGCTTTGGGATCTCATTCGAATAATGCCTTTAAGCACAATTGCCAAAGTGCTAGAAAACACTGACATGGACACAATTAGAATAGACTATAGCTAGATTCTACAAAATTCTCATCTTATTTTGGCCATTTTTCTTGTTTGTGCCACTCATCCCCTTAACAAAGAAAAAAATTGAATAAATGATGATGATTAGATGGAATCTTATTCTTGATACTCCAGACTATTGATGCTTAGGGAGAGTTGAATTATCATGGATGATTTTCTACTACAACCCTGTCTTTTCTCTTTAAATTTGTCAATTAAAATTGTATATTATTTCTAATCTAAACTTTTGACTTTTCAAAAAAAAATATATAATATAAATCTTTACACAAAATAATATAAACTACTTATTTATATAAATATATAAAAACAATAGAACCGCCGACTCAAAACCCAAAGAAGTTAAGCGACTGGATGGACCCCCACTATTCAATTGCTAAAGCTCTATGATGTGACAACCTCCATGGAAGACCGCTTACAGCTCAGAGGGATGATAGACTTTTAGTGACGACCGACGCGTCCTCCAAAGTTCAACAGAAATGTGTACCACCAAAAGTAGAAAAAGCAAAAGCATGACAACGACCACAAACTAAACAGGGCGATGGTTTCATTACTTTTTTCTTTCTCAGATTGCTCATTCTAAGGAAAAACAAACAAAAAACAAAACATAAAATAGCGGGGGTAATCCCTCCGCGTTGTCCCGATTAATCCTGTCTCTGCTGGAATCGCCAAGGCCAAGGCAAAAGAAATGATAAAATAAATAAAAAACACAAGGGGGAATGGAGGAGGGAAGGGGCACGTCGACTCAGGTTAACCGCGACCGGCAAAAAGTGAGACAAGAATGCTTACTCCTCTCCTCTCATCCCTTATCATCACATAAAAATCCTTTCAACCTCCGTCCTTTCGTTTCCCAATTTGCCATCCCTATCAATTTATTGACTTGAGAACAAGCAAACATCTAAGAGGGGACGTCTCCACCGTCGACGTACACGAATCAGAGCATAGACGTGCTATTGACCATGTCTAAATACCAGTGTTCTTTTCTCTTAAATAGCGGTTAAACCTTCAAGGGAAGAGAACCAAGAGAAAAGATATTAGAGCTCCATGGATGTCTTGTTATCTTGGAATAGCACGGCAACAACCAGAGATTCATACCAGAGGAAGAAAACTGAGGTCTTGTCGAGCTTCGTTTGGTCACTTGTAAGACTTCCTTTGGTGTTATGTGTACTAGTTATGGTAATGGTGGTCATGGATTTTGTGATGAAATATTGGGTGAGGCCTCGCGTTATGAAATGGAGGATGGCCAGGCAGGGTGTGTTCGGCCCGACTCCAAGTTTTATCCTGGGAAACCTGCGAGAAATGGAAAAGATGAAGGAAGAAGAGACGTCCGACCACATGCCCGCCGTTAGACACGATATTGTCACGAGACTCCTCCCACAGTACGTCCGCTGGTCGAAGCTCTACGGTATGTATTCTGTTTCAGGATACGTGGGATAATGAATTTCACGTTACTCAATGCACTGCTGACACATGCAAGATTGCGGTAAACTGACATGCAGTGGATTCTTAATTTCAGGAAAGCGGTTTATCTTTTGGTGGGGAATAGAGCCGCGATTGAGCGTGACGGAGCCAGATCTTATCAAAGAAATTTTGTGCTCCAAATACAGCCATTGCTATGGTAAGTCATATTTACAGCAGAGAGGCGTTCGGGACTTCATTGGCAAAGGGCTCGTAATGGCCAATGGGGAGGCTTGGGCTCACCAGAGGCGCGTCGTTGCGCCTGCTTTCAGTTTAGAAAAGATCAAGGTTTGTTCTTGCCACACAATCTTGATTTCATTTCTTGTATCATATTTTTCAAAATTGAAGTTTTATATTATGTATGTGATTTTGAAAATCTGATTGAAGTTTTATATTATGTATGTGATTTTGAAAATCTGATTGGATTTCATATCTTTTTACAGAATCAAGTGCAACATATGATTGATTCGACTTTGGAAATGAGTGATAGATGGAAAGGAATTATAGATGGAGGTGGAGGATCAGCCGAGATAGAGGTCAGCAAGGATTTCAGTTGCCTGGCTGGTGATATAATTGCTCGTTCGATATTTGGAAGAAATTTCGAGAAAGGAAGGAAGATATTTGAACAGCTTACTTCTCTCCAAAAGCTGTCGTCGCAGGCGGGACGATATCAATGGCTGCCAATCAGCAGGTAAAGATCGGGCCATCATCTCAATGAAATATCGTTTGGGCAAATGGTTTTAATGCTTTTTCGTGATGTTGACACTGAAATTTCCAAGATGATGCATACATTCAAGGCTCCGTCCAGCTTTTGTGGAAAAAGCAATGAACGAAAACACACGTGTTGAGGAAGTCATTATACAGTGTGAATTATGTCGGGCGATTTCTGGACGTGGATCAATTGTTGCTCTCCCTTATCCTTAGTTAATGACCATATGGTACTAGTGTGGCCATATTTGTCTTCATTAGAACACACCCAAAACTTAAAAATCTAAGATGTGGAGCCAACCTTGGGATTTGATACAATTTCAATCTTAGGCCGTGAATTTGAAGTGTTATTTTGAGGGAGGATTTTATATCATCCACTAATTTGTTTTGTTATTTTAAATGAGAGTACAAGTTTATATTGATATCTCTTCCAATAAGAGTTAAGGACTGAGGGATATCCATTCCATCAAAGTCTAAGGAGTCGATCACGACCTCATCTCTTATGTCATATTTTAAAGAATCATTTTATAATGAAATATAATAATTTAAAAAATACTGTAAAGAATAGATATTTTTTTAACTTTAAAATAGAAAAAGGGAGATAGACACTCAAATGAGATTTGTTAGTACATTCACCATAGTTTTTTGGTCACTGTGTAGTACTGTGTAGTACTGTATATTTTGATTGAAAAGTCATGCCTTGCATGAGATATTTATGGATTTGATTGTGTGAATAGTTTTCATTGATGTTTGGGATCAAATTCCTTCATCCATCATCAAAAAATAGAAAGTTAAAAAAGAAAAATGAATAGTTATTAATAATCCCGTACTCTTTTTTAACTCCCTTAATCTACTAACCATTCATTTCTTTTCCATAAAAAAACTCACAATCAAATTCAAAAACATCTCATCCTAATTTCCTAGAATGTATTTCTTCATTTCCTTCCACATATATCTCTCTAAAAAAATTCCAAAGTTCGTAAAGAAATTTCATACCGTACAAGTTTTACTGTTTTATCGGGTCTCCCACAATTGCTTTTCGATAACAGAAACGCCTCAAACTCTGCTGTAATTTTAAACATACGTTTTGATAACAAGTTAGGAAATCAATAAACCAGTTGAGGCGTTGTTCTTTCGCTAAATCCATGGAATCGGAGACTAAATTCCAACAACTTTCATTCCGACCAACAAGCCCGGCTTTTCGAAACCTAAAACTCTACCAAAAAAAGGTAACTGATTTCCAGTTGGGTGACTAAACAATGCAGGTTCTTCCTGGTCTCCGTTAATTCAAAGATCAGAAAACTCAAGCTTGAGGTTGAAAATTCTCTGCAAGATATCATACAAGCACGAGTGGACGAATACGACGAGCAGAAGAAAAGCTATGGCGACGATCTGCTGGGGCTTATGCTCTCTCAAGCCTACGACGGCAACAGAAAAAAGCTAAGGAGGCAGCAAGTGATAGACGAATGCAAAACCTTCTTCTTCGCAGGGCACGACACGACAGCCATGCTCTTAGCTTGGACAATGATGTTACTAGCGGCCAATCCCTCCTGGCAAGAAAAAGCGCGGAACGAGATCCTCACAGTCTGCGGTACAGACCACCCAGACATCGATTCTCTCGCCAACCTCAAAATCGTAAGTTAAGAACTAAACGTGCACTCAATTGCAACACCAGACAATCCAACTAATTTGTGTGCATATTGTGTGCATTTTGTGTGCAAGTGCAGGTGGGGATGATAGTGAACGAATCTTTGCGGCTCTACACGCCGGCCTCACTACTGGCCCGGCAAGCGCAGAGAAATATGAAAGTGGGGGGGCTGAGAATTCCCAAGGGGCTGTCGGTGTGGATCCCCACTCTCGCCATTCACCACGACAAGGAAATATGGGGCCCCGATGCCGACGAGTTCAAGCCACAACGCTTTGCAGGAGGGGTGGCGAAGGCGTGTAAGCATCCCATGGGATTTCTGCCCTTCTCCTATGGGCCGCGCTCCTGCGTTGGCCAAACGCTTACTCTTATGGAAACCAAATTAGTTCTTGCATTAATCCTTGCGCGCTTTTCCTTCCGCCTCTCTCCCAACTATAAGCATGCTCCTGTCTTTGTGCTCACGCTCAAGCCCAAGCATGGCGTCCAGCTTATCCTAGAAAACTATGGATTCGCTTCTCCGCAGACATTTTAGTTTTATACTTCTTCACTGCGTCTATGATATAGACCAAGTTTTGTAGCTTTGGTTTGGTTGATTTTGTTCATGTTAGTCGTTTTCATCGCCTGGGGAGATTGCAGAGAGTGAGTCACGAATTTGAGTTGAGGAAGCAGAAGGCGAGGTTTGAAACCCAGGGCAAACTGTTCTTCTTACCGCTGAAGTTCTTATTCATGTCTGCTATGCTACTCTTCCGAGAATTTTCATTCTTAAGTCACAGTTTTTAATTGTAAATCGGGATGGACACCACTGGTTTTCCACCGCTAACTCGGTTGGTTGCGTTATCATGATTGTAAGGGCTTCAAAAATGTATTAAATTTTCCAATCCTAATGTCAACGAGTTGTCTTTTTTATATTAATAAATATGTTATCATGATTTGAAGGGCTTCAAAAATGATTTTCTGTCACATTTTCCAATCCTAATGTCAACGAGTTGTCTTTTTATATTAATAAATAGCCTATATCAAATCTTTTTTTGTAAGAACATTTACTTTTGATCCTCTAATTCTTCATAATTTTTTTTTTTAATAAATTATTTAATTTTACAATTCAATTAAAAATCACTTATCATAATTTCTTTTTTTGAAATTTTCAATTTTGAAATCTTGGATTTTAGGTAATAATTTAAGATAAGTTTTATTAGGTGTAATTAAGTTATTAATTTTTTTCAATGTCTTTTATATAATCATGATTTATTAATTTTTAAATGTTCTTTCCGAAGAGGGTATATTGTTGGAAAAATATAACCGATAATTTACAAAGAAATTATAAGTCAAAAAAATAAAAAATAATTTTATAATTATATATTTTGCCATAACATAAACATTATTGATCATACCAAAAGAACATAATAGATGAGACATTGAATAAAGTGAAAGTCTAAAGGCCTTTGTAGAAAAGTAAAAAATGAGTATGGGAAGAACTAAAACAATGAAGGGAAGGTTTTATTTTTTAATGGAGTAGCAACAATTTAGTAGATGGAGAAAAGTTTATACCTTGTAAGAGTTGTTGATTCAACCCTATAGTAGCTCAAATATCACCTAGAACTAACAAAATGTCACATAAGAGAGAAGCAATTCATTTGTTATGAAACTTGATAATTCATTAGTTGCGAAATGAATAGTGATACAATAAATAATGATAAATAATTATTATAAAGATAAGGATGAAACCCTAGGATATAATAAGATTATGACATGTGTCTTAATCCTATGAAATGAGACACAAAAATAATATGACTTGAGTAAGATTAACTATGTTAGTGTGAATATAACCTAATAAGAAACTAGTTTGGTAATATGCCATCTTTAGGCCAACATGTTTCCTTAAGTGCATCTTAGGGATTATGTTAAAATACAAAGATACATCGATGGGTCTTAGCTACAAGGCCATGTTAGGTACTCATATACAAATAAATCTCTTACAATTAGAGAAAAGGAGAAAACCTCATTAAAAAACTCCTCTTCCAAGTAGAGAAAAGATGCAAACAAACATGTACATGTGATGGAAGAATGGAGGACTCAACATAAACCCCAAGGACTACTTTTTTCCACTAATGTAGAATAGATAACCTCTCATAGGAGAGAAAAATAGAGACTATGCATCCCCCATAAAGAAGTAGCTTGTGTGCCAATGGTGAATGCTCAAATATGAATTTTAAATATGATCTAAAACTTATAATCAAAATTTATTTGATTGGGAAGAAGCAAATTCAATGGTTTATGTAGAAGAAATTCACACTTGAAGAAGAGAGATAAGGGAATGAGCCTCAAGATGCATGCCTTTTAAGACCACCCAAGTTTCCACATGTCAAAATCAAAGAATGTCACAATACAATGAGGTGAAACTAATCCAAAAAACTATGAAGACTCAAGAAGAATAATCTTAAAAAATAAGAGGAATGTGATAATAGATGTTCTATAGCTATCATTAGAGAGAAAATGAATATCCTCTAATGTATCTATCAAATTTTCAAGGTGCTACTCCAAACAAATTGAAAATACATGTTAAAAAATCATCTCACAAAGAAAAATATGATGGAATAGAATGATCATATTGAATTAAAGTACTAGAAGTCATGGAAACACTAGAATATGAAGAAGTAGGAGGTGGAGGAGATGTAAAATCAACATAGTTCTCAAGAGTTCAAGTGGATGAAATAACAAAAAAAATTAAGTGACTAAACTTCTCCACAAGAATGAAATCCACACTAGACATGCATGAGTGTGAATATTGATCAAATGAACTATAAGATTATAAGGGAAAATATGTGAAAATATGTACACATGAGATGCATGATCAACCATCCCAACAATAATAATCTCACTGCTTTTCAAGTCTCTAATAATCATTGAATTTGGTGTGAACTCAATATTCTTCCCTACTCCACTATTTTTAATGTGATAGATGGAAAGAATACTGGTTGAAAAGGATGTAACCAAAAATTACATAATTGAAAATTCCTTCTTTAATATCACTAGATCTTATCCTATAAAAATGCATATATGTGTTATTTCCTATCAAGATGTGTGGTAAGGAAGAAGGCTCAAATGAAGAGACCACACCTTGTGAGGTTTTTGAATCAAGAAGCCATTTCCTTGACTCAATATTTATAGATACAAAAATTTATTTTCCTCCATCTTTCCTATACCATTGGCCACTCATGTTGTCTTGAACATGTAGATGAAGATGATGTAAAAGAAGAAAATGCACTAGATGAAATTGTTGAAGGAAATTAGGTATTGTCCTTCTAAATAAGAAATGTCTAATCATCAATCCATTTTGCATTTCACTTATGCTCATCATGTCCCTATTTTTTACAAATATGCACATTTGGGTCTCTCCTTCCTAGGTGGTTCCTCCTTCAAAGAGGAGGATGACTCAGGGGTGTCTTGTGATGGTTATTCATTGGCTTGTTCATTATTCTTGAAGTTCTTATTTTTATATTCCTTCCTTTTCTATTTGAACCCTTTTGATTTTTTGTGCTTTGATTAGGAATAAGAGTATGTGGTTTTGAAGACTTTAGAGTACCCATATATACTAACTTTACCTACTCCTTGGTAAGTGATGTAGAAACATCATCAAGTGAAGGCTTATAATTTATTTAGTAAAATGAGAATCACTAGTAGCTTAAAATATAGAATGAAACTAAATAATTAGGACTTGATTTGCTAAAGATGATTTAAGATTCAATTGTATGTCCTATTTTTCAATACCACACTATTTTAACAATAATCTAAGTGATTTGATTTTAGTGAAAAAGTAAGTTGGATATTGTCAAATTTTGTAGGATTAAAACCAATGAGCTCATTCTCTAATTGAAAACCACACAAAGAATCATGCTTCCTAAATAAACTCTCTAATGTATTCCATATATGATTTGGTATTGTGTAAAACTCACTGTGAAAAATGAGATAAAGATAAATAAATATGCTTAATGTTTCATAGGCTTCATCACACTTTTTATACCACTTTCTCTTTTCTATAATATCTATTGTTCAAGTTTCATATCCATCATAACTTGATATAATCCCAATTTATTTAGTGGTATCTCCATTTCCTTTTTCCACCCACAATAATTATATGGTGTGAGTGGAGAAATTTGGGTTTGATCCATGATGTATATACATGAGAATATAGAAAATATAAAGAGAAAAAATAATATGGTATTCATAATGTAAGCAAAGAACCCCTTTGTTAAAGGAAAAAGTCCACCATTTTATACTTTTTCACAAGTCAAACTAAAATAGAAAATCTAATATTGACTGAAATAATAGGTACTTGGTGAAAAACCTAGAAAAATAAGTGGATAGATGTGTACAAAATGCTACTATATTTTTTTATGCCTATTTGTATTAAAAAATCCATCATATGTACAAACTATGTTTGTTTCCATGAAACTACTCCTTTAGGGCTTCTTATAGGAATTGAGAAGGTCTTGGTTACCCATGTGACTAGGAGTTAAGTCTTTGGGGGCTACTAGATGAAAATAGGGTGCCTAGATGCCTATACAACTAGGGGCTTAGGCCTTGGGGGCTAGGGCATGGAAAATAGGTGCTAGTCACCTATGTGATTGGAGGCTAAGGACTTGGGGCTACTACCCAAATAAAAAACTATTTTTTAGATTTAAAAAAAATATATATTTATAATTAATAAGCATGAAAATAGAGATGACATAGAAATTGTGATGAAACAAAAATTGAGATGGCTCAAAAACTAAGATAGGCTCAAAAAATGATGGCACAAACATTTATTCGATTATACAACTCTGCATAATATTTTTGGTAATTTTTTTAAACCCCAAAAAGGTTCCAAAATTTAATATCTCCAAACTCTATTGTGTCTTATATAGATTTAGGGATTTTTAGGCATTTTAGGTGAAATTGTGAGGTCTATTTTGTATTGGGATGCATTAAATTTCTTAATTACTCTCCATAAAAAGAGGAAGGGGAATTCTAGATATGGAGCTTTGATACCATGTAAGAGTTATTGATTCAATCTCATAGTAGCCCAAGGAACACCTACAACCAAAAAAACTATTTCATACAAGAGAGAAGCAATTGATTTTCTATGAAGCTTGTGAATTCATTAAGTGTAAAATAAATAATAATATAATATACAATAAAAAATATGTGATCTAAAGAAAAGGATGAAACCCTAGGATAGAATAATATCATGACATGTGTCTTCATCCTATGACATGAGAAAAAAGATCAAATGACCCAAGTAAGCTTAAGTATGATAGTGTGAATAAGACCTAATAAGAAATAAGTTAGGTAATATACCATGTTCACACCAACATACCCCTACAAATTTTTTCCTTCTTATTATTATGGTATAGTTTGTTACAAAGATTGACTTAAGACCCATTACATAAATTTTCATGTATCAATACTCTAGACTCAAAAATTTATAATACAATTACCAAAAATTTCCTTGCAAGTTGAATAAGATCATACTAGCCTTACTTCTTGAGATGTTTTGACATGCTAAATCCATGGGACAAAATTAAAATATTGTGAAGACTGATGGTTGGGCTCAATACCCCTATGTATGGGTCACCAATTTAACACAATAAAATTCTATTCATTAACATATTTGATTTAAAAGTTGAATCTAATTGGTTAGAGGGAATTATTGTTTGAGATGATGCACCCTTTGAGATTTATTCCCCGATTCCCCTTTTCTTCCAACAATCTTGACTCTTAAGGAGAAACTCCATATACTCTATATTAGCTTCTCCTTGAGGAGGATGATTAATTCTATTCTCTAGACCCTCTTGGGTGCTAATTAGTTAAATAAAAATTAGGTTACAACTCACTATTGATCAATACTTCTCCCACTATAAGTTGGAACAATATTTGGAATATAAAATTGATCCCTAAGGTCAAATTATTTTTGTGAACTACTACCCATAGAGGATTCTTACTTTGGACAATCTTCAAAAATTGGGATGCCAATTTCCTAATAGATGTTTCCTATGCTATTCTCAAGAGGAGATAATGAATCACATTTTCTTCAACCACCATTTTTCTTGGGACATTTGGACTACACTTAAAAACTTAGTTTGTTGAGTCTCCCACTGGGACCTAGACATGAAGAAGTTTGGTTATTGTCCTCCCTTTTGTAATCACTTAATTAAGGAGCTATGTAACTAGATTTGACATTACCTTTATTGGGCTATTTGGAAAGAAAGAAAGAACTAAATTTTATTTGGTAAGAAAGAAAGAAGTAAATTTTTAGAGATAAAAAGTGAAGCTCTGTGGAGATAGATAAATTATCACTTAAAAGATGGTTGATAATGTGGAGGTGGTCAATATTTAAAAAATTGCTCCCTAACCATCATTGTTGGAATATAGAGTTTCTAGAAATGGGGAATTGAGAAAGGATTTGAACTTGATGATTTCTTAAAAATAGGGTCTTAGGAAGGATACCTACTAGTCCTCTTCATTGGGTTGGCTAAAGTTAAACTTTAATGGTACATCTAAAGGAAATCCTATAAAATTGAGCACAAGGTAATTATTATAAATGAGGGAGGGAGGGATCTTGGTATCAAAAATGACAATGAAACTAAAGTTATTACTTATTTTTGGGGAATAAAATTGGTAATATTCATTGGGATTAGTTTCTTCTATGTGTAAGGTGATTCAAAATATATCATTTATTTTCTAACTAGAAACTCATGTTCAAATTAGAAATATGGTACCTACATTAATGATGCCAAAATATTGCTCCACAAGTTCTATAAGGTCCACATCAGACATACCTACAAGGAGAGTACTAAGATTGTTAAGGGTTTGGTTAATTTGGGTGTAGCTCTATCTTGTTGGAGGGTTTGGGTACTCTCTTTAAATTTTATCCCATATATAAAAATAATAATTAACAAGGATATTCAAATCCATTGAAGTAGAGATCTTACAACTAGCACTAAGAAATTGATTTTGTCCTAGGTATTTTAATAGTTGCATATCACCCCTCATTAGTGTGACAAAGTCAAGCTTATTTATCTCATTCACCCTAGTGTAGATCCACACTTGTTTGTGTGCACATATATGATTATCCAACTTGAATATTCGTATAATAGATTATGTATCTTATCATATAGGGGGATTTATTTTGGTGAAGTGTCTTGTATTATCATTTTATTTTTGCACCAATTCAATGTTCATAAGGGTTCTATTTGGCCTCTTCATTCCTATCCTACTATGTTGGAGGATTTAAGTAACAATCATTTTTTTTTATGCTAGCAAAAACTTTTGTTTATGCTAGCAAGGATGAAGGATGGATACAAGAAATGGAAGAAGAATTGAATCAAATTGAGAAGAATCTGACTTGGGAATTGGTTCCTAGGCATACAAACAAGAAAGTGATAGGAACAAAGTGGGTATTTAGGAATAAGTTGAAAGAAGAAGGAGAAGTTGTAAGAAAAAAAGAAAGAATGGTATGTAAAGGCTATTCATAGATAGAAAATTGATATTGAGGAAACTTCTACTCCAATAGCAAGAATGGAAGCAATCTGAATGTTTCTTAATTTTTTAGCCCACAAGGACTTCAAAGTATATCAAATGGATGTCAAATCAAATTTCCTAAATGGAGATTTGGAAGAAGTCTACATAGAGCAACCTAATGGATTTCATTTATCAAAAGACCCAAACATGGTGTGCAAACTCAAAAAGACATTGTATGGCGTCAAACAAGCTCCTAGGGCTTGGTATGCAAGGTTGGACAAGTACTTGCTTTAGCAAGGCTTCAAGAAAGGTACCGTAGATAGTAATATTTACTTTAAGATTGTGAAAGAAATAATTTTGATAGTTGTTGTATATGTTGATGATATAATCTTTGGTGAAGATGATGAAATGTGCAAGAAGTTTGTTGAAGAAATGTAGAAGGAATTTGAAATGTCAATGATAGGTGATTTATCATTCTTTCTTTGTCCTCCAATTGCTCAGCTAAATGATGGTATCTTTATTTCTCAAGAAAAGTATGGCAAGGAGATGTTGAAGAAGTTAGGTATGGAAGATTGCAAATTGGTGAATACTCCTATGATAATTGGTTGTCATTTGAGCAAAGATGATGAGTCTCCCCTAGCTAATCAAACTCTATATAGATCTATGATTGGAAGCCTATTATACCTAACTTCTTCAAGACTTGATAATATGTATACGGTATGTTTGGTTGCAATATTTCAAGCTAATCCCAAAGAAACTCATGTGAAGGTAGTCAAGAGAATCTTCAAATATTTGAAGAGCACTCTAGATTATGGATTATGGTATCCAAAAGGTAATGACATTGATTTGAGTGCATACACTGATGTTGATTAGGCTAGTTGTGTTGATGATAGAAGGAGTACCAGTTGTGGTGATTTCTTTCTAGGAAACATGTTGGTTTTATGATATAATAAGAAGCAATTTGATTCATTATCATTATTGATGTAGAGAAAAAAATACACTCAACTCACAAAACTCATATTACAACAACTTAGCAAACGATTAACTCAAATTTGACAATTACTTGTGTCAAATTAAATCGACTTACAACTTGCAAATCTATAAACACCAATCTTGAAAATAATTCAAAATAATCTCTTATTCCAATTTCAAGAAAATTACATTACAAGGTCAGGCAATTTCATTTCCTCTATGTTCTGTCCAACTCTCACCCTTATACTGGCCTAGATTTAGATTTCATTTGCCACTCAAGGCCTTCTCACACAGACTCTTCCACAAAGCACCGTATTCTTGAAATGCACAAGACAACTGAGAGGGGGGGATGAATCAGTTGTATCAAATTACTTCACTTCAAAACTTAATCAATTCCACTTTATCTTCAATCTGTTATTAAGTGAGAACATGCAATGCAAATAATAGAAAGTAAACACTAGAGACACCAAATTTACATGGAAAACCTAATGAGGGAAAAACCATGGTGAGGATTAACTCACAATATAGTAGTAATGCAATACTAGATACAAAGGCTCATTGCCAGAGGGCTCACTACCCAAACTAAGGGCTCACTGCCTTAGGAATCACTATCCAAAAAGAGGCTCACTGCCTACAAAAAATAGAAAGATATAAATAGAGATCCACCACAAGGGTTACACACTTCACAACTTGTTTAGAAGATTGTTGACACCATCAACCCACTGCTTTTAGGAATCCAACACAATAAATTATTTTTTCCTTAATTCTCTCTTACATACTCTACTTTTCACACTTATTCGCATAGTTCTCTTGCTCAAATCGAATAATGGATGGATGATCAATTCGCTACAACTTGATTTTATTTTATACCATCTTCAACCCTAGAAACATTCTCAAGGTTGGCTATACAATTTCATTTACAAGTTAAAACTAGGTCGATGACTCAACATTTCCATGGTGGATAAGAAAGAGAGAGGACCAATTTCATATTTAATTTAGAACCCAAATGACATCTTGGATCGAAAAAACACTTCCTTAATTCAATGCACAAACTTAATGTAACGTGTAGACACTAGGTCGGCCAAACCTAATGAAAACACCAAATATCTTTGAAGTACATGCATCTCCAACAAGATAATCACACGTGAATCACATAGCATGCTTCACCAGACATATTTCCATCTTTGAGAATACCTCAAGTACATCCGTAATAATTAGAAAAAAATTCATTCATAGAAATCTCTTCAATAGTTCAATTGGGCCAACCAACAAAACATGGGAGCTTTGGAACAAGTCTTTCGGAGTGTCAAAACACAAGCAAGTTTGTTAGAACATAGAAACCATCAAATAGAATCATCTCCCAAATCTGCAAGATCTAAAACCAATTATCAGAAGACTGTGGAGCCAAAACATTTCTCCCAGTCCACAACTAGATAGTTCTACCAAACTAGTTCACACACTGGTGAAAATATCTTTTACTCTTCATTGAAACAGAAGCTAAAACTCAGGATATATTATCCATTGAAGCTTATGAACATATATACAGATCCACATAGGTGTAGAATCAATAGAGAAGAAATGTAGAGCACAATACCGGTGCACACTCAAAACACACTTCAACATAGCTTTCATTATTTCTCAAATTTTCTCAAAAGAACTTTGCAGCACAACTACAACTTCATAAATATAGCTCCATGTACTCTAAGCACTTCTACAATATCTCAACTATACAAATATCATATGCAATCAACCTAAACTATGTTGATATCAATGAAAACATTAACGACAACACCAATAACACATCCATACTTGCAACACGTATCTCGTGCCTTATCTCCATCCCCATTCATACTATCAATATTTGTTTGAAGCATGGCATAGCTCCCATCCTCCATTTCACATGCCTTCATTCTTCCTCAACTTTTTCTGCATATAAATTATACTATCTCACAAGCCTCGGAATCCCATAAACCAAGTGATCCCTTTTCCAGCCCACGACTTTTCCTTCCTCATAGCATCAGTTTAACTAAGCATACCAAATTCATGGCGACCTCTAACTTTGCAGCGTCAAATCTTCCCATGTTGTTGTTCTTTCATTCTCTACACTTCATATTAATGCATCTCTTTTCAGGGATTTTTATATTCAATCAAAATTACAACTTATTTCTCTACCAACATTCCTCTATCGGTCGTGTACCTCTTCCACCAACTTGGCAGCAATCTCCAGGTCGAGTGGTATGCTTTTACACCTTCATATGCTTGTTGTTGCATAGCTTTTGCCCCTTACCTTTGTCCTTCCAATCTTCTGCATGTAACTATTCCTCAATCAACTCAACATATAGGATATGCGACTGAAAAGTCACCTCTTGCTACATGAGAATTTTCTTGCATAGTCTCTTTAACATCTGCCATAAAACTCTTTGACCATCTCCATTCAAACCCATTGATCCTTCCTTGACATTGTGTCAATTTTATTCTCTTATGCGCAATCTCCTTTGCCTCAAATGTTAATTTCCCTTTGTATTCCTCTAAGGCCACGATCCTTCTCCCAGATGGGCGTATCTCTGTACATCACGTTACTAGTTATTTATTGCAACCATATAGTGCCTTCAACTTTTCTCTTCTCAAGCATTTGATAAGGAAGATGAAACATTTGTGGATTCACTTCAAATACTTATTGTTCTTCTGGTATTCAAAAAAATATTAAACAAAATCACATTTTGTAAGGCAATATATTTATACTTATTTTCCATCGAGACATTTCTTAATCATTCGAATTGGAGATCAAAAGTTCATCGATGACATATTCACAAAATAATCAAAGAAGCAAATATGAGAGTAATCTTTCATCTAAATTTTTCTTGAAAGAGGGTTTTTTTTCATGAAACATTACCAATCTTCAAAACAAAATTTAATTTTGGTGATGCCGATTATATAGAACTCGGATGCTCCCACATCATACTCTCAGGGAAGAAAAGATTCAAGCTTCGCTTGAATGGAAGGTAGCAACAGAAGAGCCATGTTTGAAATATTTTGCTAGATGTCTTTATGTCTTTGCACATTGTCTTCTTTGGAATAGTTCCATGCTGTAATTGAACCTCCATTCTCACAAAGCTTCCATTTTTCTTGTTGTAATCTGCCTTCACACAACACTTTCTTCAAACTAACCTCTACCCAACAAAGATTCTAGAAGATGCGCCCTCATAATATCTTCTACCCACTTCCTCTCAATGGAAGAGATTTGCACACCTTCTACCTAGCCTCTACTCTATTGGAGGACATTCAACATGATTCCTATGGAACCAATGGCCTTTCAAGGCTTCTTCACTCTTCACCAATTCTTCACCCACAGTCTTGGTGCGAACCGCCTCTCTCTCTCTCTCGACACTCTATCCACATGCTCAGAACTGCCTACTCTGATACCAATTTGATGTAGAGAAAAAAATACACTCAACTCACAAAAATCAGATTACAACAACTCAACAAACGATTAACTCAAATTTGACAATTACTTGTGTCAAATTAAATCGACTTACAACTAGAAAATCTATAAACACCAATCTTGAAAACAATTCAAAATAATCTCTTATTCTGATTCCAGGTAAATTACATTACAAGGTTAGGAAATTTCATTTCCTCTTTGTTCTATCCAACTCTCACCCTTATACTGGCCTAGATTTAGATTTCATCTGCCACGCTAGACCTTCTCACACAGACTCTTCCACAAAGCACCGTAACTTGTTCCTTATCTCCATTCCCATTCATACTATCAACATTTGTTTGAAGCATGGCGTAGCTCCCATCCTCCATTTCAAATGCCTTCATTCTTCCTCAACTCTGTCTGCATATAGATTATACTATCTCACAGGCCTCTGAATCCCATAAACCAATTGATCACTTTTCCTGCCCACGACTTTTCCTTCCTCATATCATCGGTTTAACTAAGCATACCAAATTCATGGTGACCTCTAACTTCGCAGCATCAAATCTTCCCATGCTATTGTTCTTTCATTCTCTACACTTCATATTAGTGTGTCTCTTTTCAAGGATTTTGATATTCAATCAAAATTACAACTTATTTCTCTACCAACATTCCTCTAGCGGTCGCATACCTCTTCCACCAACTTGGCGGCAATCTCCAGGTCGAGTGGTATTCTTTTTAACCTTCATGTGCTCGTTGCTGCATAGCTTTTGCCCCTTACCTTCGTCCTTCCAATCTTCTGCACAACTATTCCTCAATCAACTCAACATATAGGATATGCGACTGAAAAGTCCCCTTTTGCTACATGAGCGCTTTTTTGCATAGTCTCTTTAACATCTACCATAAAACTCTTTGACCATCTCAGCTCAGACCCATTGATCCTTCCTTGGCATTGCATCAATTTTATTCTCTTATGCACAATCTCCTCTGCCTCAAATGTCGGTTTCCCTTTGTATTCCTCCAAGGCCACGCCCCTTCTCCCATATGGGCGTATCTCTGCACATCGTGTTACTGGTTCTTTATTGCAACCATATAGTCCCTTCAAATTTCCTCTTCTCAAGCATTTGATAAGGCAGGAAGATGAAATGTTTCTGGATTCACTTCAAATACTTATTGTTCTTTTGGTATTCCGACAAATATTCACATTTTGCAAGGCAATATATTTATACTTATTTTCCATGGAGACATTTCTTAATCGTTTGAATTGGAGATCAAAATATCATCAATGACATATACACAAAATAATCAAAGAAGTAAATATGACGGTAATCTATCATCTAAATTTTTCTTGAAAGAGGGTTATTTTTTTCATGAAACGTTACCAATCTTCAAAAAAACATTTTATTTTGGTGATGCCAATTGTATTGAACCCGAATGCTCCCGCATCAGTTATCAACAATAGAAGAAGAGTATATTTTTGTAGCATCTTGTTTTCTTCAAGTGTTGTGGATGAAGCAAACATTGAAGGATATCAAGATAAAGTATGATGAGCCCATTCCTATTCTATGTGATAATACAAATGTTATCAATATTTTAAAGATTTCAGTGATTCATTCTAGAGCCAAGAACATATCAATCAGGTATCACTTTCTGAGAGAGAAGGATGCATATAAAGAAGTGAAGTTGGATTATGTATCTACAAAGGATCAGATTGTAAATATTTTCACAAAGACACTTGAAAAAGATAATTTTGAATATATCGGATAGAAGTTAGGGGCAATTTTTCATCCTTCTTGCTAGATGAATAGTTGGTGCATCTATCTAGGGGGATTAATTAAATTCATATCTTTATTCTTGGACTGGTGGGGGCTACCTCTCATGGGGAGTAGGTAGTGGTTGTTGTTGAAAGGTGGAGATTTTGTGCACCAAAGAGAGAGAGAGAGAGAGAGAGAGAGAGAGAGAGAGAGAGAGAGAGATTCCTTTTGCCCTTTTCCCTTGATGTCAAAGGGGGAGAGAATTTACACATCATATTGGTTTTTCCATCAATGCTAAAGGGGGATATTGTTGTAGTTTAGTTGTCATTGATGTTAAAAGTTCTATGAAATATGTGGCAATCTAATTGTTTGGTTGCCAGAGTCTCTAAGAAATGCTCCATATTCCTTTGTTTATGATTTTTTATTCATGTGGTTTGGAGGATGGCATGATGTTGTGTAAAGGCATGTGTGATCCAAGTTTCAAGTCTTTTAGGTTATCAGAAAGGTGTTTTAAAGAGTGGCAGACTAGAGACTGTATTGATTCTATGTGGATGTTCTCATAGGTGCAAAGGTTGGATCTTCATATCTCCACTTTTGTAGATATGGTTATGTGGTTTAGAATTTAATTTATTTGAGATGTGAAGGTACTACATCCAAAGTTTCATATCAGTAATCCTTCCATTTAGAAAGTTATAAATGACAAGGTACAAGACTATGTTGTTTGGTGACTGGTTTCAATGTTTTTTTGGGTTACACCAGCTTTTTGTTTCATGAAATTGTGAAAGGGATGTATGAGAGTGTTCTTGAATATCATTTGATGTCTAATGCTACTCCAAAATGTGTCTTATGGTTTCTGTGGTACAAGTTTTGGTCCAGAATGAAGTTTTTATTGGCTTATTCTTTTGTTGAGGTTGATCGAGGTATGTTGGTGGTGTGTGCTATAAATTCAAGTTTGAGCAAAGCTTATGGAGTTTTTTAAGGTGTTTTATGGATCATGCTAACTCATTTGAAAGAGATGAAAATAATGATTTATCATTCTTGTTTATCGGTAATCGATGTGAAGGTCGACATGCTACAAGCTACATTTTCTTGTTTATGGCTGACCTAATTTATATTTACAAAGTGTGTGAATGATGTTCATAAAATATTGAAGGTGTGAAGATAGTTTCAGACCAGGTTAAGTGTGTGTTTGAATTCACAAGGCTTGTTCCACTTCTTGGTGTTGCGTGTAGTCTTTTGGGTCTTGCCCTCTACACATTTCATGTTGATTGTTTTACCCTTGGCCAACTTGGAGATGTAATATTTTTGTTGTTATAGACTCACATGTAATGTAATCAATATAATATCATGTATAAATTGTAATCCTAGTTGATCTAGGTTAGTGTGTGTAGATTCATGATAATAATTGTATAAACAACTAAAACAGAAAGAGAAGTTGTGGTAGATCCTATCTAGTTTCAACTTGATCATATCTCTATAATAGAAGGAAAGTGTATAAGTGTGCTTAATTTATGTTGGAGGCAGTGAGAAAAAGGAAAAAATGTCTTGATTTCTGAAAGACATGAGCTTGTAGGTAGCTAAGAAGACATTTGAAGAAGTAACAAAGAAAAATTACAATCATCAAAAGAGAAGTGACAACATAATTATAATCATCAAAAGGAGTGAGCTTAATTGTTAGTTTTAGATAGTGGAAGGACTATCATTTTGTAATCATTCTTGAGTGTGTGCTCAGATTAAGGAGTTGTAGCTTCCTTGGGTTGTAGCCCTAAAACAAATTTGTACAATTAGAGAGTTTTAGCTTCCTTGGGAGTGACCCTAAAAATTATAATCAAGGAGTTGTAGCTTCCTAGGTTTGTATCCCTAAAACAAAATTGTAATGTTTGTTCATCTTGTGAGGCTAGATTAGGATAGTAGCTCCTAGTAGGTTTTATCACTGTGGGTTTTTCCCTGTGGGGGTTTCCATGTATATTTGGTGTTGTGTTGTGTTGTGTTGTGTTGTGCATTGTCTTGATATTTCATGTTCCTACTTCTGTGGTAGAGTTTAAATTTTTTGACTATTCTAGAGGGTTTGATATTTCATAGAGCATTGACTCACCCCCCCTCTCAATATTTTGGTGTGTTCAACATAGGGGTGTTGACTTAAAATTGTGTGTTTCTTGTCACCTTCTAAGTAATATGTTAGTCAATCTTTAGGTCTCTTAAGGTATTTTAAGAGATATAATTGATAAGATGGACAATAACATGAACAATATTATTAGTAACCAAGATAATATTATGGTATTTCTTTCCTCAATTATTAATTTTAGAAAATAGGTTATGAACATCTTTGTTACAAAAATGATGATGTTCAAATCGAAGATAGGCAAAACCAAGAAATAGTTTTAGTTGACACCTCCTAGTAGTCACAAAGGTAAATACATGCTAAGTTAATATCATAAGGTCATGGAAAAATTTGATACCACTCGTTTGTTAGAGAAGATGAATCTTATGATGGATGGGCTGGAGGCAATCACAAGTCTCAAGGATCTCAATTCTATTCAAGGTGGAAAATAATGTGCCTATTTTTTTTATTTTTTTTATTTTTCTTTGCTATGTTTGTTATTTTTAAGACTATGTAGGTTTTTTATGTTATAGAATCATGATTTATTGGAATTATCATATTTTGAATAGGAAAATCCCCTTGTAACCCCTCCTTAATTAAAAATTATATTGATTTTGCATTATAATTTTGTGGTGGGAGAGAAAAAGGACAAGGTTGACCTCTTGTGTGTCAAATAATGGGAAATGACCATGAATCCTAACTAATCTCAATATTTTAGGAAATATTAATCTTGAATGGGGATATCTTGTGATGGGTGGGAACATTAATTTTAGTTGGATAAATTAGGTTTCAAGAATAATTATGGTTTTGAACATAGTTTAGGGATTGGAACAACAATTAAAGGTTTAACAAAGTGGAAAATGAGATAAATTAAAGGAAATGAAATAAGGGGTAAGGATACATAGAAGAGGATAAAGGTAAACTAAAAAACTAAACCAAGTCACGAGAACAAGAAGAAAAAGGGGACATGGATGGCTAGGGAATATTTAAGCTAGAGACAAAGGTTCAAAAAACAAAACAAAAAAAACTCACACACATAAAGATAGAGGTGGGCTAAAATAGACACAAAAATGTAATAACGGTGATGCAAAGTATAAAATTTTGATTAATAAATTAAGAAATAAGAGGGAGTGTTAGAGAATAATATTTATAAGGTGTCCTCATTTTGGTATACATGGGCCCAAAATAATTTTATAAGGTTAACTAAATATAAGGCACAACCTTATAATATTAGCTAACTCAAAAGTAAATAATTTTTGACCATATAAATAGAGGAGCATGAATACTTCAAATAATTTTTATTTTTTCCAAAATTTAAACAAAGTATAATGCACCTTTATGCTGAGTAGGTTGGAATATAGTTCGATATTTTAAATAATATGGGAATTTTCACATTATTTTTTAATTGAGATTACTAATAAGTACATATTATTTAAAATAGTTTATTAACATAAAATATAGATAAAGCATATTATAAGATATTTGAGAATCTAACTAATTCCTTTAATCAAATATAGAATGTCTTATTAAATAGATGTAGTATTAAGAAAAAATGTGACAAGAGAATTCAAATATTATGAACACATTGTTATTCAAAAACTTCACAAGAGAGGCTTTTGTGTGTGAGGGTAATGTTGGGAAGAAGAAACACAAAGTATTGCAAAAAATCTAGGTTCTTGTGAGTCTATTTATTGGAGAACAATGTAACTTTTCTCATTATAATGATGGTTTCTGAGTTTTTTAACCTTTATGGTATTCCTCGCCATATATATCGTGTGTTCTTGTATAATTGTGTTTATATTTATCCTAAAAATTTACTTTGCACAATATAATTCCTATAGAATTTTTTATCATGCCTAAAGCTCTTGATGTCAAACATCATAAACAACCATAACATCAGCCATCATGTAAAAATAAAGTAGCTCATATAGTTAATTATCCTTAGATTCTTCATAGTGTTTATCATCAAATAAATATAAATATGTAGTAATAGGATTATCATGTTATTCAAGAGGAATATCATTAGAAGACAATAATATCATGAATAACTACAAACAAAGTGCAATCTCATAAATATCCATCCAACAAAACATATCAATAATATAAGGTAAAGATACACTAGGAATGCATGGTCATCACTATCACACACCATAAAATAAGTGGGATCAATATGAATATCATAGATAAGTGAAACGAGGGTATTAAAATAAAGGGATAATAACTAATAAACTCAATAAATGTGGACAAATTGTATAAATAAAAATATTTCCATCTTGAAAGTACATCACCATCCATAGCATAGAAAGATGTGAGGGCATCAAGGATTGAGGGATCATTGGCTACAAAAGACAAGAACATGTTATTATTAGAAAGGCATGCATGTAGTTCAATTAAAGGTAATTATGTACAAGAATCCAAGATATGCGATATAACATGAATTTTTAACCCAAGAATATGTGGGTGGGATTAAATAGGTAGGATACAATAAAGAACCCTAAACCTAATTAAGATGTGATATGAAACTAAACAAGGATAGATCAAAACCGTAATCAAACTTGATATAAAAACAAATCTAATAAAAATGAGATATGAAAACATTGACTAAAAATATGGATACATCCTAGGCCAAAACCCTAAGTCATGTAGGAATTCTAGGTTCACAAAGATATAGTGAAAATATGATTCTTTCATTGTATTTTACTTAGAGTACAAATAATTAAGAAATGATTAGTGTAATGTCAAAAATTGCATCCTATACAATTTCACATTCCATAAACCTCCCCTTCAGATAAATTGATTTGATAATGCAATATTCCCTTAATTTTGTCCTTAACCCATTCATTCCTAGCTGTTAAAGTGAATTTTTGTTGCAGATGACTATGTGTCACTTAGACATCTATGTACCGTGCGAACATCCCGAAAATATTTTTGACTATAGTATCTATTTGTAAGTTACACTTCCCACCTACGCATGAAGTGTAATGCCTTTTCAACCTATAGGCACATCAAAAATACCACTTTGCATTCCTATACCTCTTTCAAACCTCTCATTTTTTTCAAAATGGTTCATTCATTTGATCTATCTCTCATTTATTCTCTCATTCTCTCATTCTTTCAAGATCTCCATTCTCTTCTACATCACAACTCAATTCTACCATTATTATCACATGTTCTTATTCTCAAGATGCTCAACATCATTCTACTAGGCTCCAGCTCTTCCTTTCAATATCACTATCTTGCTAAAGGGAGGGTAACTACATTTCTTTATATTGCATTGTCTATTTACTTTGATAGCATAGTATTCTAGCACATCTATTTACTTCTTTATCTTGTCTATTATTTTCTCTATCTCTATCTATCTAGTTGTCTATGGAGGTGGGAACACCTATGTGGGGGTTTTACTGAGGCAAGCCCCTAAAATAACCCCAACCATATTCTCGTTTCCATGTGTGAAGGTATTGAAATGGGAGCTTTGCTATAGGCTTCATTCTTGGACCTCTTGTGAGTGTCTTCTTTCTTCTTCATCATTTTCATTTTTTCCTTTTCATTTATTTTAGTTTATCGTATCCTTATTTCTCTGTTTCTTAAGTACATTTCGAGTGTTTAGTTTTCAAAATTGTTAGTAGGTTCTAAGTCATTTTATGTGGTAAACTCGGTTTTAATCCCTACAAGACTATAGTGTGTCGCAGGGATGTTTGCATGTTGCACTACCATCCTTAGCCAAGAGCTTTCCAGTTTGTTCAGATAACCTCTACAACTTTCTCTTTCAGTCTCTAAAACTCTCATCTTTTAATTTTGCATAAAATATAAAATTATCTCTTATCACCTTATCTCATCACCTGAGCTTTGATCCTTGATCTAGTTGAGGATTATTCGCCCCTTTGGACATCATTGTCTTGAGGGTGTCAAATAGCTTCCTCTTTATTTAGGTGAACCCAACATGAAAATATCCTTACCCTAGTCCTTTATTGAAAATTTATTCTCTTGTTTGGAAGTTTGCTGGACCGAGTGTTGTGACACTTTTATGAGTTTCACAACCCAATCTACAAATTTTAGGCACGTAGTAAGATTAAGCATTCAACACTTAGACATGGGTTCAAGAAGACAATTCAATCTAACCTATCAAGGTCTTGAATTTGATCAATTCACCATAGGTTTGTCACCTGGTTATACACTTGCTTGTGTCTTTGTTCATCCATTCACAGAAGTTCAAACAAATTCTCAACAAAGTACTCCTTCTGGGTCTTCTTCTCCTATAGATCATGAAGCTACTCTCAAGGTTCCCTTTGAGCAGGTTCAAACATTAGAGGAAAAACTTAAAGATTTTGAAGAATTTTTAAACAAAGATAATTTATTATACACTCAAGCTACCCCTTTTGTCTATGGTTTGAGGAATCTACTCATCTAAGGCCACAAGGGTCTTGAATTGCTTTGTGGGATAACTAATCTGGTAGAGACTCATGCACCTTCATACACATCAGTCTTGGGCCACCGTTAGGGTACCCAATCAAAAATCATTGGTACATAGTTGTATCTTACAATGCCATAGGTATTCGTACATATGGTGGATACCAATCCTTCTATATATTCTTTCACTTTTGTTAATAACACAAACATTATGCCTCTTATTAATCTTGGAGTTAGTGTGAATCACATCCCTTTGGGATATGAGATCCCAGAATCTACATCCAAAACCTATGTTGCCATGACTAGTCAAGATCTTCAATCCAATCTCATCTTAAACACCCTATTGCAAAATATGGGTCGAATCTAGTGTCAATTAGCAAACCTAACCATTGCTAATTCTCATTCCACATTGTAACCCTATTACTGCCATAGTCCCTTAGCCCTAAGAATCTTAAATGTCCCCATCCCTCAAGGGGTGGAAATTCCTAAATTTGATAAGTATAATACCAAGGGTGATCTGCAAACGCATGTCTCATCATTCACTACCATGTGTAGTGACTTTCTTTATTAGGATGAGTTGTTAGCCAAACTATTCCCATGGTCTCTTAAGGACACCAGGTTGGAGTGGTTTTTCTCCCTTCCTGATAATTCCATCTTTACCTTTGAGAAATTAGTTAGTCAATTCTTGTAGTAGTTCCAAGCTAAAAATGGGCCAAAGGTCACCTTTACAGATCTTGTCCACTGTAAGCAGGGGGCTCATGAGAAGGCGATTGACTTTATTTCTTGCTACCAATCTCTGTTTTCCCAAATTTCTTATGCTTTACCTAATTTTAATGTCTAACATGTGTTCATGGGGAATCTACAACTGACATTGAGAGAAAAGGTTCTCTTGATGATATATCTTTCTTTTTACAATTGTGTATGAGACTTAGATACTACCAACAAATGGTGACATAGTAAAAGGCTTCCTCCCTTTCCTCCCAACTTGATAAGTGGTTAGTTGTGTCTATCTCTGGGGAGTCTAAAAAGCATAAGGAAATAGAAGATGTGGTTACCATCCCTACTGAAAAGATCATTATAGGATATAATTGAGTTTTCATAAAACTATCTGAGCCTTACGCCAGTGTTCTTCAAAAATTAAAATATGGTTTTATCACTCTCCCAAAAATTAGACTACTACTTGATGACAAACCTTATCCTAGCTAGTATGATGCACAATTTTTTTACCAATATCATTGAGTCTCTGGCCATGACATTGAACATTGTGTGCATCTTCAACATGTAGTCCAAGACCACATAGATAGTGGTGCCATCCATCTTGATCATAGGAAACAAAACTCAAACAAATATATGTAGCCAAGGTTAACAACCAACTATAGATCTACATAGACCACTTTCCTTCTCATTCTGCCAACCTTATCACAATAACTTCCACTTCTTTTGAACCTAGCCACTATGAGTATGTGAACACAATCTTATTCAATCCTATTCCTCCTACTATTCATGTGGATAAGGTTCCTAATATTTTTTTTACTCCACACAATCTCCCTCTCAATAGGGAGCCTTCTCCTCTCTATATCTCAGCTCAAGTCAATGTTAACATTGTAACAGTTGTTATGGTTGACCCTGTTAGTCAAGTCAATTTTATTACAGAGGAGACCCTTTTTATAAACAACCGACATAAGGAGAAATATGAGGAGTCGAAGACAACGTTTCATACTCATGATGGCTTCTTCATGCCTCCCATTGGATCTATTTATTTTTATGTCCTAGTGGGACCCAACTCCCTAGATGTTTCTTTTGTCATGATTCTTGAATCCAACTTGTTTAGAGTAAGACTATGCATTATGTGGCTAGTCTTCATGAATTCATTCACATCAATAGTCCAATTTTTTTTAAAATTCCCTCATGATGGTACAATCCATACCATTCACAACACATGATACAAACCCCTTGTGTCATGTAGGGTCTTTTTGTTAGACCATTTTTGGTCTACTCTTGTTGGACCTTAAACACCCCATGGAGAATTGTTCTACAAGTCCTACTATAGGTACAAGATGAGATTTGTGACCCCTAATTCTACCTTTCCCCTTCATCTCGTGTGATCTCCATGAAGGCATCTATGTGTGCACAAAAAAATGCCTTATCCTCCACACCTTTCTCCTCAAAGGTTATAGAAAGACACACTTCCACACATAGACCTTCTCCAACTAATTTCACAACCTCCAATGATTTCCTCAATACCTTCTACTATTCCTAGCATAGGAAAAGGAAAGGCACCCATGTTGATGAAGTCTAATCCTCAAGTCTTCCAACTCCTAGTCTTGCCCACAATTCCTTGTCCCACCCTATATGGTAAGGGGAAATAGGAAATTGGATTTGGTCCTTCCTCTGTTGCTCTAGCATCTCACCCCCAAGGCCTCCTCTCGTTCCTCTTCCTACTTCAAAAGTAAAGAAAGGAAAGGAGTCTGTGGGTGAGATCCAACTCTCTATTTATGTAACACCTCTTGCCCCTCCTTAGGATCCTACTCTTCCATTGATCATGACTGTGAAGATTACTAATCTGGTGGAACATGACACCTTGGAGTCTTCTCAGGTCTCTATTCCTAGTCATAACTATTGTAATCGACTTGTGTGTGAGCGAAAGAATTGCTAACAAGTGTTGGCCCAAGAACGTGATTCCTTGTAGAAGACTGAGGGTGAGCCTTTCACTTCTATCTCTATTCCTATTCATGTTTCTACTTCCGTTCTTGCTTCCATTCCTATTGCCTGGATTTTTCTTTTGGCTTCCTTGATGGATTCTGATGAACCTCACCCTAAGCGAGTGCAGGTGTTCATCACTCCTTCTTTGGAGATTCCCTTAATCACTTCTCTACCCAATCTTCCTCCTTTTCCTGAGCCCATCGATATGGCTCACACAAAAGGTCATTTCTACTGCATGTATCCCCTTGTTTCTTCTCTCTTCCACTTTTGATGAGAGGATCTTACATCCTCCTCTTAAGTGAAAGCTAGAGCATGTCCTCACCCCGACGGATAGACATAAGAATTCTTCTTCTGCATCTCATTCTAGTCTGGTCTATTTTGTTCTCATGATGGAAGAGTCTCCTACTTCATCAGAGTTTGTCACTACCCCTCTTTCATAGGTTGGTGATGACTCCCCAATTCATTTACCTCCTTCTACATAGTCATAACACTTCACTCTAGAGAAGTGTATGTTTGAATCAATGGAGGACATCTCGACTCTCTCCTCCATCTTTGCTAAGTCAATGATGTTAGCCTTGTAGGAGCTTATAGATGAGGGCATTCAAGTGGCATCCTCCTTAGCTCTTACTGCTAGTGAGTTGGTTGAAACTACTCTTTCCATTCTCCCTCTATAGGCTCATCTTCCCTCCCCTTATAATTATCTAGATTAGGAGAAAGATGACTTGTTGGAGGTGCAAGACTAGAGAAATACCTCTTCTTATCTTTATATTAGATTTGTGTGTTTGTTTGTGTTCCCCCGTGCTTGTTTGTTTATGTTTGTGCTCTCCCCTAGAGATGACCATTGATACCCTTGTAGGTACTTGGATACAAGAGATAAAATATGTCATACAACTTCTCCTCTTTGTTTCATCATTCTTATATTTGTTATAAAATTTTATTTTCACATAGGGAATGATGCAAAGCATTGGGGCATTTAGGCCTCTTCCATGTTGACCTGACTTTGTATTTGTCTTCATGTGCTCTTCTTCCCATTACAATATATTTTTGGGATGATGATAGTTCATGTAATATACACTATATATACATGCATTTATGATCAAATCTCACCTCGAATACTTGGATCCCCCTGTGCTTTTAATCTATTTTACCTCTGATTTTTCTTGATGTTGTGGATTCTATGTGCTATCCCTCACACAATAATATTCCATGAATACATCTTGCTATGTATGCCATGACACAAAATATATGTCTTTCTTCTCATTAGAATAACTTGTGCTCCTTTGTATATCACATATCATTCTAAGGGGGTCTATCATATCTAATTATTCTTATTTTTCAAAAAATACATGTCTTAAAGATCTTGATGTCCATGATCTCATCATCTAGCTTGGTGATGCAGAGAGGGGGCTCAAACTCATTCAAAGTGTCAACTTTCCTTCAAGAGGAATCTAACAAGATTAAAACGATCTTTTAAAACAACTCAAACTAATTCCAAAGTGTGACAATAATTAGAAGCATGACTTCTCATTTTCACCCTTAAATCCTAGCAGTAGTGCAGACTCAGTTTTTGGCCATTAACTCAACTATTCTCCAAGACACCTGACAAACATATAATGGATTCAGACACCCATTTTAGATTTGTAACACATATCCCAAGGACAGATATAAGTCTTTTGGACCAAACCCTTGAAATCACCACTCCTACACTGTCTTAATTAGGCCAATTAGGCCTAAACTACAAAGCAACATACCCTTAAACTTAACATAGACCCTTGAAACCATGGGGCAGAATTTCCTATGCCCTCAAACCTCCAAAACCATAATCAATTCCTAGGTTTGACACCTCTAACATAGAAAACCACAAAACCCTTGATTTCTAGCCAAACCAAGAGGGTTTATTCAGAGTCCTACTTGCACAACCTCCCAGACCTTGCCACCAACTCAAACATGTGCATTTTGATCCCAATATGCTTAAAATTTGAAGAAACTTCCCCAATCACATTGATTTGATCAAACCCTAGACTCAAAGCTCCATTTTCATGTATTTTTCTTAACAATCAATCAAGACAGCAGACTTAACCCTCTTATTCCTCCTCCACAACTCTAACCATGCATCCTAACTCCTATTAAGACTCCCTAGGGCCCATTACACTTGCTACAGTAGTCACAGTTGGTGTAAGGGCCCTTAATACATGATTCTGGATTACAAAAGCCCAAAACAGGGTGTTCTCGATTTGCTACAGGAAAATGGAATTTTCTAACACAAATCACAATGGATCTCCCTCAAACCTATTAAAAGAGATTTTTAATACATGCCACCACAAGGTAAAAATGATTTACATGGCACAATCAAAATGTACGTACTTGTACAGGTCTGCAAAATAACAAGAAACTTAGAAATAAATGAAAACACAGAGATTTTCTTATTGCTAGTCCTTTCAATATTCAAGCCAACATTACAAATAATATCCTTCACCTTTTTAAAGGTTATCTTCCCCAAAAATACTGACCAACCAACCCTCCAACCACCTTTTAAATCCCCTTGTGACTGTTGGATGAAATTCACATTGCTTTTACAATTTGTTAACATCATTGCTACACATTTTGAAATGTTTACATTTTGTGGCCCCAAGTGACTATAAATTGACCAAAGACACCTAGAATGGTCCCATTGGACCTTATTCAACATAGATTAAGACTTTACTCCCCATATTCCTCAAAAACTCATGATCACATATGGTTTTGCATCATGAAGCAATCTGACATATTCAGCTAAATGACTCAAAATCCTTCCAATTTACATTATGATTTGTCTTGTTAGACCTTATTAAGCATAAATAAACACAAAACACGCCTATATCAACCTAGACACACAATATTGAATCCCCTTGACCTTCAAACATGAAAATTTGCAACTAGGTGATTAGGTGCTCTTGCACCACTTGGGGGCAACCTAACTGGACTTTCCTTTTCTATGCATGTTCTGCACTGTAGTTTGTAGCAACCACAAGCCTATCTACTTGTCATATGGTCCCTAGCATAAAACAACTTGCTAGCCATACTTATCAACGATTTCCTTATATCTAATAAATTTTTATCACATCTATTTTTTTCTTTTTTGCCTAACATGTTTGTTTGAAGCTAACATGTTTGTGGTGAGATTGTAGTCAGCTTTGTAGGATAGAAGACCCATGTCCTCTTCGCATCCTAGCTCAACTCTTCAATTGTATATATTGAATTGAATACTTGTGTCCTCTTCATCCTAGGTATATTCTCTTCAACCTCTTTCTCTCTACTTTAGCTCACATCTACTAGAATACACATGCTTGCTAAAGTGGAGGAAAATGTAATGTTGAAAATTGTATCCTATACAATTTCACACTCCATAAACCTCCCCTTTAGATAAATTAATTTGATAATGTAATATTCCCTTAATTTTATCCTTAACTTGTTCATTCTTGTTCGTTAAAGTATTTTTTTGTCACAAACAATGATATGCCGTACAGACATTTGCATGCTATGCAAATGTCTTGAAAAGATTCCTGACTATAGTAGCCATTTGGACATTACACTTCCTACCTACCCGCAAAGTGTAACACCTCTACAGCCTATAGGCATGCTAGGAACACCCCTTTGCATGTCTATACCTCTTTCAAACCTCTCATTTTTGTCAAAAGGGCTCATTAATTATATCTATCTCTCATTCATTCTCTCATTCTCTCATTCTTTCAAGCTCTCCATTCTCTTCTACATCACAAAAACTCCATTCTACCATTGTTATCACATATTCTTGTTCTCAAGATGCTCAACATTGTTCTACTAAGCTCTAGCTCTTCCTTTCGGCATCACTATCTTGCTAATGGAAAGGTAACTATTTTTTTGTATTTCTTATCCATTTACTTTGATAGCATAGTATTCTAGCACATCTATTTACTTCTTTATCTTGTCTATTATTTTCTTTATCTCTATCTATTTAGTTATCCATGGAGGTAGGAACACCTACGTGGGGGTTTGATTGAGGCAACCCCCTAAAACAATCCCAACCATTTTATCATTTCCATGTGTGTAGGTATTGAAGTGGGAGATTTGCCAGAGGCTTCATTCTTGGACCTCTTGTGAGTGTCTCCTTTCTTCTTCGTCATTTTATTATTTCCTTTCCATTTAGTTTAGCTTATGCTATCCTTATTTCTTTATTTCTTAAGTGCATTTCAAGTATTCAATTGTTGAAACTGTTAGTAGGTTCTAAGTTTTTTTTCATACAAGACTACAATGCATCACAAGGATGACTGCACATTACATTGTCATCTTTGATTGAGAGCCTACCGGTTTGTTCGAAGAATCTCTACAACTTGCTCTTTCAGTCTCTAAAAGTCTCATCTTTTAATTCTACATAAAAGATAAAATTATCTTGTATCATCTTATCCTGACATCTGAGCTTTGATCCGTGAGGTAGTTGAGGACTATTTTCCCCTTTGGACCTCATCATCTTGAGTGTGTCAAATCTCTTCCTCTACAATTAGTTACTCTAAGATTTATGATATGGGATCCATATCAAATAATGAAATTAATGTTCTAATTAATGAAAAAAAAAACAAACTAAATGCAAGGGTACTTAACTCTAGATTTGATGAAGAGATTCATGTATAAATGTCAGAAGTACATTCACTATGATATTATAATAAAAGGACCTATCAAATAAATTTTATTGATCTACAAATTTAATTGTGCACTATTTTGGTTCACTTTCATGAATATGAAAGCGATCCTTGACAATGTGGATTTGAATTTATATGCAAGTTTGAACCTATGGTTCATGAGTCTGTAATGAGTGAACTCTACACTAAATTTGGTAAGTAACATGTACTATTTATATCATGACTAAATTTCAAGGATCATGTTCTCCTCAATCAAACCCCTAGATGGACCAATTCAATGGTAATTGACCAAGATCAAAAACCAAGCAAGGATATACTATGCTCTTAAAATGATGATGCAAAATTTAAGATGGAATACTTTTATCCTTTTGCAATTGATTTCTAGATGTGGTCAATAGATTGTTTTCTTCTAAAGTTACTAAATGATTCAAATTATTTAGGGTTTGTCCCTAAATACAAAGCCCAAGCATGCAATTTGGATGTTATACTTGATTTACAATGGCTAATTGAAAGAGGAGACACTGGTAGAATTTAAATTTTGAAATTTAAAACTTTTGGGTCCAATTTCACATGTGTGAATGCAAATTAGTTCAATTCTACACTAGTGGACCTAAACTAGGATAGTGAATGTGAGATCTAGAGATTAGATTCAATCTCTAGATGTAGATGATAATAGGATTTAGATAAGATAACATATTTGCCAACTTTTATGTCAAGTATACAATCTTACACACTAATCGATACATAAAAGATAAACTAATCACAATAGATCCAAAACATAAGAAAAGAGTGCATGGCTGTACAATTTGTTGTACATCAATGTGACTATGTTATTCCATATCTTAGGTTTACTAATGTTGATTTTGCTTAAAAATACTATAAAGATTTTTAAATAAAACACTTAAAGGTGAAATAAATTAATAGTATTTATATCAAAATTGTATTCCTCTTAATTTTTTTCATTTAAAATTACCCCATATTGCTGAACGTGCTATACTATACCCCTCCCAAATAATCCCCCCTTCAATGAATCCTCCCCTAGTAGGAACAGTTGCTTGTTGAAGTTCAGAATTTTTGTTTCCATTTCCACCTGGAAAAATCAGTTTTCTGAGGTACGATCAGCAGTTTTGGTCCACTTAAACAGAAGATAGAATGCTTCAACATCAAGCCTGCTCAGACATTAACAAGATTGATAATTTTTGGAAGATGTTGAGGCAGCAATATGCAAAAGTCATTCCAATTCTTTCCCATACTACTGGTAAATTAACAAGATTGTTCACTTCAATGTGACTATGAATTACACTATGAAACTGGGTTTAATGTATTCTCTTGAAAATGAAATTGAGCACTGTAAATTACATTGACAAGACATAAAGAAACTGAAAAAGAAATGTGAATTACGAATCCACTGTCATGTCCACTCCAATCCACAGATCATAAATCCACTCAGAATCACACAAATGCTAATGACAAGAACTTCATAAGAAAACACTTCTCAAGACTGAATTTACTTTTTGTTAATGTGGATCAAAAAGGTTGTTAAGAGAAGAATCTGTAATCACCATGATAGTCCATGTTATTATTGATTTCAGTGGTGGGTCCAAGCAGAAATGTCCTGATTTTCAGTCAATTAGTAGAAAGATAATTTCATGAAAGGTTGAAAAGAAATCTGCTGATTTTCAGTTAATTAGTGTAAAAATAATTTTATAAAAGGTGAAAAAGAAACGTTATGATTAATTTCATGAAAGGTCAAAAAGAAATCTCCTGATTTCCAGTTAATTAGTGCAAGAATGACTTTATAAAAGGTCAAAAAGAAATCTCCTGAATTAGTGAAAGAATAATTTTATAAAAGATCAAAAAGAAATGTTCTGATTTTCAACAAGTACAGTTTTTTTATATTCTATTTAAACATTTTTGAATTCAATGATCAAACAATCAATAGTAATTTCATACGTCACCCATTTAAAAAAATGATAAATATCTATCTTGTTGACTAAAATCAATTTTTAACCGTTAAACTAAATTATATTTAAAAACAACCACTGTTAATTTTCTCACATACATCACATGTCCACCATTCCATCTTAGGAACTTACTATAGTGCTGTCTCATCATGTTAATTATTATTACTACTTTGAAAACATCATTTTAGAATAGTGATTTAGTGATCAGCCATGATCTTTGGTGGGGCCAATTTGTAAAACAGATATATTCATATTGTGCTTTTAGTCGTGATCATGTTAAATTTTCAAAATGTTGATAGAAGCCAATTGTTTCAATATAACCCATGTCTGTCAAAAAGCAAAAGCCTTAAAAAAGTGCTTTATAGGTTGATGTTCATGTCTGTTCTTTTCACAAATCAAAGATTTTGGGCATGCTTTTGCTTGAAGATGCTTCTAAGTCAAAATCAAAATTGATCCTTGAATTTTTTTGTGGAGATACTTTGTGCATCTTTAATGCTGGACTGCATTGATAAAGAATATAAAAATATTAAATTGTAAACTTATCATTACGTCGATTGATTAGGAGCTATCATCTACATGAGAAAGGTGACTTGCTACTGGTAACTTTAGTGTATCCATTGTTGACATATAACTAGAGTTATTAGAATGGGTAATATAAACCTTTTCAAACTTTCCCAAGTGATTCTATATGAATGAATGAATGGTGGAAAGTACTTATGACTGACTGCTAGCATTTGGTCATGCAGGGAATTAGGGATAGGGCGGGGATTATGTTTGATGTTTGTACGATTGTATTCGGCAGGGGTTATGTTTGATGTTTGTATGATTGTATTTTGCAGGGGTTATGTTTGATGTTTGTATAATTGTATTGTTTTTCTTACTGTAAAATATAATTAATTTGTAAAATTTAGTTAAACATTTAAAATTTAATTTTGAAGCTTAGTAGTTATTGCATTTTCAACTATCAATATTATTTTAAATTTTAATCAGTTGAGATCATTAATGCTCTATGAGTTAATAAGGAAGGAAGATAAGGCTCTAGGTTGATGAGGAAGATGGACAATCATCTTCCATTGTAAACTCTAGAGTTATTCTTTTCTTTTGAATTGTTTGATTAGTGTTCTTTGTTGAACATAGGTTGTCATTGATGTCAAAGGATTGTTACTGACAGTGGTTATCAAAGGGTGTCAAGACTGTTAGATGTGAAGGTTGTCAAAAGATGAAAAATATTGTAGGAGTACAAGAATTGTCAACTGACTTCAGGTAATAAAAGCATGTTGTGTATCAGTGTGTAGATTGTCTAATCAATTCAAGTATCATGAAGTAAGTTTTGTTGATGCGTGACTGCCTTTGAATAGTTAATATATTTATTACACCATACCGGTTATGCAATCAACATGAGTACGGTGGTCCAAAAGGACATCTTTTGGGAAAAGAAATTTCCAAATATGGGTGGCATTTCTTTCAAAAATGCAGTATTGCTCTGCAATTTGGAAGGAGAGTGTATCTACACTAGTTCTATCAGTTTCTCAAGTTTCTAGAGGTCGGGCTTAGTGTACAAGAAGTTTGAAGTATCAGAAGGTTCCTCAAGTTGTTGAAAGTTTGAGGCATGTGTGCTAATGATTAGTAGCATGTAGAATTCAAATCTTACGTGTGGAGTGAGGATAGGACCTATTTAAGGTTCCCATCGTGGCACAAGACATCAATTTCTCTTGACAGAAAGATATTTGTGTTTGTACCATTGTATTATATGTTTCATGTAATTTGAATTTAGTTCCACCCTTTGTCATCTAGGTTTGTGTAGATCCCTAGCCAACATGCAAGAATGTCAATGTAATGTCATGTATATATTTCAAATGTTCAAATGCATTATATGTGTAATGAAAGAGAGTGACATGAGAATAAGTGGATCAAGTGTAATGAATGAAATTTAGGTGAGTATAAAAGTGTGAAGAAAATAAGGAGCGCAAGTATCAAAGGGCCATTCTCAATGTGAGAGAGTGTCTGCTATGTTTGTAGTGCATATTAGAGTTAAATTTCAAATCTGCCATTATTCTTGTATTCTGGTAGGACTAGTGTTCTACTTGTATTTTTTTGGTAGGGATTGGTGTCTCCTTTTGGGAGGGAATTGTTTTCTCCAGTAGATTGGTGCCTACAGATTCATTTAGGGATTGGTGTCTCCGGTAGGTTGGTACCTACATCACATTGTAAAATTCACTTATTATATTCTTACTTGTGAGATTTCTCACTGTATTTTTTCCCATCTTGGGTTTCCACGTACATCTAGTGTTATGTGTTATCTTGTATTTTTCTTTGATTACTAGCCTGTATAGTTTGGTGCTCTTCATGTTAAAAATCTATATAATTTTTGTAAAAGTAAAGGTTTTCAAAATTGTTTTGATCTACTGATTTGCCCCCCCTCTTAGTAGATTGTGTGCCCATCAATTGGTATCAGATCCAAGTTCCTTTGAAAATGTCTAACAACTTAAGGTAGATCAAGGATGGCACATGAAATTTCTTCTAGAAACAAAGTACTAGTTTTATATGGATCTAATTTTGTATTTTGGAAAGTTAGGATGTAGTCCAATTTGATGGATCTAAGTATTGTTAAAGGATATGAGCCTCCTCATAATCTCCCTCCCTAAGATCAGGTAGGAAAGAGTGCTCTTGAGCTCAATGCTAAGGCTAGGAATGCTATTTTATGTGGTTTGACTGACACTGAATTTGTGAAAGTGATGGAGTGCAAAACAACAAACGAAATATGGTCCAGAAGTTGGAGACTATCTATGAAGGTGATGAAAAGGTGAAAGAGGAAAACTTTCAGACATATAGAGCTCAGTTTGAAGGTCTAAAGATGAAAGAAGATGAGAACATTGCTACATTCATGCTTAGGGTTGATGAAGTTGTCAACCATACTTGAGGTCTTGTTGAAAGTTTGGAAGAAAATATTATTGTGAAGAAGGTACTTAGATCTCTCCCCATAAGGTTTGATCCTAAAATCTCTACTATTGAAGAAGCTAAAGATCTGAATACTCTAAAGTTTATTGAGTTGAATGGTATATTAACTACATTTGAAATGATATTTGAATCTAAAGATTATATAAGGAAAGAGGTTGCTTTTAAAGTATCTTTGAAGTAGGTTGATCAATATTTTTATTATGTATTAGATCTTGAAAAAGAAAATTTTGTTAGGAAGATATAAAGAGGTTTTGGTAAGTACAAAGGAGAATTACCTTTCAATTGTTTCAACTGTGGAGAAGTAGGAAATTTAATGGCTAAGTGTCCCTATAAGAATACTAACAATTTTGAACAAAAGAATAGAAAAAAATTTCCTTAGAGAAGATTTACAGGTCAAAAAAAACACAAGTGCTTCGATACTAATGAAGAAGAAGAATATTCCAGTAAAGAAGAAGATGAAGATGCATCCAAATATGAAAATGGAAAAGCTATGTCCATGGCTTTTGAAACTGCTGATGGAGATGCTAAAATGGGTTCTGAAGATAAAGAAGAAGAAGCAGATATTATGGAGAAACTATTGTGGGTGGGAAAAGAAATAAAAAATCTGAATGACATGATTGTAGAAGAAGTGAGATCCAAAGAAAGAATATCAAAGAATTGAAGATTACAGAAAATATGATTGTTGATATAAAGACTCAAGAAAAAGAAGGAAAAAGAGTCAAAGAAGTTTTAACTGAAAAATTACTAACAAGAGAAAAAGATTGTGCGAAGCTTGAAGGGAAGTTGTAGAATCTAGAAAAGAGATTGAGAAAGTAAATCAACAACTACAATTGAAGTTTAGTAAAACTACTGAAACCCTAGATCAAATATTGGAAATTCAAAAAGCATCATGCAACAAAACTGAAGTTTGTTTTGATGATAAGAAGAAGAAGGTGGTAGAACAATTAGAGAAGGCTACTAAGGCAAGTCTAGAATTGATTGGTTATAGAATTTAAAATTTAAAAAGGACCATGACAAGTGATGGAATTATGGCTCAAAATGATGGCTTTATTCAAGTACAAAAAAAAACAGATCTAGAAGAGAAGGATTCAGTACCAAGTCAAATTTTATTTTCTCTAGTTATTGTTTTAATTGCAATGATTATGGAAATAAGGTTGTGGATTGTAGAAGAGTTATGGTAAGAAGAAATAATATTTTTTAGTAATAATTCATTTGTACCTCTATACAATTTTAATGTCATTTGTTTCAAGTGCACAAATTTTGGACACATTGCAAGGAATTGCAAAAGTAATTTTGTGAGTTCTCATTATCGAAAAAAGGAAGAAGTGATGTTCAAGAGAAATTCTAGAAGAAGATTCCTGAAAAGAAGAAGTCTAAGAAGTCTATGATTTCTCAAACTACACTACATTCTTAGAAGGAGAAGAACCCATGGATTATTGATAGTGGTTGCTCTAGTCATATGACTAGAGATAAAAGTAAGTTCATGAATTTCAAGAAATTTGAAGGTGGTTATGTTACCCTTGGAAACAATTCAATTGTTAAAATTTCTGGTAAGGGTAATTTAAGTCTTGCTGGTGGTAAAACAAAGACACATGATATTTTGTATGTTAAAGGCTTAAAGCATAATTTGTTGAGTGTCAGTTAGATGTGTGATAAAGGATGCATGTTATCTTTTAGTGATGAAGGTTGTGAAATCGGGGAATCAAGTACCAGTGAACTAATTGCAGAAGGAAGTAGGACAGATAGTGATATTTATCATCTCAATGAGTTGAATAGATATGTCTCACTATGTAGCAGGATGAAAGTTGAATTTGGCACAAAATTTTAGGACACATGAATTTTGAGGACAGTGTTAAGATTGTTTCACAAGGGCTTGTGCGGGATATGCCAAAGATTAAGAAACCTATATCAATCAATTGCAAGCCATGTCATGAAGGGAAGCAAACAAGAAGCAAATATCATGTTAAGGAGTATTCCATATCAAAACCATTAGATCTGGTGCATACAGATCTGTGCAAACTAATGAGGACTAAGATTCCATAAGAAGACAAGTATTTTATGATGTTGATTGATGATTACACTAGAATAACTTGGATAAAATTTTTGAAATAGAAGTCAAAGTATTTTAAAAAGTTTAAGGCATTCAAGGCAATGGTAGAAAATAAAACTAGAAGGAAAATCAAAGTCTTGAGATTAGATAGAGGTACATAATTTACTACTGAGAATTATGATAGATTTTGTGAATAGCATGTGATCTAAAGGTAGTTCTCTACCCCTATAACTCGACAAAAAAATGGTGTTGCAGAAAGAATGAACTAAATTATACAAGAGATGGCAAGGACTATGCTATGTCAATAAAATATACCAGATATGTACTGGAGAGAAGCTATATATAGATAGTTGTGTACATTCATAATAGAGTTCAAATCATGCATAAGACAAAGAAGAGGGTAGGTGCAAAAAGTTGGGGGGGGGGAAATTGTGGCCAATTTTTTAAAAAAAATTGAAAAGCCATAACACAAGCACGTTATGAGTCTTTATAAGAAAAAAAGAAAATCCAAATCATTTTAGACTATCATATTTCTTCATTCGTGGCTTGCAAACCCTTCCAAGGCATGCTCACATTGTGGAGACCTTAAATTTTTCAATTTTCTTCATTGAATCACTACTATTTCTTCACCAGAATGTCGCCACGTTGATGGGCAGATCCAAGGAGTAAGCTTTTATTGGTTTTTTTGTGAATTTTTATTTAAATAGGTAGATTTAATATGTTTTTTATGTTAATTTTTTTAATTATCAAGAGTTGAAAATCCACCTAATTCTCCTCCTCAAAATCCTTCTCCTCCTCATGAAAAAGCACACCAACAAAACCCTCATGAACAACCACATCAACCAATTCCTCCAACAATTCCTCAACATCCTCCTTGAACTCAACAATATTTAATGGGGGAAATTGAAAATAACAAAAAACAAATTGAGGAGTTAATTGTGAGGTTGAACGATCCTATAAGTTTAGCCCCAGAAAGAACCACGCTTGCAAATTCACTTCAAGATATGTTAACACATGTAGATGAAATTAGCAAGCAATTAATTGGTTGGGTGGATAACAGGCAGGAGTGCATATATTTTTATGCAGATAAACTATCATACAGACTGGTAAAAAATTACAAAATTACAAATTATGACTTGTGTTCACTATTCACTAACCCACATACAAATCCTAATCTTGACCTTAATAGAAAGAGGTTTCCTATTCATTGGTGCAACCACCAAGGGATAAAGGATAATTTTTGGAAGAGGTGGTGGATGGTTTTTGACCATCCTCCATGCAACAATAATGAGGTCCCTGAATATTTCTTGAGGAAACCTTATTGTGAGTTTGTCCTCAACAAAATCCCCAACTATTTTGATTTTAGTACTTTTAGAGGAGAGGTGGTGGTTCGGCATAGGATAGACCAGGTGCACATCTTGATCCTCAATGACAAGAAAGATGAGCACTCACTAGGCTAGCTTATGAGCATATTGCTATCCCTTCTGTCATGAAGGAGAGTGTTGAGGTGGACAATCTACAATTTATTAGTTCTCTGATGTAGAGTATCATCCAACATGCAATTTATGCAGTACAACGTCAGCCAAGGGAGAGTTCGATGGGTAGGGTGTAGGATTTGAGAAATACAAATCCACAGAACCCGATCAATACCTGCATGCAAAAGACTTGTCATAGAGAGAGAGAGAGATCAAGACAAGGGTTTGGCTCTCACAATGTGCAAGATGTATTCCAAAAAAATGAATAGAGCATATAAGAAATACAAGAGATCGATCCTTATAAAAGGAGATCAAAACCTAAAAGGAAAACCTAACCCTAAAGGTGAGTGCATTTAATAATTAATATTAATTATTAAATGACTAATATGTGTGCAAGGCAAAATATTAAGAGGAGAGTAAAGTTAATTAATTACTTTACTCTAACACCCCCCCTTAAGATAAGAAAGAGTGCAGCTACAAACATGTGCAAAAAAGCAAAAGTAACTACAATGCATGAAAGTAAAAATGGGTCCTGGCAACTAGGCCTGATCAGGTACCCAAGTACAAGGAAATCTCTATGAAACAGAGAAAAGGAGAAAACCCAGTGGGAAAAAAACTCCTCTCCAAAAAGAGATGCAAAAAAGAAAGTACAAATGGAATGTCTCAAGAGACTCTCTCAAGAACATATGCAAATATACAATCAGATACCCCCCCATGAGAGAGAGTGGAGAATCCAAAGCCCCCCCAGAATGAAAGAACCCCTATGCCAATGATCAAACCAATGTGTCTCCTCAAAGGAAGAAATAGATCCAATGGTCGAGGAAGAGGAAATCCCTAGATGTGAGGTGAAAATGGTAGTCCTGGATGATGATCACTAAAGAACTGAACTAGAGAATGAGTATTTGAATAATAGAATGGTGAATCAAACAACTCAAGATGATCCTGAAATGTAATCTCCAGTGAAGAAGGGATAGCAGGTGTGTTGAATCTATCATCTGTGAGGAAAGGAATATCCTCTGATATGGCCTCAACAATTGCAATTGATGGCTCGATGAGTGGAGTGACAATGTCAATCACAGCTGAAGAGGAATCCTTATGAACAAATGTGAACTGAATAGGAGGAAGAGGTGTAGAAGTCTCAACACTAGTCTCATGAATAGATGGAAGAACACATAAGTTCAAGTGACTGAACTTCTCCTCAGATACTGCATGCTCTCTTGTAGAAAGAGAGGGAGATGGTGGACCAAAGTGTGTGAATGCATACAATCGGGAAGAATGATCAACTGTCCCTATTGCAACAATACTGCCAGTCTGAATGTCTCTGATGTGCACTGAATCAGGTGTGAACTCAACTGTCTTCCCTATCCCACAGTGAGCAATCTGATAGATGGAGAGAAGGTTAGTGGAAAAAGATGGAACACATAGTACATCATTGAATGTGCCATCATCAATGTCAATAGAACCTTTCCCACATACACTCATATAAGTGTTATTACCCATCAAGATGTGTGGTGAGGATGCAGCCTCGAAAGATGAGAACATGTCCTGAGAAGATGCCATATGGTGTGAAGCACTTGAATCCAGTAGCCATCTAGATGAATGTGAACTGGTGGTTGCACATAATGCATGACCCTTATGTGGGGCCTGTCCATCTATCTGGAATGATGGTGAAGAAGAAGACCCGCCTGAAGTAGATGAATAAGAGTGATGAATATGGTTCTTCTCAAGAAGAGCTATCAAATCTATAACCTATTTTGCATATCCATCTATCTTCTTCTCATAACACTTGGACTCATCATGTCCTAGCTTAGTGCAATAAGCACACTTAGGTCTATCTTTCTTCGATGATTCCCCCTTAGGAGAAGGTGAATCAGAAGTCTTCTGTGAACTAGAATCCTTCCAATGCTCTGTGGTTTATGGTTTCTGTTTCTGTTTCTGCTTCTGCTTCCCCTGAGATGACTGTGCTACCAACGCTTGGTGTGGTGATCCTGTGAGAGCATCCAACTGTGATATCTTAGCCTTCTCTCGTGTCAAACGATCACAAAACACCTCAAAAGAAGGCATGGTAAAACGTGCACCCAAGGCATCCATAGTGGAATGGAAGGTAGATGAGAATATCTAAAAGTTCCCATGAAGCTTTGACAAAATCAAGTAAATACACTTTGTATCAGTCTTAACCTTACCACAACCCTGTAGAAGAGATCTCTGTTGTTTGAATTTCATCAAAAAGTCCTCAATGGAGGGAAAAGAATCAGGTACAAGTGAAGTCAACTCTACCTCAATCTGTAGTGCATGAAACTGATTGATGGTACCAAATAAATCATTGAACTTGGTCCACATTTCAAGAGGACTGTTACATGCATCAAGATGAAACAACAAGCTGTCTGAAACATGTAAGGAAATCAAACCCATAGCCTCATCCATCTTATTTCTATGCTGCATAACCTCAAATGGCCTTGTCAAAACTAGCTGAACCGTATCTAAACAGGACCACAACCCCTTTGATTTGAGAAGACATGTCATAAATGTCTTCCAGGTATGATAGTTATGAGGTGTGAGAAGTTCAACAGTAGAAGTATTTTCGGCCATGTTTTGAACTGAGCCTCAACTGCTCTGAATTTTTATTATTATTATTTAGTGGTCTTTCAGAACTAGACAGAAGATGCAGAAGGGGTTTTTTTTGTTTTGGTGTTTATAGATTCTAGTTTTCTGATGTAAATGACAGAAAGCAAGAAAAAACACCCCCCCACAATGCAAAAAACCAATCCCTAGTACAAACTAAAAGCCAAAAAACAATAGAAAGCAATATATGTATGAGACAAATCTCTGTGTACCTAAAAACTTTTCTGGTGAAATAAATAGCAGATCTGGAAAGAGCACAAAACCACCTTTCCCACGCCTGTTCGTTTTCAAAAAATGGAGCAAAATCGACAAAGTTATGCCCTTCGAAGTGTAGAAAACAACATTTGTCTTTGACTGCAAAAAAATGCATGCAATCTGCAAATTTCTGAAAAATTCTTACACCATCAGAATGAAGCCAGAACCAGCTTTTCAGAGATATCTTTTTTTGCAAAACGGAGATTGTATGCAAAAAATACGCCCGATTTCGTGCAAGTTGCTCAAAAGGGTTTTTTTTAAAAGTTACACAGCCCTCAAGGGCTAAAAAACCTTTGGCCCCTGATCCTATCAGCGACCAGGGGGCTGGCAGCTGGAGCTAAGGCCGAAGCCCTTGGGCTTGCATGTGACCTTGGCGAAGCCCATGGGGGTTGCACAGTCCACCGGTGGCTCCGCCCGACCGAGTGGTGCTCCGGTGGCCGCCGGGTGGCGGATCGGCGGTGCCCGAATTATAAATTGGGGGCGCAAATGTTTTTACAAAAACCTTTAAAAAATCAATTTTTTATGTTTTTTTTTAATTTTCTGCCTCGAAAATCGTGTCGTGAGGCCATACAGCCTTGGAGTAATTTTTTTCTGGTTCACCTAGCAACTTCAAACCAAACAAACTTTATATGAAAAGAGGGGTTTTTGGGCCTTCTGGACTCAACCATGATGTCAGGTTTTGCCCACAGTGCACCAAAAATAAACTCTCCCCCAAATCCACAAAAAAACTAGAAAACAAACATAGATCTGATGCAACCAAACATAGATCTCTAATCCTTTCAAAAAACTGAACAAGTTGTAGCAGATCTGGCTCTGATACCATGTAGGATTTGAGAAATACAAATCACAGAACCTGATCAATACTTGCATGCAAAAGACTTGTCACAGAGAAAGAGAGAGATCAAGAGAAGGGTTTGGCTCTCACAATGTGCAAGATGTATTCTAGAAAAATGAATAGAGCATATAAGAAATACAAGAGATCGATCCTTATAAAAGGAGATCAAAACCTAAAAGGAAAACCTAACCCTAAAGGTGAGTGCATTTAATAATTAATATTAATTATTAAATGACTAATATGTGTCCAAGGCGAAATCTTAAGAGGAGAGTAAAGTTAATTAATTACTTTACTCTAACATAGGGTTCCACCCCATTCTTGTTAGGTTTGTGGGTCGTCCTGTACATATGACCCCATAGATAGTCAGGAAGTTGGTGCATAAGATACATCTACAACTACCCAGTTGGTGATGGCAGATGTCATCTTGAATGAGGCTTTTAGCATCGATACTTAGGTAAGTGTTAGCATGTTCATTGAATTTAATTTATTAAATTTCATTTTTAAAATGCAAGAGTAACTAGTTTATTTTAATGATTGTAATAAAATTTTGGGGTCATAGTGTTGATACTATTTTCACTAGCCCTCCATCTATGTTTTACTCCACTGCATCTATTTTCGAGGTATGTAACTAGTAAACAATTATAAATATTACATGTGAATAGAATTGTTATATGAATGGTATTATAATATCTAATTTTGGATGTTGAGTAGGTTAATATTGGAGGTTTCATAGGAATACCTCCTAGTGGAAATGGATTTCAAACCTTCACTCAGATAATAGAATAAAGAGTTTAACTAATGAATTGTACTTAATAGATTTGTGTAGTATATATTCATATCATTGATTACATGCATTGCACATATTTCAAACTCAAAGCATTAATTCACATTGCATAATTAATAACTAGATGCTGATAAATGACAAAATTTCAATTACACTATAGTTTTTTAGAAAGTCAACATAAGCAGTAATGCAATTACTTCACATAGCATAACTAATAACTAGGAGCAGTTTCCAATTGCACTTGCCTGTCATGACATTCCATGAGACCATATTTTATCGAGGCATTTTTTCAAATAGTTCACTACCTTTTCTATGCTATGGATGCTTGGAAAAAATCTATGAAAGCATAATAGTAAGCAATAACATAGACAAGGAAATGAGTTGTTTGAAAAAATCTCAAAGAAATGTGGTCTCATGGTGATTTCCATCACCATGAGACCCAATTTCATTGAGTCATTTTTTTAAACAGCTCACCACCTTGTCTATGCTAACACATTTTACATACATGTCTACCAAAGCATTTTATCAAACATTTCACTTCCTTGCTGCTATGGCTAAAAGACTAAAATAGGTACTTTCCAACAAACTATAGATCCTTGGAAAAAAATTATCAAAGCATAATAGTAAGCAATAGCATAGACAAGGTAGTGAGTTTTTTGAAAAAATGCCTCAAAGAAATGTGGTCTCATGGTGATGGAATGCCATTTCATCACCATGAGACCACATTTCTTTGAGGAATTTTTTTAAACAACTCACTACCTTAAGAATAGAAACCAAGCCTTTAGCCAAAATTCCCCTCCAAATCCTTTTCAAGATCCCCATCCTCATCCTTAATTTACCAATCCATGGAAGCTTCCACTTCTTATTCCACTTTCATATCCCACATCCTTAAAATCCACATCACCCCACTATTACCAAGAAAATTCATCCCATGTCTCTCATAATAACTTCCTCCAAGGACTATTTGCAAAGGTGGTTGTTTCCCCATGCAAAAACAAAGTGGTGCAATCTTCCCATATCATGCATCCACCTTCATCACCCCCATATCAAGATAAACCCTAATAACCTAACTCTTAAATGAATCCCCTATCAATCCATCTATCCAGGTTGAAGATTCTATAAAACCTTCCTCCCTCATGACACCATCCATATCAAATGAACTATGTCCATCTCCTAATCCAAAGCATGCTAACATAGATTCCCCTCCATATAAATATCAAGGAAACCCTTCTCCTCCATCATATGATCCCCTTCCATATCATGATCCCATTTCCAATCAAGAACAACATATCCCTTCCATCTCAGCTAATGATATCTTTCCATCTCAAGAGAAAGATATCCCTTCATCCCCCTCTCACAATCACCTCTCCCCTACTTCATCTAATGACATCCTTCTGTGTCCAAATCAAAGTACCTCTTTCACTCCATTGTATGATCGCTCTTGAAATGTGGTCTCAAATTACACCTTCCACCCCATCTAATAATCCCCTTCCCCTCATGATCAAAACACATATCCCTCTTCATCTCATAACCAAGACCACACTATACCATCCACCCCATCCTAGCATAATAGCATAGAGAAGGCAATGAAATGTTTGAAAAAAATGACTCAAAGAAATGTGGTCTCAAGGTGATGGAATGCCATGAAAAATAAATTTGTCATGCCATTCCATCACCATGAGACTGTATTTCTTTGAGGCATTTTTTTGAACATTTCACTGCCTTCTCTATGCTACCACATTTTTCGTATGTATCTACCAAAGAATTTTATGAAATAGTTCATTGCATCGCTGTTATGGATAAAAGGCTAAAACAGATTCTTTCGAACAAGCTATGGATAGGGAAAATAGTAAGAAATATATAGCTCAATAAGTACTCAAAATTTTGTTGATTATCTCATACATTATAAGCCATGACATGCATCACTATTCTAATTTTCATGATTAAATAATTTGTTGTTTTATTTTTAGATGATGGAAGCGGAATTGCCTCCAGATGTTGATAAGGTAATGGAGAAAGGTGTATCTTGTGCAATATACAATTCGATGCCTCTCATGGGGGTATGAGGTAGATTAGTAAATTTCAAATTACATTCGTTGTTCTAGATATTAGTTAGTGAAAAATCAAATGATTATTGGTTCGTAGTAGAATTTATATTTGGATGGTTTCAATAGGACTTGGGCATGCCACAACATGAGCATGCAAATCTATTGTGCAAGGAGATAGATTGTCTAGTGGTGGTAAGTGATTATTTTGTTAAATATATCATTTTTTAATAATGCACTTTCTATATAGTAATGTCTTTACTTGTAATTGTAATAGATAAGGCTTGATGAGGAACTAAACCCTAGGAGGAGTAGCCCTTGAGTTTAGGGTAAACAAGTGTCATACGCATCACCATTCACCCGACCACCAAAGGCCACTTGTTTGTTTCATTCACCTAGAGGGCAATGAATTTTGATTGGGGTCCTTTGTTGTATGTCTATATGGCATTTATGAACATATTTTGTATTGCATATACTTGACATTGTATGCCTATATGGAATTTTTGTAAGCCTATATGGCTATTTTGTATATATTTTATATTATATTAACATATATTGATGTATGCCTACATGGCTATTTGGTTAATATAAATATTTTTTATTAATGGTGTCCATATTTGCATTATAAATCCATGCTTCAATAGATATTTGTAGATGTTTTACTTCAAATATTTAAAATCCAAGTGTTTTCCATGCACTCTTCTTTTTTATAATTGTAAATAAATAATAAAGTTTGAACATTATTTTATCGTAAGATTATTGAACATTAATTCAATCATATGAATATAGTAATGCTTCATGCTTCATGCTTCATACTTCATGCTTCATGCTTCATGCTTCATGCTTCATGCCTCATGCCTCATGCTTCATGCTTCATGTGTTTCACAAAGGAAATTCATGTGTATTCTTCATGCTTAATGCTTCATGCTTCATGCTACCATGCTTCATGCTTCATGATTTATACTTCATGTATTATGCAGATAAAGAAAACATCATAAAACTATTGACTAAATAAATTGGAAAGTAACAACTAGGTCTCACAAGCAAAAATTCAAGCATGGAAGTCTTATTAAAGATCATAAAGGCATTGGAAAGAGTACAAAACTTTTATATTGAAGCACAGTGAACATGCCTAGCATAGATGTTCCCACCTAGACATGTTGGTGCTAACTGTTTGGCCCCACAAAGAACAAAAAAGAAAATTAGCCTACCTTGTAACTTTACACTACATGTAACTGACCCATTTTCCATCAACTAAAATATGTTCACCATGGGCAAACAACTTGGAGCTATAAAAAACTGAGAGAGGTTATTATAGAGGGTCCCTACATAATCTCATAGCCTTAGATGGAGTGTTTCCAAGTGCCACAATTTCCGATTAATCGCTCATCAAAGTTTTCTTCCCTTTTACACTTTGGTCTCTTAAGAGACTTCATCAATAGAATGTGGCTCAGACCATTTCTGCATGTTTGGGTGTGAAAGGTTCCCTTTCCTAGCATAAATTCACCCATACGGACATGTTGGAATTGTCAGTATGGTCGTATGACAAATAGAACGAAAGTTACACCACTTTCCAACTTTACACTACATGCAACTAACCTATTTTCCATCAACTAAAATCTATTCACCACGAGGAAATGACTTGGAGCTATCAAAAGCTGGGAGAGGTTATTATAGAGGGGCTCTAGATGATCTCATAGCCTTAGATGGAGTGTTTCCAAGTGCCATAGTTTCCAATTAATCGCTCATCAAAGTTTGTTACCCTTTTGCACTTTGGTCTCTTAAGAGACTTCATTGGTAGAATGTTGCTCGAACCATTTCAACATGTTTGGGTGTGAAAGAGGACCTTACCTAGTATAAAACCACCCATACAAATGTGTTGGAATAATTGGTTTGGTTGTATGACAAACATGACATAAGTTACACCACTTTTCAACTTTACACTACATGCAACTAACCCATTTTCCATCAAGTAAATTTTGTTCACCACGGGAAAACAACTTGGAGCTATCAAAAATTGAGAGAGGTTATTATAGAGGGGGCCTATATGATTGTGTAGCCTCAAACAAAGTATTTCCAAGTTCCATGGTTTCTGAGTAATCGCTTGTCAAAGTTTTTTCCCTTTTGCACTTTGATCTCTTAAGAGACTAATGGCACTCTTAAATTTTGCAAATTTGAGATGCCCATTTCAAAAAATTTGCCTTTGCACTTTCAAAAGTGCACCTGACAAATCTACCTGACTGACCTAGTTTGGAGGGTCATAATTTGGAGCCAGATGATTTTCATGCAAAACCCCTTGGAAGACATATTCAATTGACATATGTGAACGTGCATGTCAATTTTCAGCTTCCCAAGATGACTTTTGTCAAGGTTTCAAAAAGTGAAGCTGGAGGGTTTTGACACTTTTCTGTTGTTTGTAAACGTTTAGTTTTGCAAAGTTGCATCCCGTTTGAGCTTCCATTTTGCAACCAGTTGACTGTCATGAGAGAACGAACGTTGTTCTGTATTCTCCATACCTAAATGAGCTCGTATGTCAGTTTTCAAAGCCTCATGATCTGATTTGCTATTTTTAACAAATCAAAACCAAATGCAGTTTGTTCAGTTTTGTATCTGCATTCCTGACAGCATTTCAGAAAGGTCAACTTCAACTATCAATATCTTTTGACCAATGATGATTCAAGAAATTTCCTTTTGCACACGTGCTCAAGGTACCTAAATGATCTACGGTGTCCGGTGGTAGCTCACCAAGAGTTGATTTGTTATATTTTCAAAATAGCAATTGGGTGACCTTTAGTTGATTCTGAACAGACTGTTGTTTTAGAAAGTTTGAGTAAGCAACTTTTCCGATTAATATATTTCACCTCGTGATCTGTTTCTCTGAGCCATTTGTTGCACTGTACTCTCGGATCAAATGTCTGCATGCCTGCAAGTGTTCATTGCTTCATAAGGTCATTTGACCAGTTTTCAAATGCGATTCCAGGGCCCACTTGGCCAGTTTTCACCATTCTTCAAATGTGTCAGAAAACAAATTTTAATCATAACCCAGTTCACTTTTTCATCTCAAGAGTGTTCGCAAGTTGTATCAAGTCAATTTGAGTGAGAAACTTGTTTGAAAACAAAATTTTTTTTAGTCAAGCCCATACGGGAACCCGACATTTGACACAACCCAAGCTTTTCATTCTTCTCCTATACAGGGAAATGATTGGTAAAATTGTTCTTATGATGTTTTATAAATTGAATTTGGATCCAAAGGAGGATAAAGTGTCATTGTTGAATAAGCTAATAGACATGATTTTGAAGAAGTTAGTGCTTCATTTGAGCTTACAATGGGATAATGACATGACACTGTTTTAATCTTGCTCAATTATTTAAGCAGAGGCATGATGATGAAAAATAAAATCTTTTATCAAGCTAATCTTTGTTCAAGCCTCTTGATAGTGTGATGGAATACAAAGAGAATTGAATCAGGAGTGTCACACGTTCAGGAAGGGGTCTAGGAAGTTGGAAATCTTAAATGTGATATAAAGATTCACAAGAACAAATCACTTGAGGCCATGAATTGCGAGAAAGGAAATGAAGAGTTTGCTAGTGGAAATTTGCTTCCACATAACCGGCTTAACACTCTTAGTCCTCTGTGTTTTCAGGAAACAACTAATAATCTAAAAATCAAAAATAGCATATGAGGTAGCTATTGTAGATGCCAAACACAGCAAAAATGTAATGAAGGTTTGGCGCCATGGAGTCAATAGAAACTGCGAATGGATTTGTTCAATGCTCGAGCCATAATACACTGATTTGCAGGCCATTGGAGGGTTTGAATAATGCAATCAAGGGAGTTGGTGGTGTGCAGATTGAGGATATACTTGCTTTGTATGCTTGCGTAGGGCATGGCTTAGTAATTTCCAAAACAAATATGGTTTTATGAAATGCTATAACTGTAGTGTGCAGTCATCGAACATGGTGAGGAGGAGTTAATTGGTGGTAATGTTGTTTTAGGTGGTACGACATGATTACAGTGTTCACCCAATTTGGATTTCTTGATAGACTTTAGTAACTCAAGCAAATGCAATCAGAAGAGGCCCACAACCTGCAGCATGGGACACCATCGTTGCAGGATTTGCACAAAGTGAATGCATTGGAAATGTTCTAGATACTTTTCAAAAGCCCGATGCACTGGCAGAGGAGGTGAATCATCATTGTTTGATGGCGGAATTTCTAAGTGAGGAATCCGCACCTGGCAATACACAGGGATGCAATTGCAAATTGGCAGGTTATGCATATCCATCAAAGCATAGGAGGCTCAATGGCAAGAGAAAGATGAAGGGCAGCCAAGGCGAGATGAAGTTTTTGCAGAGTAGATGCGCAACAAGAGGAGGGATGTGTATGATTTCAGTGTGCACTCAAAATGGTTATGTTGTGAATGTCTTAGAAACTCTACGAAAATATTTTTCATTGGCAGAGGAGCGACCTAGGGGAAAGAATGCCATAGGAGATGTCATGGTGATGTCCACAACTATGTGTATTTGTTAAAAATGCTTAGGAAACTTCAAGCAAATGAATGAAATCCTCAAATTACAAGATGCACAATGGAGGATGAATCTAACATTAAAAGGAGTGGGCACCAGTTAATGGGGCACATGAACTTATATAGATTTTTTGCCAAATAAATATGGAAACATGGAACACCATGATTGTTGGGTATGCACATGATAAATATGTTAAAAGGCTTAAAAAATTTTCATGTAAATACAAGTATAAACAAAGAATGATGCAACACATTGAGAGTGGCATATATCATAAAGTAGACTATGAAAATGCTTTTGTATGCACCAAATCAGAGAATGGTGAAGGTGTGGCGTGCACATGTTCAAAAGGCCTTAGAAACAGGTAGATGCAGATGAGAGAGGCCCTCACCACCACACTCAGCAAGTATGGTTTGAGGTATGGACATCCATTGAAGTCAGAGACTCGAGCATATTGAGCAATGGTGGCCACATTTGTAGAGAATGTTGAGAAAAAGAGGAAAGTTAGGGAAAACCTTCAAATCAATGCCCATCAAGACCCTGGGCCACATGGAGTGATCTCACACACCTCGCAGGAGGAAGGGTGATGCAATCAAAATAGTTGTGAGGTGTGCGAGGGTGCATTTTGGTGGGTCCGACAAAATTAAAATGGGCCGATAGTATTTTGTATTTAAAATGTTTCCATTTTAAATACTTCAATGCACAAGTAAAGTGGCCCGACAAAATGACCGGTGGGTATTTTAAATGGCCCGGTTATAAAATCAAAAGCATCCACATTTGAAATGTGCCGGTAGTAAGATAAATTTTGGCCCGGTGTGGTGCTATTTTTAGAGTCCTTACCATTTTAAATGGTGATTGATTGCATAGGGGTGGTAATTTTATTTTACCAATGGAGTGAATTAAATATTCACTTTATAAGGTTTTATTTGCTGGGAGGGATATTTTTCATGAGGAATTTATTTAAAAGTGAAGGTGCACGTGAAATGGTAAATATGAGCTGAAAAGTAAAATGATAACAAATGATATATGAAGTGAATAAAACATTCACTATTTCAAAGGCTTTATTTGCTGGGCTTATAAAATAAAAAGTGGAGGCATGGGTAATTATTTTACCCAGTGATAAATTTATGAAGAACTTCATTTCATGTGAATTAAATATTCATTTTATAAAGGGGTTTTATTGTAAAACAGGTGAAATTTTATTTGCTGGAAATTAATGTGAAGTAAAATATCAAATGTGAATAATATAACAACATAGGCAAATAAAAGATGAGGTCAAAGCTCAAATATTAAAGTTGGAAAACTTTAATAACTGGAGGTAGAGTATAAAGTGAATATGCAAATAAAGTGCAACATTGTGAAAGAGAGCTTAAACAAAATTTTCACGGGCAAGAGGTATTTTCCAGCAGTTGGGTGAATGATGAAATTCTCCACATGGGAAGATTTTCTATTTCAAAGCAATGATGAGTAAAGGCAGTTTTGAGAGAATAAGTTTGTTGCTACAAAGGAAGAGAGATGAGAGATTATTTTCAGCTTGATTGATCAACGGGAATGAAGCTTCCAGGTGGCATTGGCAGATCAAATTTAGGGCTGCTCCTATTGGCTTCTCTTCTTCTATATCTTCTTTTCTCTTCTCATTGTAAAGGGTTCCAAGATTTTTGAAAGCTCTGCAAGTCAGGAAGAAGCTATGGGTAGACTATAAAGCTAGGGGGAAATATGACTGTTAGTCATTCAATCTGAAAGTGTGTGTTCTGAATTATTCTTTTATGTTTATTTTAGTTGATAATTGTCTTTTCATGCACATTTGCTGCATTTGAGTTACATCTGTTGTTTCCTTTTGTTCTATGAATGATGTAATTTATTTAATAAAGCACAAGATGCATTTATTATTGCCTATTGTTCATGGATAGTGTAATTGCTTTAACAAATGTGATAGGAGTGTTATGTTTTAGGTGGGTTTATAAGAAGAGTTATCAGAGAAAACTTCAGTGGTCTGGTTCTCATAATGTGACAACATTTGCAAGACCTTCAGAGCATGTTCAACACTGAAAGATGAATGCTAGTTATATGACTCCATAGACCATTTTTATGGCACCATTATCATGTTTCTATTATTTTCAGTTTGGTCCCAACTCTTTGAATCAAAAACCATTTCAAATCTATTTTGTTGAGTTATGTTTACCTTGTTCTCCATGCTGGTTAGTGAAGTTAACTCAAGGTGTTAGCCAATTTTGAGTGATATTTTAGGTTTCTCAGCATATTTCTGTGAGAGCATTATTTGTTAAAGCAATATCCTTCTACTTGTGTGTCTATATTTTTAGATGTTACTAAAGGGTCACCCGCCTAGGTCTTACAGAGCTTGAAGTGCAGGGGAAATGTGTGTCAATTCCATTTCCTGACAGTTCACCACTAGCCTTTTTGGTTCTTTAATATAGAGGTTGGCTACCTCTTAGAGAGTTTCAAAGCCTAGCTGGAAAATTAAAACACCAATAGAGACTTTAGTAGAATGTGGCTCAAACCATTTAAGTGTGTTTGGGTGCAAAAGATGTCCTTTCCTAGCATACACCCACCCATATATACATGTTGGAATAGTCGGTTTGGTCATATAATGAAAAAAATAAAAGTTACACCACTTTCCAACTTTACACTACATGCAACTAACTCGTTTTCCATCAACTAAAATTTGTTCACCACAGGAAAATGACTTGGATCTATCAAAAACTGAGATAGGTTATTGTAGAGGGGCCCTATTTGATCTCATACTCTTGGAAAGAGTGTTTCTAACTTCCATGGTGTTTGAGTAATCACTCGTCAAATTTTTCTACCCTTTTGCACTTTGGTCTCTTAAGAGACTTTGTCAGTAGAATGTGGCTCAAACCATTTCAGTGTGTTTGGGTGTGAAAGAGGACCTTTCATAGCATAAACCCACCCATACGAATGTGTTGGAATAGTCATTTTGGTTGTATGATTAACAAAATGAGAGTTACACCACTTTCCAACTTTACACTACATGCAAATGACCTGTTTTTCATCAACTAAAATTTGTTCACCACGAGTTAGCAACTTGGAGCTATCAAAAATGAGAGGTTATTGTAGAGTGGACCTATTTGATCTTGTAGACTCAGATGAAGTGTTTCCAAGTGCCACAATTTTTGAGTAATCACTCGTCAAATTTTTCTACTCTTTTGCACTTTGGTCTCTTAAGAGACCTTATCGATAGAATGTGGCTTAGATTGTTTCAGCATGTTTGGGTGCAAAATAAGGCCTTTCCTAGCATAAACCAACCCATACAAATGTTTTGGAATAGTTAGTTCAATCGTATGATGAACAAAATGAAAGTTACACTACTTTCCAACTTTACACTACATGCAACTGACCTGTTTTCCATCAACTAAAATTTGTTCACCACAAGCATACAACCTAGAGCTATCAAAAACAAAGAGAGGCTAATGTAGAGGGGACCTAAATGATCTTGTAGCCTCAAATGGAGTGTTTCCAAGTGCCACACTTTTGGAGTAATCACTTGTCAAAGTTTTCTATCCTTTTGCAATTTGGTCTCTTAAGAGAAGTCCTTTGCTAATAGAATGTGGCTCAAACTATTTCAGCATGTTTGGGTGTGAAATATAACCTTTCCTAGCATAAACCTACCCATGTTGACATGTTCGAATAGTTGGTTTGATCATGTGATGAACAAAATGAAAGTTACACCACTTTCCAACTTTACACTACATGCAACTGACCCATTTTCCATCAACTAAAATCTTTTCACCATGGGCAAACAACTTGGAGCTATAAAAAATTGAGAGAGGTTATTTTATAGGGTCCCTACGTGATCCCATATCCATAGAAAATACAGTGATCTCAATAGCTTGTCAATGCGATGTAGTGGGTTGTTTGAAAAAATGCCTCATAGAAATGGGGTCTCACGGTGATGTACATCATAGTGAGACCCCATTTCTATGAGGAATTTTTGCAAACAGCCCACTATCTTGGCTTGAGTATAAATCCAAATTCCATAAATTTTATCTTGACATCCTAGCTTTGGAACAAGGTATGAAAGTATCAATCAAATCATTGAAAGAAAGGGGAATTGTTTGAAAAAGTGTTTTGGTAGAAATGTATGGAAAATTTGGTAGCATAGACAAGGCAATCAATTGTTTGAAAAAAATACTCAAATAAATGTGGTCTCATGGTGATGCACATCACCATGATACCACATTTCTTTGAGGCATTTTTTCAAATAGCTAATTGCCTTTTCTATGTTGTTTGATAAAATGCTTTGGTAGACATGCATGGAAAATTTGGTAGCATAGACAAGGCAATCAAATGTTTGAAAAAATGCCTCAAATAAATCTAGTCTCATAGTGCACATCACCATGAGACCACTTTTCTTTAAGGCATTTTTTTAAATAGCTAATTGCCTTGTCTATGCTATTTGATAAAATGCTTTGGTAGACATGTATGGAAAATTTGATACCATAGACAAGGAAATCAGTTGCTTTGGTAGAATTGATTGAAAAAATGCCTCAATTAGATATGTCCTCATGGACTACAATGATTTCAAGATATGCACAAAATGGATTTGTTGAGAAGGCTTTAGAAAATTTCAAGAAAATGCAATTTCTAGGTTTAAAACCAAATTCCATTGTATTTTCCAACATCTCCCATGCCTATACCAAAATGGAAGCTTTGGAAAGGGGTATGCACATCCATAGAAAATAATTGAGAAATGATGTATTATATTACATACTTATAACTACTCTCATATATATATGTGGGTGATCCCACAATACTGGTTTACATTTTTTAGGCAAACTGGACACTGAACTAATTTTTTTAAACTAAATTTTCACTTTTGGGCTCATATAGTGACTAAACCGTGAGAAACTTGAAGATGATGCAAACTAGTGATTTTTGAAGTTTTGTCTATAGATTCTAAATACATTTTTTTCAAAAATTTTGGAATCAGATTGTACTTTTTTTTTCACTCCTTTGAAAACTAGTTTTTATCAGTAAACAACATTTTTAACGAGTGATTCTCATCGTATACAACATAAATTTTTTCTATGAAGGATAAAACTCTATTTTTTTCAAATTTAGATTTATAACTACGATATCTAACTAGTTCATTTGGTTTCATAGTGTTTTATTAAGTATTTTTTCCTTAATCAAGTTTCAAAGTCAAACCAATTACAATTCAGACATTGGCAGACTGTATACAACATAAATTTTTCTATATGTATCTAAATTCATTATTTTTTAAAAATGGATCAAGGAAATCAATACCCAAAATGAACATATTTTTCAAAAATTTATTTTGATAATCTACTATTTTTCCACATGTGCAGAACAGAGAGCTTGATTTTCGGTGAAAAACCTACATTCACAAGAAATACAAAATAAATATAATAATCAAATTAAATTAAATTAAAATTATACTTTTTGGGAAGCTTATAATAAGGACTACATACTTACAAAAAATAAATTTTAAATGAACTCATTTGATCCCCCAAAAGGTAAATCAAAAGTGGTTTTTATCAACATTTTGATAGGTCTAAAGGAGACTCTATTATAGGTATCATTTAAAACTAGCGAGGTTCTATCCAAGGGGGATTGATCTAAGGTGGTTTGATAAAACCCTCTTCAATTGGAATCCTTTAAATGGAACTTTTTAAGGCTTAAATAATTATATTTTCTAAAAATATGTGATTTCAACAAAAAATAGGATCTCCCAGAAAGTGTAAACCACTATTGTGGCAGCACCCATGTGTATACAAAATGTGGAAGCATACACAAGGTACATCAATTGGTTTAACAAAATTCCTCAAAGAGATGTGGTTTAAAATGTAATTGGAAAGTGTAAAGAATTGTGTAGTTTAAAATGTGCCAAGAGGAGCTAAGGTTATAATGACAAACAAATAATGATGAACATGGAATATGCATAATAACAAAATCAAAGCATTGTATTAAGCATGTATGATAAGGGATGATAAAGAAACATAATATAATTAAGGAAAATGTATAGAAAATGTGTAAAGCAATCACATACCTAATAAATGGAGATTCGAATGGAGTATTTCTACCCAATTATGTAGTCTTTATTTCTTCTTGCATCAAAATCCTCAACAATTTGATTTTTTCACAGGCTTGTTTCTTTTTCAACTTTCAATTGTATATCACTCTTGAATAGAATTACTAACATCAATACAAATAACCAATGTATAATGTTAAATTCCTACAATTCAATCACAATTAATATTACAACACTATAAAAACTGAGACTTCAATTGAAATATATCAAATTTGATGTGAAAACTATATTATTTCCTCCTTCCTAAGTTGGAAAACAATAAAAAGGTGGTGGAAAGTTCATGTAAAGGCAGTAGAATGTGAAAAAATTGCATGTGCACTTCCCAACAACATCAAAAATCTTATTTTTATTAGAACACATACATAACTAGGAGAATAACAAAGCATGTGGGACTAGATCATGGGTGTGCTGAATTTTTTACCATTTTAAGAGCAAGCTAATATGTAATTGCATTATAACGTGATCACTCTACAATGTTCTCACACTATAAAGCACTCGTGTTATAACATTCTCATGCTATAACATGCTCGCACTATAATTCAATTGTGCTATAATACACTTGCACTATAACATGCTCACACTATAATGTGAGCATGTTTTTTCTCGCTATACAAAATGACTATATCTCAACTTCTTTAAAAAAAGCTCACATTATGAAAATGTTAATTTTCTTAAGGTTTCCTCTCTCTCTACTTAGCCATCCATCCCTCCTTAGCCATCTAGGTCTCTCACTTAACCCTTAACCCTAGACACTATGCCTTAAACCCTAATCCCTCAACCCTATACCCTTAAACCCTTAATACCTCAACCCTTAAACCCTAAACCCTAATCTATCTCTTTCTCTCCCACTCCCTCTCTCCCATTCCCTCTCTCCCACTCCCTCTCTCTCACTCCCTCTCTCCCACTCCCTCTACCCTTAAACCCTTAATACCTTGACCCTTAAACCCTAAACCCTAATATCTCTCTCTCTCTACTCTCTCCCTCCCACCTCCTCTCCTCCTCTAACTCCCTCTATCTCTCTCACATCCCTCTATCACCCACTCCCTCTCTCTCTCTCTCTCTCTCTCTCTCTCTCTCTCTCTTTCTCTCTCTCTCCATCCCACTCAATGTCTCTCCTAAATCATAAACCCTCTACCATATACATTGGATCCTCAATCCTCATCTCTCTCTCATTCCCTCCTCTTCTCTCCTCTCTATCTCACTTCTCCCTCCCTCTCTACCCTAATTCCTAAACCCTATACCCTCAAATCTTAAACTCTCAAAACCTCAACCCTAAAATCTCTACCCTCAACCCAATACCCTAAACCCTTAACACCAATCCCTCAAACCTAAGCCTTCAACCCTTAAACCCTAAAATTTAAACCTTGAACCCTTAATCCCTCAACCCTCAACCCTTAAACCCTAAACCCTCAACCCCTATACTCTCTACCCTATACATTGGACCCTCTACCCTACACATTGGGTCCTCAACTCTCATATATCTTTCTCCTTCCCTCCTCTTCTCTCCTCTCTATCTTACTTCTCCCTCCATCCCTCCCTCTCCACTCTAATCCCTCAACCCTATACCCTCAACCCTATACCATCAACCCTTAAACCCTCAACCTTCAACCCTTAAACTCTCTACCCTCTACCCTCTCGACCCAATACCCTAAACCCTCAGCCCTATAGGTCCTCAACTCTATACCCTCAATTCTTAACCCTCTACCCTATCCATTAGATCCTCAACCCTAATCTATCTCTCCCCTTCACTCCTCTTCTCTCCTTCTCTCTATCTCACTTATCCCTCCATCTCTCCCTCCCTCTCTACCCTAATCCCTTAACCATATACCCTCAAATATTAAACTCTTAAACCCTCAATCCTTGACCCTTAACCCTCAACCCTCTACCCTCAACCCAATACCCTAAACCCTCAACCATAATCCCTCAAACCTAAGCCCTCAACCCTTAAACCGTTAAACCCTCAACCCTAAACCCTCAACCCTCAATCGTCAACCCTTAATCCCTCAACCCCAATCCCTCATCCCTCAACCCTTAAACCCTAAACACTCAACCTTTAATCCCTCAACCCTAATCCCTCAACCCTCAAATCTTAAACCCTCAACCCTCAACCCCTATACCATCTACCCTATACATTGGACCCTTAGTCCTAATCCCTCAACCCTATACCCTCAACCCTCTCCCCTCAACCCTATACCCTCAATTCTCAACCCTATACCCTCAATTATCAACCCTCTACCCTATATATTGGATCCTCAACCCTCATCTATGTTTCTCCTTCCCTCCTCTTCTCTCCTTCTCTCCATTTCACTTCTACCTCCATCTCTCACTCCCTCCATCCCTCCCTCTCTACCATAATCCCTCAACCCTATACCCTCAACCCTTAAACCCTTAAACCCTTAACCATAAACCCTCAACACTCAAACCTTAAACCCTAAACCCTTAAACCCTCTACCCTATACCCTTAGCCCAATACCCTAAACCCTCAACCCTAATCCCTCAACCTTATACCCTCAACCCTCAAAGCCTTAAACTCTCTACCCTAAACCCTCAACCCTCAATCCTTAATCCATCAACCCTAATCCCTCAACCCTTAAACCCTCTACCCTCTACGCTATACCCTATACATTAAACCCTCAACCCTAAATTCTCAACCCTTAACCCTATACATTGGATCCTCAACCATAATCCCTCAACGCTATACCATCAATCCTCAAATCTAAACCTTTAAACCTCAACCTCATCCCTCAAATATTAAACCCTTAAACCCTCAACCCTTAACCCCTCAACCCTTAAATGATTAAACCCTCTACCCTATACATTGGAACCTCAACCATATACCCTCAACCTATATTCCTCTTTCTCTATCTATCTCACCTCTGTCTCCCTCCCTCTCTCCTACACTTTCTAGTTGTATCTATCTACCCTCTCCCTCTTTCTATGTACTTCTCTCTCTCTCTCTCCCTCCCTCCCTCTGTCTGTCTATCTCACCTCCCCCCCTCTCTCTCTATCCCTCCCACCCTACCTAGATAAGTACCTCTCACTCCAACCCCTCTCTCCCACTCCTCTCTCTCCCTCTCTCTCATGTCTCTCTCTCCCACACCCTCTCTCTCTCTCTCTACCCCTCCCACTATACCTAGATAAGTCCCTCTCACTCCAACCCCCTCTCTCCCACTCCCTCTCTCTCACTACCCATCTCTCCCACTCCCTCTCTCTCCCTATCTCTCAAGTATCTCCCTCTCACCCCCCTCACACTATCAAGTCTCTCCCTTTGCAACCCTACCTAGATAACTCTCTCTTTATCTCTCTCTCTCTCTATCTATCTCAAGTCTCTCTCTCCCACCCCCTCTCTCTATCTCTATCTCTCTCTCCCTCTCTCCCTCCCACCCTTCCTAGCTAATTCCATCTCACTCTAACACCTTCTCTCCCACTCCCTCTCTCTTAGGTCTCTCCCTTCCACTACATCTCCCTCTCTCAGGAATCTCTCCCAATACCTCTCTCATTCTCTCTCTTAGGTCTCCCCTCCCACCCTACCTAGAAAACTCTCTCTCTCTTAAAATTCTTCCTCCCTCTATAGACATACATACATACATACATATAATCAAACATACATACATACATACTTACATACATACAAGCTTGCATACATATGTAAATACAAACTTACATACATACATACATACATACATACACACATACATGCACTGATACATACATACATACATACATACATACATATACATACATATTAATACATACATACAAACATACATACATACATATACATACATATTAATACATACATACAAACATACATACATAAGTATGTATACATACAAAACATACATGCATACATACATACATACATGTCATTCAAGCATACATACATACAAAAATACAAATATATATACATACATTTAATAGACTAGCATTTAACACAAAGAAAGACATAATGTGAGCACATTATAACTCACTCATGTTATGTCTTTCTTAAGAAACTCTTGGGCACAAACACAAAAAAAACATGTAAAAACTATGAAATAATGTGAGTGCATTATAATGCAAGCACATTATAGCATGCTTGCATTATAATGTGCTCGTGTTTTTTTTCTTTGGGAATCCCCAAGCTTTAGGTTTGGTATTTACTTTAAAATACCAAACCAAACACTTGGAGTGCCTTCCCAATGTCCAAAGACATGTTTTTGCAAATTCTAAAATATTTCACATAATTACATTCATGCTAAGCATCAGGTTTGCACGTGTTTCAAGGTCGAACAAATTGAACAACTAGGTAATGTTAATCTCTCTCTTAGCCATCTAACGATGTAATTTTTTTCACCTTTTGACAATGTTAAGCCTTTGATCTTTAATTTATTTTGTTTGTGTGTCTATTTTTTTGGAAAAAATCAGTGTTTGATATTTTTTTCTTTATAAATTAACCATTCATAAAAAATTTAAATAAATTAAATTTTTAGAAATTAGACTCTATTCTACACATTAAAAAAATTGATTTTCAATTACTTCTCAAAATTTATAGGGGTAGCATAGCCAAAATTCTATTTTTTAGAAAGTGTCCACTTTGAAAATTAGTAAAAAATCAAATATTCATTAAAAAAATCAAAAAAATTGGGCATAAACTACATGTTGTTAGATAATTTCTCATCGAAGGGATTTTTAAAATACCAAAAAAAAGTTAACCTTTAAAGGGAGCCACAAAAGTCACTATGTTATGTTTTTTTGATAAAAATAGCACCAATTTATGTGGCTCCCTCTTTTGAACCCCTTAATATCTACCATTTTCAAAAAAAAATAGTAGTTTATAAAGTAGACTCAAAGCACTATGATCCTTTTTTTTTTGCATCTAATTTTTTTTAGTGTAACTATCCTCAATTTCATATCCAAGGTCAGTATTTCTCGATTTCAGAAAAAAAGTGGCCACTTAAGACCCCTTTTTGCCCCCCCATATTTTTGCACTTACCCAAGACTCCATATGAGCTATAGAGAGGAAGACCGATATCAATAAGGAAGCTTAGAATATTTGGAAGCAAGTGCTATATCAATAGAGATGAAGAGAGTTTTGGTAATTTTGATTCAAGATCAGATGAAGGGATTTTTCTTGGTTACTCTTTGAGAAGAAAAGCTTACAAGTGTTCTAACAAAAGATTGAAGAAACTAGTTAAAAGTGTAAATGTGAAGGTTGATGAAACTATTTAGTATACCACTATTTCAAAAGTAGAAGATGATGAAGAATCAATTCATAGAAACATTGAAGAATCAAAAGAATTTTTTCCAAAAACTCTAACAAAGTGTGTTAAAAAAATCACTATAGATTAGATCATAGGTGACAAAGATAGTGGGGATCAAACCTAGAAAAGGCTGGAAAGATCGGGTGAACAAGTACATTTTTATTTATTGTCAAAGATAGAACCTAAGACATACAAAGAAGAAAGAAAAGAACAAGTATGGATAGAAGCAATGGAGGAATAACTAAATCAAATCACAAATAATGAAACTTGGGAACTTGTCCCAAGACCTAAAAACAATAATGTGATTGGAACAAAGTGGGTATTCAGAAACAAGATAAATAAAGAAGGTGAAGTGGTATAGAAAAAAGAAAGACTTGTGTGTAAAGGGTATGTTCAAGTTGAAGGTATTGATTTTGAGGAAACATTTTCTCTAGTGGATAGACTAGAGGTAGTCAAGATGTTCTTAGCTCTCTCAACATTCAATAATTTTGATGCGTATCAAATGAATGTGAGGTCAACATTCTTGAATGGACAACTTGAAGAAGAATTTTATATTGAACAATTGGAGGGATTTCGGTGTACTAACAATCTAGATTATGTTTATATATTGAATAAGGCTTTGTATGGACTCAACCAGGCTCCTAGAGCATGGTATTCAAGGTTGGATGGATACTTGCAGAAACAAGGTTTTTGGAGAGGTTGTGCAGACAATAATCTATACATAAAAATAGAAGTCTAAGAATAAATGTTGATAGTTGTGGTCTATGTTGATGACATCAATTTTGAAGGTAGCGGTGAAGAAATGTGTAACAACTTTTAGAATTCTATGTAGAATAAATTTGAAATGTCTATGTTAGGAGAATTATCTTTCTTCTTGGGATTGAAGATTGTTCAATTAGACAAAGGGATTTTTATTTCACAAAAAAAATACATAAACGAGATGTTAAGAAATTTTAAAATGGAAGATAGAAAACCTATTACAACACCCATGGTTACTTGATGTAAGTTAAGTAAAGATGATGAATCTACTCTAGTAGATCAAATGTTGTATAGGTCCATGATTGGAAATTTGTTGTATGTGACAACATCCAGACCAGACATTATGTAGGCAATTGGAATGGTTACCACATTTCAGGAAACACCTAAAGAGAATCATGTTAAGGCAATAAAAAAGATATTCAAGTATTTGAAGGATATAGAAGATTTTGGATTGTGGTATCCAAAGAGTGAAAATTTCACTTTGACTACATATACAAATGTAGATTGGGTGGGATGTGTGGATGACTAAAAGAGCACTAGTGATGGTGCATTCTTCCCTGAAGATAGTTTGGTGTCTTGGTTGATTAAGAAGTAGGAATCAATTTATTTATCTACAACAGAAGTAGAATACATTGTTGCAGCATCATGTTGCACATAGGTGCTTCATATGAAGCAAAACTTGAAGGAAATGAAGATTGAAATTGAAGATCCTATCACTATTCTTTGTGATAATAAAATTGTAATAAACATCTCAAAGAATTTGATGATGCACTCAAGAATAAAACATATTGCAATAAAGTATCATTTTTTAAGGGAGAAGGTTGCAGAGAAAGAAATAAGACTGGAATATGTGGACACAAAGGAGCAATTTACATATATATTTATGAAGCCACTTCCTAAGGAAAATATTGAGTTTCTCTGACAAAAGTTGGGATTTGATGCCCCCATCATTTTGAATCAAGAGGAAGTACAGGGTGAGGGGGAGCTTGGTCTCCCTACCACAATAAGGGTTGGTGATCTTGCAAAAAAATTAGAGGTTGTGAAGAATGGACTCAGGGGAGTCTATCCGAAAAATGGGTTTCTAGATGGTGCAGTGTATTGGTATAAAATAGAGGAGAAAGGTCTTGTTAATCCTTTGCCATTGATGTCAAAGGGAGAGAAAGTGTGCTCAAAATTTTGAATTGAGTAAATGCTAATTTAAGTAGAAACTAATCTCAAAATGTCATATCTTTCACAAGTGGAGGTAATGCTACAACCAAGAAATCATTCAAAAGTATTCTTTCAAGAGTGTTTGGTGCCCCCAAAATTTTGTTATTTTCCATCAATGACAAAGGGGGAGATTATTGAACACAGGTTATCATTGATGTCAAAAGATTTTTGTTAATAGTAGTTATCAAATGGTGTCAAGGTTGTTAGATGTGAAGGTTTTCAAAAAGATGAAAAATATTGTAGGAGTACAAGAATTGTCAATTGACTTAAGGTTTCGAATGCATGTTGTTAATAGTGTATCAGTGTGTAGACCATATAATTGATTAAATTAGCATGAAGAAATTTTTGTTGAGGTGGGACTACCTTCAAATAGTTAATATATTTATTATACCATGATAAGTATGTAGTCAACATGAGTGCGGTGGTCTGGAAGGACATCTTTTGTACAAAGAGATTTCCAAATATGGGTAGGATTTCCTTCAGAAATGCAGTTCTGCTTTATGGTTTGAAAGGAGAGTGTGTCTACACTAGTTTTATTAGTTTCTTGAGTTTTTTGAGGTGAGGCTCAATGTGCAAGAAGCTTGGAGCATCAAAAGACACATCAATATTTTCAAAGTTTGAGGCATGTGCAGTAATGACTAGTAGCATGTAGAATTTAAATCTTGCATGTGGAGTGAGGATAGGACATGTTTAAGGTTCTTGTGGTGGCACAAGGTGTCAAGTTCACCTAGAAAAATGATATTTGTGTTTGGATTGTTTTATTACCCGTTTCATGTAATTTGAATTTAGGTCCACCCTTTATTGTCTTGGTTTGTGTAGAACCTTGGCCAACATGGAAGAATGTCAATGTAATGTCATGTATATATTTCAAATGTTCAGATGTATTGTATGTGTAATTAAAGAGAGTGAAATGTGAATAAGTGGATCAAGTGTAATGAATGGATGGTAGGTGAGTATAGAAGAGTGAAGAAAACAAGGAGTGCTAGTATCAGAGGGTCATTCTCAATGTGAGAGAGTGTCTATTGTGTTTTTGGTGCATATTAAAGTTAAATTTAAAATCCACCATTATTTTTATAGTCTAGTAGGAGTGGTGTTCTACTTGTATTGTTGCGGTAGGGATTGGTGTCTCTTTCTAATAGGGGATTGTTGTTTTAGTAGGTTGGTGCCTACATATTCATTTGGGGATTGGTAGGTTGGTGCCTACATCATATTGTAAAATCCACTTTTATATTCCTATGTGTGAGATTTATCACCATGGTTTTTTCCCATCTTGGGTTTCCACATACATCTAGTGTTATATGTTATCTTGTGTTGTGCTTAGATTAATATATTATATGGTTTAGTGATCTTCATGTTAAAAATATATATAATAGTTATAAAAGTAAAGGTTTCCAAAAAAAAATTTATCTACTGATTTATCCCCCCTCCTAGTAGATTGTGTGCCCTTCATTCTTTGTCATGCTTGGTTCATTTTTTCATATTTATTTGGTTTTATTTGACATGTTTACAATGTTTTTTGATCATTTAGAGATTAAGTTTTTAGTAGTTATTTTTTAAACTTTAGTTTGTTCTTCTGATTTCAAAATTTTAAACTTGACAATTTTATATATGTTAAATAGAATTTGAACTTAGTGTTTAATGGTGGAAAAGTCTATAGGGGTTTGCATGACTATGCAATTTTTGAGGAAATTAATTTTCAAGGGAAGGTGATGTTAATTGGAGTTGGTGGAGTGTAAAATGGTGATATTCTCTTCACTAGAGACGCTTAGAATCTAGTAGACATCATAAATCATGACCATCCACTTTATAATAATTATAGGGAACCCGAAGGTGTTCTAGTTTGTATCCTAGTAGGTCAATTTGTCATAAAAATATGAGTTAAGGGTTGCATAATAGAAAATAATATCACCCTAGATACCATATCTCACTAGAGGATTACTTTATCTAGCTCATAAATATCTTCCACCACACCCACAAAATAATCCCACTCTCAAGTCACATTCTAATGAATGTAGGTGTGATGTCAACACAAGCATACACTCTTCACTTAAAAATATAGGCATGTTAAAAATAATATCAAAAATACAAAACCTAAGAGTTAAAAGAAGCCAAAATATATATTAAAAAAATAAAAAAACCAAATCTAAATAGTTGAGATACCTAAAGGATACAAAAATATAGTTTTTGGATTGTCCTTGATAAAAAAGTGACCTAAAAAGTTCCCCAATTGACCTTGGAAAGTTACCTAAGTATAATAGGGTTACTTAAGTGACCTATTCAACAAATATTATAAATAAATCCTAGTAAAATGGGTTACCTAAGACATTCCTCATTAAAACCTAGTTTTCTTGAAACATAGAAAAAATTAAATTCAAAGTGTTAACATGGCTACCTTTCCTACCTAGACACATATCTTTTGAAGTTGATGGCTCTAAATTTTATGTCCATTTTGATGTGAACCAAGGAAGATTTAAACTAGGGAAATTTATATAAAAAAAATCCATACCTATGGGTCCACTATATGATGACGTATAGATAGAGTTTAAATTATCTCATCTCTACCTCTCCAAATTTACAATAACCTCTAAGCTCAATTCAATTGTCATCAATCTAGAGCACAATTTTCCTCTTTTAGCATAAATCTAAATGAAATTCAAAATTTATCAATTTGGAATTTATGGGTTAGTTTTCTATTTTTCTTACAAGCTATTACATTTGAGGAAAGGTAGCATAGGTATATCTAACACCCCACCTACATGGTACAACATTGGATCTCTTATCTTTGTATAATTTGAACCAGTAATTTAGTTACATTTACTTGAGTAATTTGTGTTTTGCATCTTGTAGGTTTTGAATGAAGAATAAGAGTGAATGGTTAAATTATTATCTCTCTAACTTCACATCAATGATAAGCACTCTTATCCATTTTAGCATTAGTTTTATTTTTCATGTTACAATATACTATACATGATCTTTATATTTTTCTTTAAAAATTTGGATACATGAAAAGGAAAAAGATAAGTATAGGTAAGAATATTGATCCAATATTCCTATTTTATAAATGTAACCTGCATTCAATTTACAATTCCATACTTAGTATGAAAAATATGTAAGTACTCAAAATTGCATGAGAATACATGGTAGTTTGATTATGATCTAGAATTTCATCTCACATCCCATGTGGCATGAATAAGACTCCTTCTAGGCCTTTTTGATCATGATGGAAGTTTTTTCTCAACCCTTAGGACCCTAATTTTCTCGTGTCCTATCCTCTCTAGCCTTTTTACTTGCCCACATACCTTGTTATTTAATTGAAACTAAATATTTACCTTTAAAATAGTGGGGTCACTTAAGCATTCTCAAGGTAAATAGGATAAAAAACCTTGAAAAAAGGAGTAACATGCCCTAGCAAAAGAAGAAACCTTAATCATTAAAATGGGCAACTTCAATTTTTTTTTATTGGAGCATGATATTTTTAGTTTAGACCATTTTAATACCATTTTACACATTTATCTCAAGCCTACCTTAGTTTTAATCATAACTACTTTTTTCAACTATCTACTCCACCCAAATTATGGATCTAGCTAAATTAAAAATATATATCTATTCCTTTAATTATATTCATAAGGGTCATTTGTTTTTTATCGGTTGCCTCTTGTAGGAAGTTTAATTTCAAAGGCTCTCTTGCCATAGAATTTCAACATGTTATAAGGTCAATTCTAGAGGTTTCCAAGCCCAAGTCAAACTTTTTCTTACAACTTTCACATTCTACACCACCTCTAGGATCTTTCCATAGTACTTTTGTAGCTTCAAATATTTTAGTATAGTAGCTACAATGTTATGCCACTTACCTTTGAGTTAATTTTTCTATATTCCCTTGCTTATTCCATTTAGAAATCACCCTAGTTGAGAGAGGATAAAATATTTCAAAAGATAAACGACTATGGATAATACCATTTCATTATCATTAGCATATTAATTTGTTAATCTCCTAGGTGTGAAGTTTCAATTATTTTACTTCAAAATGATAAAATAACTTCCTTTGGAAATATTAAATTAGAATAGAAAGTAGAATAAATAAGATATCCTTCATATTTCTTAGATTTGTAACATTTTTTTATTTAGTTCTTAATTTTTCCATAAATATATATTATTTATTTGTTTTATTATATTATAATACTGTAGATTAATATTTCACATATGAGATCTTCATTTTAATAATGATTTATTCTTAAATCAAATACTATAAATTATTTTGACAACACAACTATTTACAATCAATGTGGAGAATCTCTTGCAAACTAGATAGAAAACCAAGGACAAAAAAAAATATCACACTAAATTCATTTAGCTATTATTCTTTGTAACACCCCACCACAGAACCCCAGAGGACAACACAAAACATGACAAAATAACAGAACAATTTTTTTATGAATGAAATATCAGGGGGAAGTATAACTTAACATACATTAAAACTAAACTAATTCCTTTAAGGTTCCATGACTGCATTACTAACACAACTAATAACAAGGACTAAACATTAATCATGACTTAACTAACAATCAAGAGTTCATTTTTAATCCATTACATTAAATGATTTAACAACATACATTTCCATAACATGTCATCAAATAATTAATCATTAAAGATCATTTATAAACAACTAAAAACTAAATAAATAGAAATTCCATTACATGAGTATACATCACAATCTATTACATCATTACATTATTCACAATAACACCTTTCCCGAATACATTGGGATGAATACTTCAAGTTTATAGTACAAGATGCAACTGATATCCAAGTCCAATACATGAGCATAAAAAACTATCTCCCCGAACTAGAAAATGAACTGAAATCTGTTACATGAGGTACATCCTTCATGCAAATGAACAACAAGGGAAACCCAATGAAGGAAAAAGCACAACCTCCCAACCATGTGGAACCCTAAGGTCCACCCCTTGTGCTAGGAGATAACATAAGGTCCCACTACAAAAATCAAGAAGACATAAGGCTAACATAACAAGGCTAAACATAACTCCAACATAACACAAAACAACATAAACATCACATAACACAACATTTCTTCCAGAGGCACTCACACAACAGAAGGGAAAACATAATTAGGGAATGCTATAATGTAATAGGGAAGAGTGTCATCACATAGCTTGATATGGGATACCCATGCAGATCTTCCTAGGCCTCGACCCCCATCCTGGGTTACCCTGCTGACCTCTCCTGATCCTCGGCCCCCATAAAACCTCATGCAGAATAAACATACCTTTCATGAGGACAAGGTAGTTGATCTTGCCATTCCAATCCTTCTCAACCCATCCTTAGCCTAAATTAGCACTGCATGCATGAGTGAGGCATCCAATTATCTTAATTAGTGTGAAATCTACCCAACCCTCTAATTCATTAATTAGGTTATCATTGAGTTAAGAAACTCCCAAATGGGCTACCCTGGACACCACTTTGGGTTTTGGCTCCCATTGAGAGCCACTCCCCCTACATGCAACTAGAAGACCCAATACATCAAGCAGGGTAAAGCCATCTTGCACACTAAACAAAACCAAAAGAACCACACACACAAAGCAATACATGGACCATCTCACTCACCAATCACAACCATAATAATGAATAAGCATTGCATGGCACAAACCCTCTTGCACATATCTCAAGCACATAAACAAATATTTTCAAAATGAAGTAATCATGAATCCAACATTCAAGCTAATTTACCCAAGCCTTTAGAAGTCTTCCAATAACCCTTTAACACAAAGGACTTCTACTTTTAAATAATAACAATAATACTGCCCCCCCCCCAATTTCCAAAACTAATTGTAATACATCATATATGCAAACAATTTTAATCATAAAATCAACCAAACAATGCATTCATGGGAGGTATTATTTGCACATTTTCTAAAACTCATTATTTAATCACTAAATTCATTTAATAGTCCAGTCAAAAATAATTCTCAAATGACTATGATCTCAATTAGTTCAATTTTACATTTTGGCTATTTAAATAATTGTAAAGGAACCAATATTCTAAGAAAATCTCAATCTTCCTCTATTTAAGTTTCTCAATTTGCTAATCTATCTAACCAATAGATTAAGAAGATAGAATTATTATTTTCCCATAACTATAATACATATATGTGTACATATACATATATATATATACAAATTCGCATGTATATATATACATACATAAATATATACATATATATGTACATAGTTATTACTAATTGTTTGTTGTTTCCCAAAAAACATATCAAAATATATATGCCAGCAACATTTACAAATAGGAATGGATGCAGTTATATATACATATATATAAGTCAAAATCAATGATATAACAATATAAAACTTCAACACTATTAACATAACTATCATTTCAAAAATCAAACCCATAGATTATAAATATAGATCGATACCACAACACATGCATTTTTTTTTTATGAATAGGAAGATATCTATATTAATATATAAATATAAAATACATATTCTCAAAAAAATAAAGGTGGTTAGGAGGCACACCCCGGGAGTCAAATGGGCAGTGCCTAGAACATCAAAAAACAAAGTTACTTGGGCCTAGCCCAGAAGTTCATGATAAAAAATGAATAATAAAAGAAAAGGCCATTAAGCGGCCAAAGCAGTGCCAGTAGAGCCAGGAGGGTCTTTGTCATCCATTTTTTTCCCCCATACATCAACGGGGTCGAGAGTGACATTAGGAGGAGGACCCCAGCCATCATCAGTTTCCTTTTCTTTTTCTTTATCTTCCTCACATTGGGGCAAGATTGCAAGCACCAAACACATAAAACTTTTATCAAAGCTCGACTGACCAGAGCCACTGCTAGGGCAACCAGAGCCACTATCAAGAGTGGTATTAGAGGGCCACCCAAAGCTACCACCACCACTCCCCGCAACACCTCCAGAGGTCTACCCATGGCTGGTCTACAGGGGAGGAGTGTGAGAGCACCGAGGAGGGCAGGAGCCACATAAAGAGGAAGGTTGAGAAGGAGGGCGAGTAGAGCCACTCATCTATCGGCCCCGAGAGGGAGACCAACCATGAGAAGAGGAGGGGGAGCTAGGCACCCGAGCCATAATACATGGGGCATTACCCCAATGGTCCAAAAGTACCTGGAGGTGAGCCACCTCAAGCACAACTTTGTTCGCTTGAACTTCAATCTGTAGAAGCACATTAGAGAAAATAATAGCTTTAGAATACAAAGAAACCTTTTTATCCATTTGAGTGTGAGAAAATATGCAGGCATTTCTATCTTTCCATATATTGAAGAGGATTTCCACCCTGAAAGTGTGCCAAGGCTAGGTATGCTTGGCCAGAAGCTTGGGTGAATCACCCTGTAGAACCATATTCCAAGAGAAGGGTTCTGGTCTAAAAGGCCAATAGAAATCATGAATCCAAGTCCACAACTACTAAGCTCTGGTGCAAAACCAGAAGAGATGCTTAAAAGACTCAGCTTATGCACAAAAGGGCACTGAGGGTCCTAAACCCCCAAGTGAACAAGTTGAGGCCCCACATGCAAGCCTTGAAAAAGAATACACCAAGAGAAGTGGGCGAGTTTCAGCTCAACACTTGTAGACTAAATGAGAGAGAGTATTTTTTGCCAGACATGAGCGGGGGATTGAAGAAGCCATATTTGGTTAAGACTGTCAATCATAGGAAAATGTAGCGATAGCCACCTGTAGCCAAGCCTTGGCTTATAATTTATGAAAGGGGTGTTTGAGTACCACTTCTATTCTTTCCACTAGGGCTTGGACCCGTGAATTCATACATTGTGTAGACACTCTGTAGGGATAGCATTCACCAGACCATCAAAAGTATCATGGTCATGGTTCTGAAGTCTGTAAAGCACACATAAATCTTCCCATGGCATAATGTGCATAGTGGGTCTGTGAAATCATTTATGCAAGGTTTGAATTCCTTTCATTTGAAATCTTAGGGCCTTGAGCCAAAGGGACTTGGCCAGAGGTTGACCATTAATGGAAAAGAGTTGTGACCACCACACATTCTATTGATTGAGCGAGAGCCCATCATGGAATCCAAAGCCGACCCATCAGAGCCAAGGCTTGACAGCCTCCCAGGCTTTCCAGACACTCTTGGCCATGCAAGTGCCCACAATTTGAATTGGTTCTTTCATGACCATAAGGGTTTGAAAGCTAATCCCCTTCCAAGTAGGTCTATTGGTAGGAAAGCCAGATTGAATGCAATGCCTGAGGAGAAATTTCTAGGATTCATCCCCATAAAGGGCTTTGATAACCCATTTAACACACAAAGTAGTCCCTTGTCTTTGGGTGGAGAGTAGACCAAGCCCTCAAGAGTCTCTAGGAAGGCAATAGAACTCCCAGGTGACTCGGTGAAACCCTCGATGGGACTCCACAAAGGTCCAAAAAAAATCTCGAAGAAGCTTTTCAAGCTTAGCATAGGCAGCTTTTGAGGGAGCCCAACAAGAGGAGTAGTAGACATGAGTAGCTGCCAGAACCTTCGAACAAACTTGAAATTTTCTTGCTAGATAGAGAGGCTTGGTTATCCAGTAGGCTAGCTTCTACTTAATCTTAGAGAGAATGACTTGCCATAGCTCAGCCAAAGAAGCCTGAAAGGAAAAGGAAATGCCCAGAAACTGAAATATTTCCCTTGGCCCAATCCACTTCCATCTATATTGCTGCAACTAGTGAGGAATGGGCATAATATATTATCTATAACAAAGGGTCTTATGACATTGAGTGGCAGAACCAAAGGCGTCACAAAAAACATCAAGGAACTCAAGAGCTGCCTTAATATTCCCTTCTTCCTGCAGAAGAGTGAGGAAAGAGTCATCAATGAGATGGCCATTAACAAGTTGAGGCTAGGAGTTGGGTAGGGAAATGCCATGAATTCTCTATTGGGAGACTGTATTGGCTAGAAGATAGCCAAAACCTTCAGCAACAAGCACATAAAGCAAAGGAGCAAGTGGACATCCTTGCCAAATAGAGAGGAAAAGGCCAAAAGAGGAGGATTGGCGGCCATTGATGGTAATGCAAGTAGAGGTGTATGAGAAAATCATTTGGACGACCTGAATAAAATTGGGGCCAAATCCAAAGGATTTCAACATGGAAAGAATGAAAGGCCATTCTATGCAATCATAAGCTTTAGCAAAATTAATTTTGAGGAAGAGGGCTCACTGGCCAGAGCACCTAGCCCACTCCATTCCCTCCCAAACAACAATGATGCTATTGGGAATATATCTGGATTTGATAAATCCAGTCTACTTTATGCGCACAATTTGAGGCAAAAGATAGTGAATCTTTAGAGCCAAATTCTTAGCAATGATTTTTTAGGTGACATTAAGGAGCGTGATTGGTCTCCAATTACATATATCTTCAGGATCTCTAGGCTTAGGTATGAATTTGATATTTCCTTTATTGATGATATTTCCCAAATTTTTCAAATGGAAAGCTTTGAGATAGACTTTATGAAGATTATGGCCAATACAATCCCAGAGGGACTTGAAGAATTCACACTAGAAACCATCAACCCCTAAAGCCTTGTCATCTGCCATAGAAAAGACGGCTTCCTTCAAGTCTTCAACAGTGAGCAGCTGCTCACAATAGGCTTTCTGAGCAGAAGAAAGCCTAGCTAGCACAACCACAAGGCATTGTTGAAGGGCCTGCTAGTGCTCCAACATGTAATCTTGGGTAGTGAAAACTTGCTCATAATGTCTGACAAAGGCCTGGAGAATAGCAGGTAGCTCAAAAAGCACCTAGATCTCATATTTGATTTTTTAATACTTGGAGAGGATTACCTGACATGCAAGGCTAGAAAAAATTCCTTGGAGGCACAATCTCTAACTTTTAGCCAATGCAATCTAGGTTTAATTTGTGCACCTATGGCAGCATAATTATCTATAACTTTCTTTTTGTGTCTTAACTTCGCCAACTTGGCTTGCAAAGGTGGGGAGAAAGGGTTAGCCGAAAGAGCCACAATAGCTAAGCACAATTTGAAAATGGTTGCCTCATAAGACCGTCGGTAGAAAATGGCCAACTGGTACCCATAAATGCGGAGAAACCTAGTCGTACGAGTAATAGAATAATTCCACCAATTAATCCAGTCGTTATTATGAGTTTGTATGCACTCTAAATTCTAGACTCTGTGAATGTGGGCCAACATTGGCTGATGACAAAGTAGAGATGTGTTAAAAAAAAATACGTTTTGCATGCTCGAGGCTATCTTGTCTCCCATTCAATGTGAAAAGAAATGGGGAGGTGATCTAACAAAGTGACATCCACTAACAGCTTAACCGGAAGTGAAGAGCTATCAAAAGAGAAAAAATATTGAGCCGATATCATTGCACAATCAAGGCGCTTAAAGATCCTATCCAAACCAGCCTTGAAATTACACCAAGTGAGAGGGGCGGTGACCAATATTGGGATCAAAGAGCCCAATTTATTGCGCATGTAAAAGCACGCCTCTCTTTTTTCAGTTGCCCATCTAAATGGTAGAATACCATCCTTATTGTATGCCATCTCGACCATATTGAAATTCCCACATAAAATCCAAGTGGCCACTGGTAATGAGTCCACAATCCAATGCCAAAGTAAGGAGCGTTTGACAACATCATTAGAAGCATAAACATTAATAATCCCAAAAGAGTGATTATGAATATTAAGAAGGATCTAGATGAGTCAATTTGTGGGGTCAAACCCATGATCAACCACACAAGAGTGCCACCGTGGAGACAAAAGAGTGGCAGCTCCACCATGCCCAACTTCATGGGTTGTACAATATATGTGGCTACTAGGTCAAATAGAACATCATGTCGAAGCAAGAAAAAAACCAAAAAAAATAACTTCTTGGAGACAAAGCACTTCAATACCCACATACTTTTGCAAAGTATCCCAAATAGAATACTTTCTAGAGAAGTCTGTCAGACCTCAAACATTCCATGAGAGGAAATTCATGAATGAAACTCCTTTTCAGAGTCTGGTTCCTCCTCATCTAAGGTGGAGAAATGATTTTGCAAAAATTTAGGTAGAACTGATCCAATTTGAATAGATGGAGAAGAAATCCTCCTTTTCTCTTGCACATATTCACCTTCTTCTAATGGTTGTGAAGGACTACAAGACCGTCATTGAGCTCCTGACATAGAAGGAGAAACTTTTGGCTATACCATTATAATGGCAGTAGGCTAAGGCATAGCCTTCGCCCTGGGCCATGACGAAGAAATATCAGGCCCTATCGAGGCCTCTTTCCCCTTTGTTGAAGGATTTGAAAAAAATTTATTGGCTTGAGGCCTTTGGAAACTAACCTAGAGCCACTGGCCTTATTCTTATGGTTCGTAACTATTGTCCATTTTTCATCAAGTTTAGTAGCAGTATCTACTTGATGGGACTTATCAGATTCCTGTGGTGGAGAAGGAGTACAAGGCACTGGCAGAGGGAAGTCCTTGATCTTGTGCTCTATGGATTGGAAATTTAAATATCAATGGAATCTTTCAAATCTTGAGAAAGATCCACTTTAACACAAACCCGTTTTTGGGGACGGCCCTGAAAATATATATCAGGCTCAATGCAAATGACTTTCCCTTGAGAGGAAACAATATGAATCAAGAATGGAACACAAGACAAGGGTAAAACTAGAAACTCAATCTAGATTGGGACCTGCAATTTGGTGTCATTTGAGACAGAAAAATCTTAGGTCCACAATTGGAAAAATGACAAAGAAGAGCTAACATACCAAGGACCATGTTCTAGGGTTGCTTGGACATGATTGATCTCTGCAAAGCGAAAAAGAAAAAAATCCTTGGTTAAGTTTTGGACTATATCAAGGCAGACCCCATGAGGGACCCAGGCCTTGCTGACCCAATCTTTGATCACACTTTCAAGGGGAGTCTTCCAAACAAAATATCCAACAAGGGTATTATTTTCAAGCCATTGACAAGTGGAATCAAATTCAAGAAAAGGTAATGTCGGCCTCCTATAATGATTTAACAACTAATCCTTTAAGGTTGTGATTCAAAGATTGGAAATCTCACCTGAATAGCTATCTGAATCATCATGAAGGTTCATTTAAATTGTCAACCCAGGGACGTAAACTTGAAATGGGTTAGCACTGTATGTGCATTAGAAATACAAAGTAGCCACATTCATCCTACAAATAAGAAAGACACAATACTAAAAGTAAATTGCTTGGAAGGAAATAATATAAATGCTAAACATCAACCAATAACTAGACTAAACTGAAATGCATGACATAAATGAAAATCTGAGCAAACAAATAGTAAACTACTCTATTCTACTTTGGCTACAAGAACAGTCACAAAATGGAATTCTAGTGGCTGCAGGAAGAGTTATTGCTAGATTCTTAACTAATTACTGAATAGAAAATAACAACTAAACTAAACTAAGGTACGAGATGGAATACTCACCAAGTGGTCCCCCTTGGATAAGTATTCCCTAGAACTAAGGTAAACTCAAATGTGCAAAATTATAACTTCATTTCATTCATTGGAAAATATGAGTACAATTGAGCAACATGACAATATTACTGGAAATCTTAAGAGTGTGAGTACATCATCAAATTAACATTCTTCAACTAGAGAGCTCAGAAGGAACATCAGAGCCTTATTTAAACACCTGGAAAGGTAGTCAACTCCAATGGACGCGAAGGATGCCACATTAGGGACAATACGGAAAAGAGCAGAGGAGGCTACACATGCATAGAATATGTCAGGCATGTTTGCCTTAATGTGAGTCTGGCACAGCAATAACGCCTATATTTTCTCAACAAAAATTAAGACTATTACAAGGCGGTTACAATTTTATTTTCATGAGGGACCTATAGCTACCAAGAGTCTTCCCTCCATGAAATGACCACCTTGTTGACCGATATGGAACATGACTAGCTGGCGGAATCTTCCTGAATTGTAAGCCTCTAATTATTTTCATGACAATGTTAGTACACGCAAAAATTGCATATCCATAATCATCTTAAAGTGACATTCATTAAACACATGCAAAATTAACACAGTCAGTTCATATAGCATGTCAATATCATTTGAAAGTTATGAAAATAAGTTCATGTCCAAAATCTATAGTTTTAAGGAAATATTATGAAAAGATCAACTCCCAAGTATCAAAGTCTTATGAAAACTATAGGAAATGGAAAAAAACTCTATCAATAATTAGACCATAAACTAGACTCATCATTCCCCCCAACCTAATGTCTTTTTGATCCTCCAGTAGAGGAAGAGTTGTGCTTTTGTTTGGTCAAAGCCCTGAAATTAGCAACTGCAAGTTATCCTACATCAATTTCTATTGTGTCTGAATTAGGATCCCAATAGAACCCTTGTTGGTTGTCCAACCTACTCCATCTTTGTCTCTCATCAGCTATGCCATACTTGTAATACCTGAAGTTTGGAATAGGCCACCATAGGATAGGTGGTTGAAAAATCAGTGGAAGCCAAAATTGTCATTTTGTTCTTCTAGTCTGCATATATCTATCAGCTCTCTTAAGATTTTTAGCATAGTTGTGCATGGAATGAGGCTCATTTTGCTTCAAATCATTAATTAGGTTGTTCCACCTCTGTGATAGGTATCCCATTATAGATTCTCTTGCGGCTCTTGCCATCTCCTCATATTCTTTATAAACTGCCTCTCTCTCAGGTAGGATCCTACTACCATAGCTTGGTCGGTATAAAATTCTATGTCAATCCTTAAAAATGTCTCCTAGATGTCTAGATTCAGCCCTAATGGGTAGGGGAATGCTAGATTCAATTTTCCTACAAGCCTTCTACTGCTTTCCCCAACTTACTTTGTTCTGTATCTATGACATGAATACTCTTAATTGGACATCTCCAACATATAACAGTGGATTCCAATCATGGTCTTTGGTCACAACATAATTATGTAAATAAAATTCACACAAAAAATTCTTCATCTTAGGAGGAGCAATCCGATAAGCATTAAAAAATTCAGTAGGGGTTTCAATGGAGGGGTTCAAACTTGAAAGAATCCTTGCTAGCTTAAAAGAACGATGCTTCTCCTTTAAATATAGAGCATAGAACCTCGGAGGATCCCTACACTCTAATATCTATGGTACTAAATTTTTCATGTCATCCACCTTCTTCTTTAAAACAATAATTTATTCATTCTTATCCTCAATCTCCTCATCTCTCTTTTCAATTTCCTTTTTTAGCCTACATTTTTCTGCTTTCCATTCTTCTTCCCTCCTTTGTACCTCTTTCCATAAGTTCAAGACAACCGTGTTCATTGAAAAATCAGAGGGCCTATGTACTCCTACCATCATTTTACCTAGCACTTGTGCTTTCTCTTGGTAGAGTACCAGCTGTAGGGCTTCTATTTGCTTAGCCAATTCTGGTTGCAGGGGTGTTGACTATTCTCCCAGTTCAAGCTGCAAAGCCTCTTGTTCTTATTCTTCCTCATGCTTTAGGAATTCTTCTCGCAAGAGTTCTTGATTTTCCTCACACACTTGGTTTCCAACTTGTTCTACAATATCAGCAAGATCTGCCAGCATTAAATTTGTTGCTTCCTCAAATACGCCATTTTCCTCAACATTTACTTGCTCCATTAGAGCTTATGTATCATCCTGTGGCATTTTTCCAGTTTTAGGGATTTCCTCTAGAGGTACATTGAAGGTTGGCTAAGTTGATCTTGATTTTCTAGGAGGGCCTCCATGTTTTTCTTTTGGTGGAGGAAGAACAGTGTCAGCCTTCCATTTCTTGGAGCTTAGCACTTATTTTTTTGCCATTTTCTTTTTAGATTATCCTTTCTTTAGTTATGCTTTCTTCTTTTGTGCCCTATTTCTCATTAGGGTTCCAAGAGGAACATTATCATTAAAATCAGGAGAGAAACTCTCTTTATCAAAATGCTCTACCTCAGAAGAACTAATCTCAATAGTTTGTTTTGTTGTAGGAGGTTTTCCACTAGGGCTTGCATCAGAAGTTGAGGCACCAGGAGTGGCCCAAACATTTCACCTTCTCCTACCAACCCTACGAGGTTTAGGAAAAACCCTAGGTCGTAAATGCTCTGGTCTAATTCGATCAATATTCAAAAATTATTCCCAAGAAATATCAGACACATCATGCAGAGAATTTTCAACTAATAATTTGATCAAACAATGGTGGGAAACAAAATTGTCACTACCTTTGTAGGTCTCGACTGCCACGATTGAAAGAAGGTGGTATAGCATGTTGGGCACATTCATTCTCCTTCCATGCCTCGTGTGGTTCACGAGTTTAAAATTCATGGAATGTAAATTCGACTGGCAGCCTTCGAAGGTAATATACTTCACAACATAAACTGCTTTGTGCTTCCATAGCTTGGGCAGAGAAGTCCTCTTTGCACCTTGTTTTTCCACTCTCAATGAAGGGTCATTAGGTTCTGTAAATTCAACCCTAGCCGACTTGGCATCCATGGTAGTAGGGTAATGTTCACCTTTGGTAGGCATCCCTGAAACTTCTATAATTCTTTCCTCTTTAGCCATGACTTCCAACCCTTTTACTGTGGACTTTCCTTCAAACAATGTTTAGGCGAATTCCAATGCAACATCTTCATCAAAACCATTTAGCTTTAAGAAATAATCTAGCCATCCACAATTTCTAAACTTGGCTAGGCAAGGTGCATCCTGTATAAATACATCATGAACCATGGGTTCATTTCTAATTAACCCACCTCCTATTTTCTACAATCAAACAGTCACTTTGCAAAAAATTTCTTCCTACAATCCTTGTCTGAATGCCAAACTTCTCCTCCCTGCAACTCTGCTAAATTTCGGATGTTGGTGTCATCTAAATTTTATTTTTTGGCTTAATATTATGACAGGAGAAATTAAAGCAATAAATGAGTAATAAATGTAGGTTATAATTAAGGAAAATGGTGGCGGTGGATTATCATTTCACAAATACGAGCTGTCATCTCACTCAGAATTCAAATTGGCTCAATAGCTTAAATTTTGCTGGTGTGAACCAGTACAGACAGACATGTCATTGACATGTCCCACCCCCAATCTAAATTTGCACATGTGTCCTCACATGTGAGATTGAATGTCGATTTGATAGGGGTAGGGAATAATTACATGCTATGGTGAATGTCCATATTAATTCACAACAATTAAATAAATGAACTAGAAGACAATTAAGATATAACAATTGATGTGCATGTACTTGAATTCATGGAAGATTTATTGCAAAGATTATGGAGAAAGTACCGGTCACTTTTCAAGAAATCAGTTGAACAATTAATGAGAGCGAAGCGGAATGAGGTGGAATAGAATGAAATGAAATGAAGTGAAGTGAAATGGTGGTGGTGATGTGGAAGAGAGAGAAATGTGGAATGAATGGGTGAAGAAGTGGACCCCCACAAAGTGGGAATCTCTATTATGATAAGTTACATACCGTAATTAGCCAAAAGAAGGGACACTAGGTCCACTTCCTTTGGCTGCAGGAAGTTCGGGTGCTACCTGCTGAGTGACTTTCTATAGGAACTCTTCCTTAGAAGTTGATGTGCGATACAATATGAGGAAATGACCATTCAATAGCAGCTTAAACCTGATAGGGTCAATGGTAGTAAGTTGAACAACTCTATTGGAAAATACTTTAGCCACCTCATAGGGTTTGAGCCACCTTGTCTGTAATTTTCTTGCATTATTCTGATATCTTGAGTCTAGCTTATGGTTTAATTATTGATAGGGTTTTTGTCTATTTCCTACAGTTGTCATGAGGCTTTGATAGTTGGGAGGTTATCTTTTCATAATGTTTCCTTGAAACCATAGACTTTGGACATGAACTTATTTTCATAACTTTTAAATGATATTGACATGCTATATGAACTGACTATGTTAGTTTTGCATGTGATTAATGAATGTCGCTTTAAGATGATTATGGATATGCAGTTGTTGTGTGTGCTAGCATTATCATGCAGATAATTTGAAGCCTGCAATTTAGGAAGATTTCGCCAGCTGGTCATGCGCCATATCAGTCAACAAGGTGGTGAGTTAATGAAGGGAAGACTCTTGATGGCTGGAGATTCCTCATGCAAATAGAAGTGTAACCATCTTGTAGTGGTCTTAAATGTTGTTGAGCAAGCTTAGGCATTACTATTGTGCCAGAGTTTTGTTAAGGCAAGCATGCCTAACAAATTATGTGCATGTGTAGCTGCCTCTGCCCTTTTTCATGCTTTCCCTAATATGGCATCCTTCGTGTTTGCGCGAGTTGATTGGCTTGCTAAGTGGTTGGATAAATAAGGCTCTGATGTTCCTTTTGAGCTCTTAGACTGAAAATAGAAGATTGTTTAATTTGATATAATCGCACTCTTTAGTTTTCCAGTAATATAGTCATGTTGCTCATTTGTACTCTTATTTTCCAATAAATGAAATGAAGTTATAAGTTCTTGTATCTAATTCTATCTTAGTTTTAGGGAATACTTGTCCAAGGGGGCCCACTTAGTGACTATTTTGTCCTTTAGCTTAGTTTAGTTTAGTTGTTACTTTTTGTTCAGTTATTAGTTAAGAATCTGGCAATGACTGTTCCTGCAGCCACTAGAATTCAATTCTGTGACTATTCCTGTAGCCAAAGCAGATAGAGTAGTTTCCTATTTGTTCACTTAGATTTTTCATTTCTATCACACACTTCAGTTTAGCCTAGTTATTGGTTGATGTTCAACATTTATGTTATTTCCTTCCAAGCAATTTTCTTTCAATATTATGTCTTTCTTAGCTGTAGGATGAATATGGCTACTTTGGATTCCTAGTGCACATACAATGCTGACCCATTTGAAAAAATTTCTTCTTTGGGTTGAAAATTTAAATACACCTTCATGATGATTGAGATAGCTATTCAGGTTAGATGTCTAATCTCTCAAAAATAGTTGTAAAGGCTTAGTTGTTAAAACATTATAGGAGGCCAAAATGTTTGGCACCATTGTCGGGAATGGTGTCAAAATAGGAAGTTCCTGGGAGTCACTGATAGTTTTCCTTGTTGTAGTGTTTCTGGAAGTTTTTTCTTAGTATACCCCTTATTTAGAATATTTATGACACCCTATTCTGTTACCAATTCTTTGTGTGAGCTGGCTGATAGTGAATTGATACCGTATGCACAAAGAAAGAAGAAGAGATGCTCATGGGAGATTCCTTCCTAACAATCATGATCTATTCCAGATAGTTGAGTATCAAAACCTTCCAAAAAACAAAGAAGAAGAAGAGCTACACCTCTTTGCTAATACATTTCCATATCTGACCAATTCTGAAGTTTCCTCTAAAGATCAAAATTTGTTTGAAGATCCTTTTCCTTTGGAACTTCATCAAGCAGACATGGGGATGCAAATGGAAATAGACCAAACAAACCTAGCTGACCAACTTTTCCTTTCCCCATTGCTCATCAAAATGAAGTAGACAACCTCAAGAATATCCCTGCTTCAGTCCTTCCTAAGTTCTATGGACTTGTCACAAAATATCCTCACACATTCTTGTTTGAGTTTGATATACTTTGTAGAAGTTATGACTATACCACTGATGCCTATAGGCTTAAGCTATTCCCTGCCACTTTGAAATAAGTTGCATTAAGATGGTTCATGAGCCTAGGCAGAGATACTATGGAGACTTGGGAGGACATGAAGACAAAGTTCCTTGAGAAATACAAAGAGTATTACAGAGTTAGTGACATGAGAGGAGATGACATTTTTAGAATGCAACAAAAGGAGGATGAGAGCTTAGAAGATTACATTTCAAGGTTTCTATTTTCCCTACAGAAATATCCACACCATACACTCAATGAAGAATCAAAAAAGTTGCTTTTCTTGAGAGGAATTAATGACAGCTGCACAAATGCCTTGGACTTGATGGAAGGAGGAGATGTCACCCAAGTTCCTTGGGAAGATATCAAGAATATATGTCAGAACTATTCTAGGGCAGCTTCAAAGAATGGGAGAGCTTACCAATATTATATTGGTAAGTCATCCACCAATGGAGTTTCAAGGATGGAGATTACTCACTTGCTGGAAAATTTCAAGTAGGACATCATAAATAATCTGGCTACTCAGCTGGATTTACTTTAGGAAAAGAAGAAACAAGAGGAGGCAGAGGCAATGTTGGAAGAATATTCCCCTCATTGCAAACAAAATAAGGACTATAGATGCAAGATGATAGCTAATGTTGACAACAAGAAAATGGCACCCGAGTTCAAGACAATCTAGGGTAATGATGATCAAGTCTACTATGTTGCACAAAGGAGGCCATGGGCTCCAAGATAGGGTATGCCACCAGATCCACTATCTTTTACTGAGCCATATTTCAATTCTTATTCATCTGATAATCAATGGAAACCCCCATATCCATCTAATTATGGAGGATATCCACCATAGCATTGGAGGAACCCTCCACATGCTTGGCCCAATCACCAAAACTCTCCACCCCAGTAGTAGCAACCTCAAGGGAATTGGTAGCAGTTTCAAGGAAATTGGTAGCCACCTCCAAGAAACTGATAGAAAATATCTCAATGGAGGCAAGGACAACAATGGCCAAACCAGTCAACCAATTACATGCAGCCACCTTCTCATCCCTAGCAACTTGCTATAATGCCTCCTCCTGCTAATTCAAATTCAAATGCACCTAAACCTACTCAGCTACTACCCAACCCACACCTAACCCAAATAATAAACCACAATAGCAGTTAGTATACTCTGCTGATCCAAATCAATTCCTTGCATATGTTGTGAGTGTAAGTGCCATTCGTTTGCATTTAGGAACTAATTTTATAGCCCCTTCCACACCTATTATCACTGAGCTTCCTATCGAAGAGGAGGATCCTTTGAATGTCCCCATTTAGATAGGTGCACCTAAAAATATTGAACGAGTTCTAGTTAGGCATACTTAGCTAGAACCACCATTTCCTCAAAGGTTGGAAACTGTGAAACAAAAGGAAGAAAAGGAGGACACAACTTTTGAAATATTAGATCATTTGAAGCATATATGTGTCCAGATACCTCTATTTCAGGCCATAAAAGATGTTTTCCCATATATGGAAATGCAATCAAGGAATCATGCCTTAAGAAGCCAGGTAGAAAGAAGGAAGACCCCACTATAGTTCATGTGGTGGAATAGCTTGCTAATATCATGCTTGGGAAAGTGATTGTTCCCAAGTATAATGACCCAAGAAGTTATGTGGTAGGATTTTTTATAAATGAGATGTAGATAAAGAATTCTCTGATTGATTTGGGAGCAGTAATAAATGTGATGACTAAGGACATCCTGCAACAACTAAATATTGTAAGCATGAGACCTACTCCTATTGTCCTACAACTTGCTAATAGTTCTATTGTTAAGCTTGATGGTATAGTGGAATATCTAGTAGTAACTCTAGACTCTTGGGAGTACCGAATATATTTTATGATTCTTTCTCCTAAAGCCACTCTAGGTGTGTACCCCATTATTCTTGGAAGACCATGGTTAGCAAAAGCAGATGCTTATATTGGATGTTGAACAAGAGACATGACCATTTCTGATGGAGAGAACACCAAAAATCTTGTTCTCTACCCTCCCACTTAGCCATCCCATGATAAGGATAATCTAGTATGGCCACATGTTGGTGATGAGGTTGATGAAGTTAATTCTATGGCACAACTTATGATGTTCAACAAAATTCCTTTCCTACAGCTTCAAGATGAAGATGAAGTATTGTCTAACATAATTCACAACCATTATGAGGTAGAGGAAGAATACTCCTCTCATATATTTGATCCTACTGATATAGTAAAAAATCTCATGCCCACTCTTCTTGTAGCCACTCTTCCTGTAGCCACTCTTTCCTGCAGTCGCTCTTCCTGTAGTTGTTCATCCTACAGATGCCTTTCCTATAACAACGGGTTTGTTTCAGAAATTATTACCAAATGAACTAAAGGTACCATGCCTTAGTGAAGTAGTTATGGTAGAGTTAACTACATAAGTGCAAGTGTCAGAAGGGAAACATCTTAATATCAACAGTAAATTGAGTGAAGAACAACAGTTGTCATTGGAAAACTTATTGAAGGCCCACAAAAATGCATTTGCATGGGATTCATGATATGAAGGGATTGGATCCTAAATGTTACACTCATAGGATATACATAAGAGATGATTGTACACCAATGAGGCAACCACAAAGAAGAATTAACCCTGCATTGAGAGAAATAGTAAAGGGAGGACTACATAAATTACTAGATGCGGGATTTATTACCCCATTTCAGATAGCCAATGGGTGTCCCCATTGGTGATTGTGCCCAAAAAAGGAGGGAAGTAGCAAGTTTGTATTGATTATAGGGAACTTAACTCTACCACCAAAAAGGACCATTTTCCCTTGCCATTCATAGATCAAGTTCTGGACTCACTTGTAGGAAAGCAACACTTTTCTTTTCTTGATAGATTTAGTGGCTACAACCAGATCCAAACTGCACCAAAGAACTAGGAGAAGACCACATTTACCTATCCATGGGGTACCTATTCCTCCTTAGTACTTCCATTTGGCTTATGCAATACACCTGCAATTTTTCAAAGGGCAGTCATTAGCATATTTTCAGATATCTCTCATGATTGCATAGAAATTTATATGGATGATTTCACTACTTATGGTGTTGATTTCAATGAACCATTGGAAAATATTAAGAGAGTCCTACAAAGATGTGAAGACCACAACCTATATTTAAATAGTGAAAAGTGCTTCATGATGATGCAAGAAGGTGTAGTTCTTGGCCACTGCATCTCCCACAAAGAAATTCAAGTAGATCCTGCAAAGATTAAGGTAATTACCAATTTTCCTATCTCTGCAAAACAAAAATATGTTAGGAGTTTCTTAGGAAATGCAGATTATTATAGGAGGTTCATCAAAGACTTCAGAAAAATGGCAGCACCATTGTATAATCTCTTAACAAAATATGTTGAGTTCCAATGGACAACAGATTGTGACAAGGCATTTTCTGACTTGAAAGAAGCTTTGACTCATGCTCCTATGCTCAAGGGACCTGATTGGGAGTTTATTTTTCATATCCATATAGATGCATCAGATTATGATATAGTAGTAGTCCTAGGATAGAAAGAATGAGCTATTGAAAATGTCATTTACTTTATCAACAAGAATTTGCAAGGAGATGAATTCAACTATACGTTGACAAAAAAATAAATGTTAGCAGTGATCTATGTTCTAAAAAAAAATTGGAATTACATAATAGGCTACCAAATATTTGTGCACACCGATCATGCAACCATTAGATATCTCGTGAATAAACCTCTGATTTCAGGAAGGCTAGCTAGATGGTTATTGTTGATGTAGGAGTTTGACATAACCATTGTGGATAAACCAAGGAAGGCTAATGTTGTTGTTGATTTTCTTTCAAGGATAACCACATCATAGGACAATAAATTCATAGATGATTCTTTCCCTGATGAGCACTTATTTTCCATCAGTGTGTGCAGACACCCTAGTATGTTGACATAGCTAATTTTCTGGTCACATGGAGACTCCCTCCTCATTTTTCTCCAAAAGAGAGGAGAGTGCTCATTGAAAAATATTTTCCTTTTTCATGGATTGTTGGATGTTTGTTCTACACTGGACTTAACCAGGTCATGAGGAGATGTGTGAGAGAAGATGAAACGTTTGATATTTTGCATGCATCTCACAATGAACCCTGTGGAGGACATTTTTTAGCAAAGAGGAAAGCAATGGATATTATGAACATAGGATATTACTCACCAACACTCCACAAGGATGCATGGAGATATACAAAGAAGTGTGATAGATGCCAAAGGTTGGGTCGGCCAACCAAATTTGATGAGATGCCACTTTACCCCCAGATATTAATCGCTCAATTTGATAAGTGGGGACTAGATTTTGTAGGACCCATTGATCATCCATTAAAAGGAAAATCCTATATTTTGGTATGCACTGATTATGTAACTAAATTGGTAGAAGTTAAGGCCATGAAGCATGCAAGAGATAACAAGGTTGCAAAAATTTTGTATGAAGAAATTTTCACACGGTATGGGGTTCCAAGAGAGATAGTGACTGATCAAGGGAATCAATTCACTTCCACCCTTGTTACAACACTAGTCAATGAGTACAACATTAGACATAGGAAATCTACTCCTTATCATCCCCGGGCCAGTGGCCAAGTTAAGTTGACCAATAGAGAAAGTGAAGCCATTCTGACCAAAACGGTAGCTATCCATAAAAAGGATTGGGCAAGAAGGCTACCAAAAGTTGTTTGGGCTTACAAAACCACCTGGAAAAACTACAAGATTCACTCCATTTGAGCTGCTATATGGAAAGACAACCATCATGCCCATTGAATTTTAGCATAAAACTCTTAGGATTGTAGTAGAATTGGGCATGGATATTTCTAAAGTGCAAAGAGATAGAATCATGCAATTGAATGCTTTGGATGAGATGAGGAAGGCAACTTTTCATCACACGGAGGTAGTGCATACTCAACGAATACAGTGGCATGATAAATTCATCAAGGATAAGAAATTTCAGCCTAGAGATTGGGCACTGCTCTATGACTCAAGATATTAGGATAATGCAAGAAAATTACAGACAAGATGGCTTGGACCATATGAGGTGGCTGAAGTATTTTCAAATGGATTTCAACTTACTACCATTGACCCTATTAGGTTTAAGATGCTGGTGAATGGTCATCACCTAAGATTGTATCACAAGACAACTTCCAAGGAAGAGATCCTACTACAACTCACTCAACATGCAACACTCGAACCTTCTACAGCCAAAAGAAGTGGACCTAGTGTCCCTTCTTCCAGCTAATTAAGATATGTCACTTCTCATAATAAATATTCCCACTTTGTGGGGGTCCACTTCTCCACCCATCCACCCATTCATTCCACCTTTCTCTCTCTTCCACCTTGCCACCATCATTTCACTTCACTTCATTTCATTCCACCTCATTCCACTCCGCTGTCATTAATTGCTCAACTCATTTCTTGAAAAGTGACCGGTACTTTCTCCATGATCTTTGCAATAAATGTTCCATGAATTTAGGTACGTGCGCATCAATTTTTATATCTTAATCGTCTTTTAGTTCATTTATTTAATTATTGTGAATTAATATGGAATGTTCACTATAGCATGTAATTATTCCCTACCCCTATCAAATCGATATTCCACCTCACATGTGAGGACACGTGCAAATTTAGGTTGGGGGGACATGTTAATGTCATGTCTGCATGTGTGTCTGTGTTGGTTCACATCAACAAGATTTAAGTCATTGAGCCAATTTGAATCCTGAGATGATGGATCGTATGTGTGAAATGCAAATACTTTGCCGCCATTTTCCTTAATCATAGCCTACATTTATTACTCCTCCATTGCTTTAATTGCTCCTATCATAATCTTAATCCAAAAGGTAAAATTCAAACGATGCTAGCATTGGAAATTTGAGAGCATTGCAGGAAGAAGAAGTTTGATTTTCAAAAAAGAATTGCGAGAAGAAAAAAAATTTACAAGTGATTGTTTGATTGCAGACAATGGGAGGTGTGTTAATCAGAAATGAACCCATGGTTCATGATGTACTACTATAGGATGCGTCTTTCCTGGCTGAGTTTAGAAACTATGGATGGCTAGACTATTTCTTAAAGTGGAATGGTTTTGACAGAGATATTGCATTGGAATTCGCTCAGACATTGTCTAAAGGAAAGGCCACGATGAAAGGGTTGGAAGTCATAGCTAGGGAGGAAAGCATTGTAGAGGTTACAGGGTTGCCTACAGACAGAAAAAAATTACCCTACCGCTAGGGATTCCAAATCGGCTAGGGCCGAATTTAAAGAACCTAATGAACCTCTGTTGAGCATAGAAACATAAGGAGCAAAGAGGACTTCTCTGCCCAAGCTATGGAAGCAAGTTGTAGTCTATTTTGTCAAGTATATCACTTGCAAAGGTCACCAATCAAATTTACATTATGTGAATTTTAAGCTCCTGAACCACATGAGGCACAAAAAGAGAATGAGTGTGCCAAATGTACTATCCCATCTTCTTATGATCATGGTAGTAGAGACCAAGAAAGGTAGAGACAATTTCATTTCCCACCATTGTCTGATTAAATTATTAGTTGAAAAATCTATGCATGATGTATCCAATATTTCTTGGGAATAATTTTTGAGTATTGATCAAATTAGACCAAAAAATTTGTGACCTAGGGTTTTTCCTCAACCTCATAGGGTTGGGAGGAGAAGGAGCAAAGTTGGGGCCACTCCTGGTGCCTCAAATTATGATGCAAGCCCTAGTGGAAACCATCCTACAACCACACAAATTATTGAGATTAGTTCTTCTGAGGCAGCGCATTTTGATAAAAAGATTTCCTCTCCTAACTCTAATGATGATATTTCTCTTGGAACCTTAATGAAAACTAGGGCACAGTAGAGGAAGGAAAAACTAAAGGAAGGAAAAGCTAAAAATAGAATGGTAGAAAAATAAGTGCCAAGCTCTAGGAAACGAAAAGTTGACATTGTTCCTCCTGCAGCAAAGGAAAGATGAAGAAACCCTCCTAGAAAATCAAAGTTAGCTAGGGCAGCCATTGGGGTATCTCTCGAGGGAAGCCCTAAACTTGGGAAGTCACCATGGGAGGATACAAAAGCTCCAATCGAGCAAGTAAATGTTGAAGAAGAGAATGTGTTCGAAGAAGCAGCAAATTTAGCATTGGCAGATCTTTCTAATATAATAGAACAAGTTGAAAAGCAGGTATGTGAGGAAAATCGGGAGCTCCTACAGCAAGAGTTCCTGCAGCATGAGAAAGAACAAGAACAAGAGGCCCTGCAGATTGAAATGAGAGAACAAGAACTTGAATCCCTACAACCAGAATTGACTGAGCAAACAAAAGCCCTGCAGTTGGTACTCTACCAAGAGCAGGCAAAAGTGCCAAGTAAAATTATGGTAGGAGTATATAGGCCCTCTAATTTTTCAATGAACATAGTAATCTTGAATTTATGGAAAGAAATACAAACAAGGGAAGTAGAAAATCAAAGGTTAAAGAAAGAAATTGAACAAAAAAATGAGGAGATTGAGGATAAAAATGCAGAAATTGTTGTTTTCAAGAAGAAGGTGGATGACATGAAAAATTTATTACCAAAAATACTAGAATACAAAGCTCCTCCTAGGTTCTATGCCCTGTATTTAAAGGAGAAGCTTCTTTCTTTCAAATTTGCAAAGATTGTTTCAAGTTTGAACCCCTCCATTGAGACCCCTACTGAATTTTTCAATGCTTTTTCGATTGCTCCTCCTGAGATGAAAAATTTGTTGTGTGAATTTTATTTACATAATTATGTTGTGACCAAAGACAATGATTGGAATCCATTGTTATATGTCGGGGATGTCTAATTATGGGCATTCATGTCTTGGATACAAAATGAAGTAAGCTAGGGAAAGCAATACAAGGTTTATAGGAAAATGGAATCCAACATTCCCCTGCCCATTAGGGTTAAGTCTAGACATCTAGGAGATATTTTTAAGGATTGGAACAAAATTCTATACTGGCCAAGTTATAGCTGCAGGATTATGCCCATGAGAGAGGCAGTTTACAAAGAATATGAAGAGATGGCAAGAACTGCAAGAGACTCTGTAATGGGATACCTATATTAGAGGTGGAATAGCCTATCTGATGATTTGAAGCAAGTAGAGCCTCATTCCACACACAACTATGTTGCAACACTCAAAAGATTTGATAGGTATATGAAACTTGGAAGAACAAAAGGGCAATTCTGGCTTCCACTAATTTTTTAGCCTCCTATTCTATTATGGTTGATGCCAAACTACAGGTTTTACAAGTATGACTTTGTTGATGAAAGACAGAGATGGAGCAGGCTGGAGAGACAACAAGGATTCTATTGGGACCCTAATTCAGATACAATAGAAACTGATGTGGGATAACTTGTAGTTGTCAATTTTAGAGCATTGACCAAACAAAGGCACAATTCTTCCTCTGCTGGAGGACCAACAAGACATTAGGTTGGTGGGAATGATGAGTCTAGCTTATTGTTTAATTATTGATAAGTTTGTTGTCTATTTCCTACATTTTTCATGAGACTTTGATACTTGGGAGTTGATCCTTTCATAATATTTCCTTGAAACCATAGACTTTGGACATGAACTTATTTTCATAACTTTCAAATGATATTGACATGCTATATGAACTGACTGTGTTAATTTTGCATGTGATTAATAAATTCCTCTTTAACATGATTATGGCTATGTAGTTGTTTTGTGTGCTAACATTGTCATGTAGATAATTTGTAGCTTGCAATTCAGGAAGATTTCGCTAGCTAGTCATACTCCATATCAGTCAACAAGGTGGTCATTTAATGAAGGGAAGACTCTTGACAGTTGGAGATTCCTCATGCAAATAGAAGTGTAACCGCCTTGTAGTGGTCTTAAATGTTGTTGAGCAAGCTTAGGCATTACTATTGTGCTAGATTTGTGTTAAGGCAAGCATGCCTAAAAAATTATGTGCATGTGTAGCTGCCTCTACCCTTTTTCATGCTTTCTCTAATATGGCGTCCTTCATGTTTGCGCGAGATGATTGGCTTGCTAAGTGGTTGGATAAATAAGGCTCTAATGTTCCTTTTGAGCTCTTAGACTGAAAATAGAAGATTTTTTAATTTGATGTAGTTGCACTCTTGATTTTTTTAGTAATACAGTCATGTTGCTCATTTGTACTCTTGTTTTCCAATAAATAAAATGAAGTTATAAGTTTGTGTATTTGAGTCTATCTTAGTTTTAGGGAATACTTGTCTAAGGGGGACCACTTGGTGAGTATTTAATCCTTTATCTTAGTTTAGTTTAGTTTTTATTTTCTACTCAGTTATTAGTTAAGAATCTGGCACCGACTGTTCTTGCAGCCACTAGAATTTCATTATGTGATTGTTCCTGTAGCCAAAGTAGACAGACTAGTTTCTTGTTTGTTCACTCATATTTTTATTTCTGTCATGCACTTCAATTTATCCTAGTTATTGGTTGATGTTCAACATTTATGTTATTTCCTTCCAAGCAATTTACTTTCAGTATTATGTCTTTCTTAGTTGTAGGATGAATATGGCTACTTTGGATTCCTAGTGCACATATAGTGCTGACCCTCAAGTTTATGTCCCTAGGTTGACAATTTAAATGCACCTTCATGATGATTGAGATATCTATTCAGGTTAGATGTCTAATCTCTCAATCATATTTGTAAAGGCTTAGTTGTTAAAACATTATAGGAGGCCAACACCACCTTGTCTGTAATTTTCTTGCATTATCCTGATATTTTGAGTCATAGAGCAATGACCAATCTTCAGGCTAAAATTTCTTACGCTTGATGAATTTATGATGCCACTTTATTTGTTGATTCTGAACTACCTCTGTGTGATGCAAAGTTTCCTTCCTCATCTCATCCAAAGCATTCAGCTGCATGATTTTATCTCTTTGTGCCTCAGAGATATCCATCCCCAATTCTACTGTAGTCCTAAGAGTCTTATGCTCAAATTCAATGGGCATCATGGTTGTCTTTCCATACAATAGCTCAAATGGAGTGAATCTTGTAGTTGTTTTCTACATAGTTCTATAAGCTCAAACAACTTTTGGTAGCCTTCTTGCCCAATCCTTTTTATGGATAACCACTGTTTTGATCAGAATGGATTCAATTTCTCTGTTGATCACCTCAACTTGGCCATTGGCTTGAGGGTGATAAGGAGTAGACTTCATGTGCCAAATTTTGTACTCATTGACCAATGTTGTAACAAGGGTTGAAGTGAATTGAGTCCCTTGATTATTAAGTATCTCTCTTGGAATCCCATACTATGTGAAAATTTCCTCATACAAAAATTTTGCAACCTTATTATCTCTTGCATGCTTCATGGCCTTGACTTCTACCCATTTAGTCACATAATCAGTGCATACCAAAATATAGGATTTACCTTTTGATGGAGGATCAATGGGTCCTACAAAATCCAGTCCCCACTGATTACTACCTAGGGGTAAAGTGGCATCTCATCATATTTGGTTGGTCAGCCCATCCTTTGGCATTTGTCACACTTCTTTGTATATCTCCCTACATCCTTGTGGAGTGTTGGCCAGTAATATCATGTGTTCAAAATCTTCATTGTTGTCCTTTTGGCTGCAAAATATCATCCACAGGGTTCATTGTGGCATGCATGCAGAATATCATATGCCTCATCTTCCCTCACACATCTCATCACGACCCTATCAGGTCTAGTGCAGAACAAACACTACAAAAAATCCATGTGATTAACTCCATTTTTTGCTTTGTTTTTTGCTTCCACCCACTGTTTTAATGTATTTTTCTCCAATTTTTTGAAACATTAGGCGCTATTTATTAGACTAGCGCCATTTTTGGCATTTTTTGCGTCGATCAGAACAAGTAGGCACTAAATCAAGAGCTAATTAGCATTGGATTTAGCGCCATATTTAGTGTCAAGTTTAGAGCCGGGTTTAGCATCAAATTTAGTGCCAAATTTAGCGCTGGGTTTAGAGCCAAGTCAGCAATGTCCCCTACTATTCAGTGTACACCTCAGTTGTCAACCAAGTCCACGTATACCCCACACTACCGCTCGACAGGTTGAAGACTCCCGCGGTATGGCAGTAACCGTACTACCACTTGGCTACTAGAAGGCTTCTACGGGGTGGCGGTATACTGTGCTACCGCCAAGCAGTAAAAATCCTCTCATGGTATGGTGGTATACACCGCACTACCACCAGGCGGTAAGAAATCTCTCGTGGTATGGTGGTATACCATGCCACCACACCTCTCTCACACAATCACACAATTTTTAAATCATAATTTAATGATTAAATTATATATTTAATTCATATTCATTTTAGTTTTATTTAAATAAATATTTTTTTATATATATTTTAAAATTAAAATTAATAATTGTTAAAGATATTTTTAATAATTTTATTTTATATAAAATAACATCAATAGTTTTTTATTATTAATTGAACATACAAATTAATAAATCTAATAGATAATAATTTTTTTTTATTATAAAATATATGTATTTTGTTTTCTAAATTTGTTTTAATATTAAAAGATTTAATGATTAAAAATATTTGAGTTTTTTCACATCAATATTTTTGCCGCCATGATGAGTTAGAACAAAATACCCAAGCCCTAATTTTTAACTCTCATTTTCACTTGGTTTTTTCGAGCTCCCTTGCTCTGCACATGCCGCCATCATTAGAGTTTGAAACCTCGAAATTTATGAAGTAGTATCTATCAATTTTCTCACTGATTTTGAGAGTTTTCTTCACAAAATTTTTTGTTGAGGCCGAATCAGGTAAAGCTTTCATGGTTCATCATTTGTTTCCACTTATCTGAATGCATTTTCAAAGACATTCCTTATCAGATTCTCATACATTTTTCTCTTGCTTTACTCTGTAGATTCCTTACTTGTCTTGAGGCTGACATCAAAGCACTTCTGGAGCTCACATTTCTTCGAACAACAAGAAGTTGAGTAAGTTTATATGTGCCATTTCTTTGTATCTTACCTTCGTTTCTATCAAAACAAGCGTGATTTGGACTCAATAGATACGAATGAATGGGTGTTTTATTTCTACCATGCATTATTATTTTGTAACCCTTCTATCTTGGCTCGGCTTCTCTAGACTTATGTCACTAGCAAAAGAAATGAAACAAATCATACTCTCCATATTTGGTTTGATCAAACGATGAAAGATTTTTTTATTTTTTTATTTTTTCTCTTTCCTAGTGATAGCTTGGTCGCGGCCTCTCTAGAATATTTTTTCTATTTCTAAAAAGAACAGAGTGTAAAATTTTCTTTATTATATTTTTGATCCTCCTTCATGGCTCCATGATTATGGTTGTGGGCTCTATTCAATGGCATTCTAGGTTTTTCTTTGATCTGGGGTTTTTCGAAAACCCGTGATTCCTATTGTAGATACGAGCTCTCAGAAAAATGAGTGCAAGCCTTTTAGCACAATATTTCACTTCTCAAAAAGAAAAATAAATCCTTCCACATTTGGGGCTTGGACCAGAAACCCTAAACCATGGGTTTTTAATATTCTGCATATCCTTCTCCTTTCTTACAAGCATTTTACATTTTTATTTTTCAGAACCCACTTCACAAGACAATTGCACTGTTTTTATGTATGTTCATTTTTCTTTGAACAAGAAAAAAATGGAGATGATTGATGCAAATCATGGTGGGCTTCAAAGGTCTTCAAAGACATAAGCACATATTTTTGCAAGATCACTTACACATTCACAAATTTACTTTAATGAAACATGGTTTTCAAAGCTCTAAATACACCAAAATCTTACTGAACCTTTACCACACCTTGAACATCATAGAATTGATAGTATTAAGCCAAAAAAACACTCTTAAAACACTTTTTCTTTCATTATTGCATTATTCATACTCAAGAAGACAAATTACTTGTAGTGTTCCACATAGACAAAATCAAGTGTATCTTTTAAACCAGATTGAATCTCCAAAAAAAAAAAAAAACATTTTCAAGAACCCATTTTGGCCTTCTTAAACATATCAAAAAATAAAATGGGGTTATTTTGGAAAGAAACCCTCAAAAAATAACTGTCCCGCTATCCTAGAGGCCTAATTTTGGCTCATATGCAAGAGGGTTTATTGGAAATAATTGCTCCAAACCACAAACCACTTTGCAAATGCTTAAAACACCTTATAATAGGTCTTCAAATTCTATCCAAACCATCCCTAACCCTTTAACATTTTATTTGTAGAAAATCCCAAATTGTAGCTATGCCTTCATGCTCAACATTCACAAATTTACTTTAATGGAACATGGTTTTCCAAGCTCTAAATACACCAAAAAGAGGTTTTAAGACACCAAAATATTACTAAACCTTTACCACACCTTGAAAATCATAGAATTGATAGGATTAAGCCAACAAAAAACTCTTAGAACACTATTTCTTTCATTATTGCATTATTCATACTCAAGAAGACAAATTGCTTGTAGTGTTCCACATAGACAAAATTGTGTGTATCTTTTAAGCCAAATTGAATCTCCAAAAAAAAAAAAACATTTTCAAGAACCCATTTTGGCCTTCTTAAACATATAAAAAAACACAATGAGGTTTTTTTGGAAAGAAACCCTCAAAAAATGACTGTCCCGTTGTCCTAGAGGCCTAATTTTGGCTCATATGCAAGAGGGTTTATTGGAAATAACTGTTCCAAACCATGAACCACTTATCCAATGCTTCAAAAACCTTATAATAGGTCTTCAAATTCTATCCAAACCATCTCCAACCCTTTAACATTGAATATGTATCAAATCCCAACTTGTAGCTATGCCTTCATGCTCAAAATTGATGAAAAATCACTAGGGCATCAATATAACTCCTATAACTTGACTACCCCTACACTTGCAAATACAAAAAGCATTGAAAAAAAACCTAAAATAACCCACTCCATGGATTTAAAGAGGTCTACATTGGTGGAATGGTGTTTTATGCTTTTATTTGACTCTCAATCCCTTAAAATGAGGGTTTCTAGAATGCCCTTAGAAAAATGGATCTAAAAAGCTTAAAACTCAACGAAATTAACTCAAAATAGATCGATTTGAAAGATAATTCAAAACTCTATCAAACCCAACCAAAAATAGAGCTTGAGAGTACTATACAGACTAGTACCATGCCTGAGAACAACAAGAAAATGTTAAAATCTACAAAACAAGGTACTTTTATTAAAAATTTATTCAAGATACAATTTAGTCTTTTCTTCCACGCCTTCAAAAGGATCTTTAAAGGTGTATATAATAGTTATCTAACTTCCCCTTCAGTTACAATTGACCAAAAACCTTCCCTTTACAAAATGACTCTTCACATTCCACTTTTTTGCATTTTGCAATTTTGCATTTTTTTGCTACAAATGACAACTTTTGCATTTTGACTTCATAGATCTCATAGAAACCTATTAATGACTCAAATGCATTTAAAATGGTCCAAACATGACCTTTTCACAATCACAATATGATGAAGTCTCAACTTTTATAAATTTTCCCCATGGAGGCATGAAGTTACATGGTGCCCCGCACCAATGATATGGTTCACAATTATGAAAATAAATATGGTTCTATTTCCTTTTGATGTATGTAACTGTAATTTCAATTTTCTTGTTCTCAGAAATGAAGGTGTGTTCTCTTTCCACAATTTCATTAAACTCTTCATCATTCCCCAATAATTGAAAGTGTTATAGAAGCATTACAAAGAGGCGGTCTTAGGTATTAGATAGATGGTATGCTTCATAACAAATTGCTTAGGCCATCCACTAGGGGAATGAAAATAATCCATGTATAAGTAATGTATTGGAGGATTCAGTTCAATAATATGCTTCACCATGCACTTCATATGCCACTAGAATATATTTTTACAACATAAAATCCTATATTAAGCATACTAATTGAAACTTCAAGGTCAAGTGAACAATTTTGTATTAGATTTCTGATTTTGGAACTTGTGAATATTATGTGGCTGAGAAATATTTTCAAAAAACTTTCTTATGTTGTGGAGCCAAACAGTTACCATGGCATTACTTTTATGATCAAAGTTATGCATGTCTTCCGAACTTCTTGATTTGTCTCTTCTGTAAGTCTCTCTTGTGTAAGCCTCTAAGAAGCTTCTTAGGCTACTAATTTGTAATTAATTTGCAAGGAATTTTTTGCTCTTTCTTTTCTAATTTCCTATTTTATAGGGAGTTATGGTTTGTTTGTTTCCAATCACAAGGTGCATTTCAGTGAACTTGACAATTTTGAATTATTTAAATGTAGACACCATATGGTCGATGTTGAATGTTATTGCTACTCCAAGGCACTTATACTTCTTCCTTAGATAGTGACATTCCCTCAAGACATGAATGAGGTTATCATAGCTCTAAACACTCATTTCAGCATGAAGAATTCATCAATGTGTAGTAGAATTTGTAAATAAATTGTCTCTAATTATGAATGTTTTAGATTGTTACATATAGTCATGGTCAGATTCTCATGATAGATTCCTTTGAAACTTGTGACAGGTATGTATTTGAGGACCAAATTGAGTTTATCAAGGAATCAGTACTTGAAGGAGAACAGATACTTTAAAAAATTAGCTCATATGTTGATGTTTTGAATTGTATATTAGATATCTTCTTTTGATTTAAATAGTAATAAGATACATGTTTCTTGCTTTGGTTGATTGGACTAAACTTTAGAGAACAAATGGAAAATGTTTTGGAGTTTTATATGTATTTTTGTAAGACTTTTTAACTTTACAACATAGATTATGTATTATTCACTTTTGATTTTTTCTTAATTTTCTCATTATTGATGTTTTATCCTAAATCAGGCTGAGGGTGATGATTTTGAAAAGGATTCTAGGGAAAAAAAATGTCACAAAAACTCTAGGTGGGATACATTTCTTAATGCCTGAAATGAGTGTAGCATTTAGCTATAGAAGGCATCAGAAATATTTTTGTACCATAAACTGTTTAATGTACATATATTATATGAATCAACTACTTTTAATTTTCATTTTACTCCACTGAAATTCAATGAATCCTCATTTGCAATCATCAAACCACTGGAAGGAAAAAAAATTCCTTTTATTTTATTCCTTACATAGCAACAACTAAAAAATTTCATGTTATTTTCAAAATTGTTGGTTATTTGATGCTAGCTTAACTTTTCTTTCAATGGTTGTATAGGATGAAAACAATAGCCATATCAAATTCATTTTTCCAAAGTCCTACTCTCTCAAGGTTAACAATCTCAATCTCACTAATAGTAATTACTAAGAAAGGTAATTCCACCAACTCTACCAAACAGTTTATCGTAGGAACAATAAAAGCAGATGACTTAAAAGGAACTCCATGAAAACCAAGCTCTCTAAATGGTATATCAAACTCTAGTTCAAAATATTTTAGATGAGGTTGCTCCCATAGCTTTGTTATTCACTTGAAAAATCCTTGAAACTCTGCATTGATTTTATTTTTCTTGTCCCTCTCTTGTTGTTCTTCCTCAATTTCATCAAGATCATACATTGACCTTCTTTCCCCTCCTAAATTTTGGACCACATCCATTACCTCCACATAAAACTAGACATCCTTGGTCTTCTTGGTTAACACCATGATATGGTTATGCAAATGAAAATGAAGCAAAGTAATCATCCCCTTCTTCGTTGGCTAGAAGAATGCATGCTTAATGTTTTGATACATGATATCATCTCTCTCTTCTGCTCTCATGGTTGAATATTGAAATCCATTATGGTGGGCCTCCAGAGTTCCAGTCATCTTTCTTCCTCTTCCACTAAATGTTGGCATATTTTACTAACGTTTATTAGAATTGTTGCATGTTTTACATCATTGGAATGAGATATTAGCTATAACTTTTTTGAAATTTTATTATGGTATGTGCACTTTGATATGATGTAATATGATTATGGTTTTGTTTCACATGTTGTAATATTAGATATATAACAGAAAAATAAATTATTGCATGAAATAAATAATAACTTTTCTTTTTAAATGATTTTTTTTGTAGAAAACGGGTCCTCTAGAAGATCAAGATGATCCTCATGATATAGTTCTAGAATATGTTGGTTCTGGTACAAATCACCTGGTAGAGGATGATGATGACGTAGATACAAAAGACACTAAGGCCGATGACGATGATGATGACGACGATGATGATCACGATGGTGATGATGATGATGAGGTAGTTGCTAGTAGTAGCCAGTGGCATTCATGATCATCTAGACCGCAGCATGGATCATTGTTGATATATCGTTATAATGTCTCTTTTCATGGTTACTATAATATGTATCATTTTCACGACCTGCAGTACCATATTATTGAGTTGTATCATTTTGACATGTATCATTTTGACTTATATCATTTGTACATCTATCATTTTGACTTGTAACATTTTGAGCTATATAATTTATCATTTTTACTTATATCATTTGTACATGTATCATTTTGACGTGTTATTAATCTAGTGGCATATTTGACTCACTTGTTTTAATCACTTATATAGATATTTGACTCACTTGTTTTAGTCACTTGTTTTGATCTACTTATATAGATATTTGAATCACTTGTTAATTATAAATGATGATCATGTTATAATAATTATCTTTTTATTTAATCATATGAGTTATTTGAGAGGCATGATATATTTAACTAATTAAATTGAAATAAAACATATTAAATTAATAAATGGAAGCAAAACAAGAAAAAAAATTAGAAGCAAAAAAGGAAGCAACAATGGAAGCCAAACTAGAAGCAATCTTGGAAGCAAAAATTGGCGTTATCTAGGAGGCAAAAACAGAAGCAATTTAGGTATTAAACAAAGAAGTAATAATGGAAGCAATTTTAGAAGCAACAAAAGATGCAATAATATGAACCATATTAGAAGAAACAAAAGACACAAAAATGAAAGAAAATCTAGATGCAAGAAATGATATTATATCAAAAGAAAAATTGGAAGAAAAACTAGAAGCAAAATTGGAAGCAAAATTGGAAGAAAAATTCGAAGAAAAATTCGAAGCAAAATTCGAAGCAAAACTGGAAACAAACCTGGAAGCAAAACCTCAAGCAAACCTGGAAGCAAAATTAGAAGTAAAACTGGAAGCAAACATGGAAGCAACACAAGAAGAAAAATCAAAAGCAAAATTGCAAGGCAAACTGGAAGCAACAAAAGTCGGCGCTAAACCTAGCGCTAAATTTGATGCTAAATATGGGGCCAAAGTGAGCATGCCATTTTGTGCCAATTTTTGTGCCAACAGAAGTGCCCAATTCAATAAATCAAATGCTCTAAAATCCGCTGCTATTTTAGGTGCTAATTTCCAGTTTTGTTGTAGTGAAACATCCAACAATCCATGAGAAAGAAAAATATTTTTCAATGAGCACTCTCCTCTCTTTTCAAGAAAAGTGAGGAGAGACTCTCCCTATGACCAAAAAATTAGCTATGTCAGCATACCAGGGTGTATGCACACTGATGGAAAATAAGTGCTCATCAGGGAAAGAATCATTTATGACTTGATTTTCCTCTAATGTGGTCATCCTTGAAAGAAAATATGCAACAACATTGGCCTTCCCTGGTTTATCCACAATGGTTATGTCAAACTCTTGCATCAATAATAACCATTTTGCTAGCCTTCCTAAAATTAGAGGTTTATTCATGAGGTATCTAATGGTTGAATGATCAGTGTGCACAAATATTTGGTAGCCTATTATTTAATGTTTGAATTTGTTTAAAGCATAGATTGAACTTCTAATATTTCTTTTTCTATCACTGTATAGTTGAATTCAGCTCCTTGCAGATTTTTGCTGACAAAGTAAATGGCATTTTCAATAGCTCCTTCTTTTTGTCCTGGGACTGCTCCTATAGCATAGTCTGATGCATCTATATGGATGTGAAAAGGAAACTCCCAATTAGGTCCCTTTGAGCATAGAAGGATGAGTTAAAGCTGCTTTCAAGTTAGAAAATTCCTTGTCACAGTCTTCTGTACATTGGAACTCATCATCTTTAGTTAGGAGATTATACAATGGTGTTGCCATTTTGCTAAAGTCTTTGATGAACCTCCTATAATAACCTACATGTCCTAAGAAACTCCTAACATATTTTTGTTTTGCAGGGATAGGAAAATTGGTAATCACCTCAATCTTTGCAGGATCTACTTGAATTCCTTTGTGAGAGATGTAGTGGCCAAGAACTACACCTTCCTACATCTTCATGAAGCACTTTTAACTATTTAAAAATATATTGTGGTCTTCACATCTTTGTAGGACTCTCTTTAGATTTTCCAATGCTTCATTGAAATCAACACCATAAGTAGTGAAATCATCCATATAAATTTCCATGCAATCATGAGAGATGTCTGAAAATATGCTAATGACTTCCCTCTAAAAAGTTGAAGGTGTATTGCATAAGCCAAATGAAAGTACTAAGTAGGAATAGGTTCCCCACGGATAGGTAAATTTGGTCTTCTCCTGGTACTCTAGTGCAATTTGGATCTGGTTATAGCCACTGAATCCATCAAGAAAATAAAAGTACTACTTTCCTGCAAGTGAGTCCAGAACTTGATCTATGAATGGTAAAGGAAAATGGTTCTTTTTGGTGGCAGAGTTAAGTTCCTTGTAATCAATAAAAACTCACCACTTCCCTCCTTTTTTGTGCACAATCACCAATGGGGACACCCACTATCTATCTAAATGGGGTAGATAAATCCTACATCTAGCAATTTTCGGAGTTCCCCTTTTACTATTTCTCTTAATGTAAGGTTAATTCTTCTTTGTGGCTGCCTCACTGGTGTACAATCATCTCTTATGTATATTCTATGAGTGCAAAGTTTAGGTTCCAATCCCTTCATATCATGATAGTCCCATGAAAATGCATTTTTGTGGGCCCTTAGTAATTTTTCCAATGACAACTATTGTTCTTCACTCAATTTATTGTAGATATTTAGACATTTCCCTTTCAACACTTGCACTTGTGTAGTTAACTCTACCATAGTTGCTTCACCGATGCTTGGTACCTTGAGTTCATGTGGTAGTAATGCATGAAACATACATGTTTTTGCAGGAAGTTCGGCTATAGGAAGAACGCCTATAGGAGAAGCGCTTGTGGGATGAGCAGCTGCAGGAAGAGCGGGCATGAGTGTTTTCACTATATCAGTAGAATCATATACATGAGAGGATGATTCTTTTGCTACCTCATAATGGTTCTAAATTATGTTAGACAATACTTCATCTTCATCTTGAAGCTGCAGGAAAGGACTTTTGTTGAACATCATAAGTTGTGCCACACAATTAACTTCCTCGGCCTCTTCACCAACATGTGGCCATACTGGATCATCCTTATCATGAGAGGGCTCAGTGAGAGGGTAGAGAACAAGATTTTTGGTGTTGTTTCCATCAAAAATAGTCATGTATCATGTTTGACATCCAATATAAGCATATGTTGTTGCTAACCATGGTCTTCCAAGAATAATGGGGTACCCACCTAGTGTGGCTTTAAGAGAAAGAATCATAAAATATGTTGGGTACTCTCAAGAGTCTAGAGTTACCACTAGATCTTCCACTATACCATCAGGCTTAATAGTAGAACTATCAACAAGCTATAAGATAGTAGGATTAGGTGTCATTCTTACAATATTTAGTTGTTGCAGGATGTCCTTGGTCATTATATTTATTACTACTCCCAAATCAATCAGAGCATTCTTTATCTGCATCCCATTTATAAAAAATCCTACCACAGGACTCCCTCGGTCATTATACTTGGGAATAGTCACTTTCCCAAGCATGATGTCAGCAAGCTATCCCACCACATGAACTATAGTGGGGTTTTTCTTCTTCCTACTTGGATTCTTAAGGCATGCTTCCTTGATTGCTTTGCCATATATGGGAACATCTTTTATGGCCTAAAATAGACGTATTTGGACACATATATTCTTCAACTGATCTAGAATGTCAAAATTCATGTCCTCATTTTCTTTCACAGTTTTCAACCTCTAGGGAAATGGTGGTTCAGGTTCAGTCTGTTTGGTTGGGACTAGTTCAAGATTTTTAGGTGCACAAGGCTATATGGGGGAATTTAGAGGCTCCTCTTCCATAGGAATCTCAGTGATAATGGGTGTGGAAGGAGTTGGCAAAGTAGTACCTGAACACAAAAAAATGTCACTTACACTCACAACATATTCAGGGAATTGATTTGGATCAGCAGACTATACCAGCTATTGTTGTGTTTTATTATTTGGGTAAGGTGTAATAGGAAAGTGAATGGTTGCAACACTTGGTATGTAATGTATAAATAATTTGAAAAAAATAGTTGTGAGGGGGATAGGAAGTAAGGTAGGAGATAAATTTCTGAAACTGGGAATGTAAACAATGTACAGAGCCTTTCCTGACACAGATCAATGGAGATAATGAATTTTAATCGATGATATTCTCTTTTGGTGTTTAGTTGTTATGTTGTGTTAAATCAAATTCTTTTATCTGGTTCTCTCCAACTTGAGATTCTTTAATTGTTTAAATCAGCATGTCAAGTATATCTTTAATTTATCAGAATGTATTCCCATTTTGTGTGATTTAGTTGATTGGTGTCTACATGTCAAATTTAAACTCTTTTAAATAAGTCATAGTAATTTAAAGATTGCTTTTGGAGAGTTAAAGAAGAACCAGGTTAAGAAACATTCCAGCACAATTTATGCAAGTCATAAATTAATGAAGTTTTATGCCAGTTATATAGTTTCATTTTTCAAAGTGCCTAACAACCATAATTAAGCCAAAGAGGAAAACACATATCATTTTCTATTTTTGAATCCATTGCCCATGTGGACAGAAGGCACTGATCTACCTCAACCTAGAGATAAAATTTCATATCAAACAGCTTATTCAAATCCTTTCTTTTGTGTATTAGGAGTAGAATTAGTTGTAGTGGTTTTCATCTATTCACTTCCATTTTCCATTGTGGATAGATTGCTCAACCAAGAAATACAATTCAATCTGCATCATTCACATAGGTTCACTCGCCTTGGTCTAGCAAAACCTAAAGAGAAGAAGGTTCAATTGCATCAATTGGCCTTGTACATTGGCCAAAAGCGTTGTGAGAGCTTGGCAACCTCTCGTGGTTCAAACCTATGGTTTTGAGACCCAACAGTTTGGCGACTCTATTGGGGAATTACTCAGGAAAGTTTTTTCAGCCTATCCATTTATTGAGTCAGCAAAGTTTTACATTTTTTTTGGAGATTCCGTTGGGGCAAACCAAAACAATATCAATTTTTGTTTTTTCATTTTCCTACTTTTGGGAAAAGTAGGTGGCGACTCTGTTTCATTTGATAAATAATGCATGGATGTTGTGAAGTAGTAATATATTTGTCAAAATGGCAGAAGAAGAAAGGAGACAACAGTTAATAAGAGAGTTGAAGGAATTGAGACAACAAAGGCCACAATTTGATCAACAGATGCTACAAGTGAACCAACAATTGTGGCAATTGGGAGTCAAACGTGCTCCAAGTACATCACCAAATAGGTCATCATGCATTGAGAATGAAGACACAAATGCTAGGAGATCTTGGACACCACAAATACCACATGATGCAAATGAGAACTTTGGTAATAAAGGTAATGTACTCTATTCACAACAAAATACTTTTCATGAGTATATTCAAATTCAAGAGAGAGGCAAAAGTCTTGTGGATGCCTTTTTTGACATAAGGAGATATAAGGGAGAAGATTTAAACTCTCTGTACAATAGGATGATAGACATCTGTATGCAATTACCTCCTCATTTTAGGCCTACAAGACCCACATTTGTTGCATAATTTTTAAGAGCATCAGAGCTTGAATCAATTTATTGGTCAGAGTCATTAAAACAACAAGCCTTTGATGTGGTGAATAAATTTATTGATTCCATTCTTGGGACAAGGTATGTGGATACTACCAATAATACTTCAGAAGATGAAATAGAAGAAAATATCATGCCATCCAATAGTGAAGTTATGGAGAGTTTCTCCTGCATAAATGATTGTGATTTAGATTGTGAAGATGAAATTGTGGATGTTGATCTGCAACTGGGTGATTCTTACAGTTCATATGGAGATCAAGACGAGGAAGAAATAGTAGAAGATATGGAAGCAGAAACATGTTCACTCAGCAATGAGCAAGTTTCAGATTTATTGACTCTTGAATACCAAAAGTATGCACATAAATATGATTCCAGAGTTTTGGCTCCAACCTATATCTGCTTTGACAGTGAAGATACTATGTGTACCAATTCATATAACCCCATGTGCATCTCTCACAGTGGTGAGGAGTTCTTTGAAGCTGATCAAGAATCCATTTGTGTCCAAGAAGAGGTATGTGATTTGAATAATGTTTTCTTGCAAGAGAAGGATACCAGTTTGCATATCATTGATGATAAGTGTTCAACATTTGTTGATTCAAGTATGTGTAAAGAGGACTGTATGGATTAGAGGTATGTGTCAATGCCAACTGGTGATAGAAAAGAAATGGAAAATATTTATGATTCAATTGTTTCAGAAGATATTGATGAGATTGAATTTGTAGATTCCCATGTGAAGTATTCATATTTTCAGGTCCCAGTACAGTTGTAGGAACATTCAGCAACATATGACAATGAGAAAACCTATGAATTTTTTGTTGAATATGGATACACTTTGTGTGCTGAAGGTGATAAAGATTTTTCTTATGATGATAAAAATGATGAAATGCAGAGGGGTGGAATGAATATGAAACAAGTTGAATACAATAATTTCCTAAAGGTTTTCAATGGCAGTGCATGTTGCAAGGCGGGTGGAATGGATAGTTTCAAAAGAAACCTGATGAGCTTTAATCAAAATAAGGTCTATGACAGAGGAAAGTGCAGGTTTTTCTTTTTGGGGTGGCCTGGGGCCATCCCTTATGGTTTGATTTTTGAACCATAGAAGGTACAGAATATTAAGGATTTCCAGTGCATGGACAATTCTTAGCAAAACCTCTTAAAAAAATTATTTTCCATGCACAATAATTTTAGGAATCTTTGAAGGGTTTGGGTTTGCTAGTACATGGACATTCCCAGAAGTTCCCTTTTTGAAAAAGTTGGTTTTCTTTCCATGTACAGTAGCATAGGGTTTTCCATTCTCCATTTGCTCCATTTTCATATCATTCATTTGTCCATTCTCTCCATCTGCCATGGCTTTCATTTTTCATGTCCTTTACTTGGTCTGCTCTCCCAAAGAATTCTAGATTCTTGCAGTGATTGCACAATCACTCATCCCCAACAAGAGCCATTGTTAAAACCCAAATTTTCATCAAAAAACCTAAGGGATTTTATTCATTTATACCCTTTATTTTCCTATCTTTCTCATAAAAATTCATTTTTTCCATCCTAAATGCTAAAATACCTTTTACCGCTGCCTTAATATTTAATTCATATGTCATTTACCGCTTAACCACAGCCTCCTACAAAGGGGCTCATGGTATAGCAGTTGCTATTGTAAACAGTCAGCAGGGAAGCGACTAACAATTACACTGCAGTACCATGGATGGTCACTGAGGGGTCCGCGGTGGCGCGGTAGGCAGGGTAACAGTCAACGAAATAGTTGGTGATTATGCAGTGAACGGAGCAAGGTGGCTGACAAAGCGCTTACCGTGCCACTGTGTGCAGTCTAAACATAGACCATGGTATCATGGTGGGCGGTAAGTCACCGGTTGAGCAACAATCAAGAGACCCCACTGTGGTATCGCAGGGGATTCAAGCGGAGACTGTGGCAATCACGGTAGAAGTTTGGCAAGCAGCAACAGTGGGGCACACGGTTTAGGAGAAGGTTACCACGCAGTTGTGGTCAGTTAAAGCATAGACTATGGTAGCATGGTAGAACGGAGGTAAGAAGTGAGGTGTCGGTGGGTGGCGGTTAGCGAATGGCTACCGCTATACCGTGGCCAATTAAGAATGAACCCGTGCTTGAGTGGTAAGGGGACAAGCAATAGGGGAGTGGTCAAAGTTAGAGCACCACGGAACCTCGTGAAGACATAAAGTTGACCATGGTAGAGCGATAAGATAAAAGGAAGTTGTGGAGACAGTAAATGTAAACGAGGCAACATATAAAGTGAAATGCACAGAGTGGTAAAATATAAAGGGAAATATCAAAAGCAAGATTATAGTTAAAAATATTTAATTTTCTGAAAGGCAACTCAATTAAATATTTTTTTTGTCACATAATATGAACCAGTTGTAATAGGAAGGTGAATGGTTGCAACACTTGGTATGTAATGTATAAATAATTTGAAAAAATCAGTTGCGAGGGGGACAGGAAGTAAGGTAGGAGATAGATTTCAAAAATTGGGAATGTAAACAATGTATAGAGCCTTTCTTGACACAGATCAATGGAGATAATGAATTTTAATTGGTGATATTCTCTTTTGGTGTTGAGTTGTTATGTTGTGTTAAATCTAATTCTTTTATCTGGTTCTCTCCAACTTGAGATTCTTTAATTTTTTAAATCAACATGTCAAGTATATCTCTGATTTATCATAATGTATTCCCATTTTGTGTGATTTAGTTGATTGGTGTCTGCATGTCAGATTTAAACTCTTTTAAATAAGTCACTATAATTTAAATATTTCTTTTGGGGAGTTAAAGAAGAACCAGGTTAAGAAACATTCCAGCACAATTTATGCAAGTCATAAATTAATGAAGTTTTATGCCAGTTATATAGTTTCAATTTTCAAAGTGCCTAACAACCAAAATTAAGCCAAAGAGGAAAACACATATCATTTTCTATTTTTGACTCCATTGCCCATGTGGATATAAGGCACTGATCTGCCTCAACCCAGAGATAAAATTTCATATCAAACATCTTATTCAAATCCTTTCTTTTGTGCAATAGGAATAGGATTAGTTGTAGTGGTTTTCATCTATTCACTTCCATTTTCCATTGTGGATAGATTGCTCAACCAGGAAATACATTTCAATCTACATCATTCACATAAGTTCACCTGCCTTGGTCTAGCAGAACCTAAAGAGAAGAAGGTTCAATTGCATCAATTGGCCTTGTACATTGGCCAAAAGCGTTGTGAGAGCTTGGCAAGCTCTCATGGTTTAAACCTGCATTTTTGAGACCCAACAAGAAGGAAATAACATAAATGTTGAATATCAACCAATAGCTAGACTAAACTGAAATGCATGATAGAAATGAAAATCTGAGCGAACAAATAGGAAAATACTATGTTCTGCTTTGGCTGCAAGAACAGTCACATAATGGAATTCTAGTGGCTGCAGGAATAGTCAGTGCCAGATTCTTAACTAATTACTGAACATAAAATAATAAATAAACTAAACTAAGGTATGGGATGAAATACTCACCAAGTGGGCCCCCTTGGATAAGTATTCCCTAAAACTAAGGTAAACTCAAATGCACGAACTTATAACTTCATTTCATTCATTGGAAAACATGAGTACAATTGAGCAACATGACTGTATTATTGGAAAGCTTAAGAGTGTGAGTACATCATCAAATTAATATTCTTCGACCAGAGAGCTCAGAAGGAACATCAAATCCTTATTTAAACTCCTGTCAAGGAAATCAACTCCAGCGGACATTGAGGATGCCACATTAGGGAAACCGTGGAAAAGAGCAGAGGTGGCTATGAATGCACAAAATTTGTCATGAATTTTTGCCTTAACACAAGTCTGGAGCAACAATAACACCTATATTTTCTCAACAACAATTAAGATCATTACAAGGAGGTTACAATTTGATTTTCATGAGGAATCTCTAGCTGCCAAGAGTCTTCCCTCCATTAAATGGCCACCTTGTTGACCAATATGGCACACAACCAGCTGGAAAAATCTTCCTGAATTGCAGGGCTCTAATTATCTGCATGAAAATGTTAGTATGCACAACAACTGCATATCCATAATCATCTTAAATTGGCATTCGTTAATCACATGCAAAATTAACATAGTCAATTCATATAGGATCTCAACATCATTTAAAAGTTATGAAAATAAGTTCATGTCCAAAGTCTATAGTTTTAAGGAAATATTATGAAAAGATCAACTCCCAAGTATCAAATTCTTATGAAAACTATAGAAAATGGACAACTCTATCAATAATTAGACCATAAACTAGACTCATTAGGAAAAATGAAATCAGCCGAGGAGTCAAAAGACTTACCTTGTGGAACACTTTCGAAACAAATTTTTAGGGTCGTTTGTTCAGTGGAGGAGCCATTGAGCAGAGTTGTCGAACCGCCAACACCAACATGGACTGCTGGCATAGAGCCGGTTGAAGGCATATTAAAACAAAAACACCATAGTAAATGCGGTCGTACACATAGAAAAAGAGGTATTTCCTACGTAGAGAGCGCAATATGATGCAAGAGGGGCCAAGAATGATCGCAGACACAAGAAAACCCTAGTAGAGCTCATACACCTCCCTCTGCTATTCACTATATGGAGGGTAGATTATATATGTGCATAAATTGAAATTGTAGCATATATAAATTGAACCACAATATAATTAAATAATTTCAAATCACAACATTCATGCAAATTGATTTACATATGAAAGGTTAAGGGGCGGCGAACATCAACCCAGTAAGAGCATCGACCAAAAGCAATAGTGCAAATAGTGAACTATTCAACATAATGCATGTTTCGAATCCTAAAAATAGGGACTTAGTTTGTAGATCGGCCTCAAGGAAGGGAGACGCCATGAGCAACAAGGCTAGTTCGATGCAAAAAGAGGGGAATGAATTCGATACATGCAAACACCCAATGAACACCATTTACAATGCAATAAGTTGGATTCCAAGCACAGATAAAATCATGGAAATGGAAATGGAAATTTTCTTAGCATCAAATACCAGCATAAAATGTGTATATTGAATATCAACCAAACAAAACTTATCTATCGAATTCCAAAGATAGAGCCATCCCAAATATTCAAAATATTCTTTGTTAGATGTATGGTGCATGATAAAAAATGATAGTGTATACCACTAAATAGAACTACCAAAATATAATCAACCCCATGAGGTAAAATTTAGATTATATAGTAATAAGGATAGGTGTTATCCCTAGGAATGCAATGATTACAGATACACACAATTCATTTGATGGAAAGGCTTAAGAAAATTTTAGAAAAATACAAATGGTTGAGCATAAGGGAGATGCCAACAAAATAATTCACCATAATACAAATAGTAGAAGGGGAGATAATTTACAAGAATAAAATAGATGGATATTACATAACAAAATAACACCAACAGACAACCATTCATTTTCAACGAATAAGAGAGAGAACGAGCTCAATTGCATTGATCAAAACAACGAATCAAAGAATGGTGATGAAACCAACCTAGTTTCCAACACGGTTGAAATGAAGTCTGGTGCCAAGATCAAACTTCTACGGTGGAAACAATCCACTTGTCCAAAGCCTTAAACAATCTTCAGTAATTTTCCCAAATCCCATTTTTCGAAAAAATCCACAAAAAACAATTATTCTATAGAAATTTTCTTTCAAAAATCAAGTTCCTTTTTCGAAAACCCAAAAACTCAATATCCATCCATAATCTCCCAAATTGATAATTATTAACCCAAGAAAGCTGATGATTTTCAAAAACAAAAATCAAATCTAAATCACACAAAACAACAAGTGTTCATTCTATGAACAGTTTGAAGTCATGCATGTGCTCTGAGAATTCTTTTTCACTATTTTTTACTGTTTATCCAATATATCATTCCATTTTAATATTTTATTATAACCCCATCATTAATAATGCATATATTTATATTTAAATATAAAAATACTTTATAACTTAATAATTTAATTTAATAAATTAATTAACCAAAATCAACATATATATCTATTTATCAACATGATTTATTTAATAGCTTATTTAATCCATCAATTAATCAAAACAATCATTATTGAACAAATTTAATTTAACAACTAAATATCAATAATGATCACCTAAGCATAAACAAGGTCAAAATGAGAACAACTGGCCACAACAACACACAAGACTAATGAGGTAACCAACTGGATACTCATCCTTTTCGAGGATGATGGAAAGGGTAGGGGACCATACATTATCTCTGATCAACAATTTCCATTGGGTTTAAGACATGTTGAGACATAAATTCAGGTAGAGTTGATTCCTAGTACCTACAACCTGCAACAAACAAAATGGTTGAGCCTATATATATAAACATATAGTCAGACACACCGTGAAAGGAAATCGTAGTGTAGCAGGGTACTCATGAATGAGTAATGTAAAACTGCCCCTTTCACCAAGACATATCAAACAAGTAACCACATCAATACATACCAAGCAGTTACATAACAAATAGCATGTAACAATCACCAGATGACCACATAATAACCACACTCAAATAAACACATAATGCTCATAATTAAATTAATCCACATAATCCCATATGTCCATAAAACTCTCATAGCATGTGCATAACTCAAATAATAGAAAGAACATCAAAGTTTCATCCAGTATCAACAAAGCAGTAAATCCAACATCAACAGAGTGTCATAATGTCTATCCTAACATCTAACAATCATCAATCTAATAGAGAACAGCATGAGGGGAACTACATCCTCCCCCCTAGAATTAGGCTTATTCCTAGAAGCCTATAAACAAGTATGAGTATGACTCTTGCATTTGGGATGCATCCTCCCAAGCAGTTGAAGCCTCATCATTAGGATCCCACAAGACCCTCACCTACTCAACGTCTTGACCCTTGAGGGCGAGTCTCCTATGTTGCAGAATTCCCACAGGCTCCCGAGTTAGCTGCCTATCCTCTACCAAAGTCTCCATGACTATGATTTGATGCTCTACCTGGTGATTATCAACCATTGCAAACACTCTATGAGACCTGCTTGCATCTCCCACTATCAACTCAGAGGCTACCGAGCTCTGACTGAATCCTGTTGTGTCCTTCTAAGGACACTATCTAGCTATGTGGCCATGTTGGCCTCAAGAAAAACATCATGTACCTTTTCCATACCCTGAACACTTGAGGGTGCACTAGACTACTGAAAGCTACCTCCACTAATAGAAAATTGTGTGCTCTAAGCTAGCTAGTCAAAATAATTATGCTTGTTTTTCCACCAATTCTAGTTTTTCCTAGACTGAGAACCACCACCTTGCTATGACTAAGAGTTCTCAGGTTTCAATTGGGAACATTTTTGTTGTCCTCCCTTAGTGGGTGCTTGATGGATCCTAGAGGAACCCACTTCCTCAAACTGGCCACCTTGAGACACGAGGCCTATCGGAGGTGCACTACCAATCTATACACCTATATGACCTCCTAATGCCATGGCCAAATTTTCCTCTACCAAACGAGCCTTCTCTATTGCTACCTCCATGGTCTTCAGCTCAAAGAAATGGACTCCACTAATATAGACATTCAAACCCATAATGAAATGTTGCACCAACATAACCTCATCATCATTGATACCAATATACTACTTAAGCTCATAGAACCTGCTCTCATACTGCTCCACCAACATAGACATCTATCTCAACTCATGAAACTCATCAGCACGACGTTGTCTCTAGTGGTCTGATAGGAAACGAGCTTTTAATCTCTCCATGAACATCTCCTAAGACACTAAGCCAATATCTAGATGCAATTTATGTTCCTTCAAACGCCACCATGTAGAAGCAAAACCTCTAAGGTACATGATTGCACACCTCACCTTGGTGTTGCTACCATATGAGTGTATGGAAAAACACCTATCCAAGTTGATCAACCAGGTCTCTACCTCCAATCCACCACCCAAACCATCAAAATTAGGATAACGTGCCCTCAAAATATCCCTCATATGACCTACTAAAATAGCCTTTGCTCTGCTATAACATATTTCATCCTAGGAGACCATTCTCTTCCCCAAACCACCTAGTGAGGACCCTCCTATCTAGGGATTAGATGGAAAGGACCCCCTCAAGTAAATGACACAACTAAACTCCCTCTACCTCCAGCTAACCCATATTCTTACCCCTGCCTCCTGACTATTCTAAGAGCCATGTTGTTATTCACAATCACTCTCGTGGGAACTCTGAGGAGGGGTGGTCTAGTAGTTAGCCCTAGGGTCACCACCATGACCTCTACCACAACCCCTACCTTGACCTCTATGAATCTTCCTAGACAACACCACAAAAGGATAGGTCTCAAATTATTAGACAGGGATGGCAAAAGGGAAAAAAACATATGCTCAAGAATCTAAGTACTAGGATAGCATAATGGGTGCATATGAACCAGATTACACAGTGTTAGAACTTGGGCTCTGATACTAGGTGTAACACCCTACACAGAACCCCAGAGGACAACACAAAACATGAAAAAATAACAAAATAATTTTGTTTTTTTAAATATTAGGGGAAAGTATAAATTCACATACATTAAAACTAAACTAAGTCCTCTAAGGTTCCATGACTATATTACTAACACAACTAATAACAAGGACTAAACATTAATCATGATTTAACTAACAATCACGAATTCATTCTTAATCCATCACATTAAATGATTTAACAACATACATTTCCATTACATGAGCATATATCATAATCTATTACATCATTACATTATTCATAATAACACTTCTCCCAAATACATTGGGATGAATACATAAAGTTTATAATACAAGATGCAACTGATATCCAAGTCTAATACATGAGCATAAGAAGTTGTCTCCCTAAACTGGAACATGAACTGAAATTTGTTACATGAGGTACATCCTTCACGCACACAAACAACAAGGGAAACCCAATGGAGGAAAAAGAACAACCTCCCAACCATGTGTAGCCCTAAGGTCCACCCCCCGTGCTAGGAGATAACATAAGGTCCCACTACAACAAACAATCAAGAAGAAATAAGGCTAACATAACAAGGCTAAACATAACTCCAACATAACACAAAACAACATGAACATCACATAACACAACATCACTTCTAGAGGCACTCACACAATAGAAGGGAAAACATAACTAGGGAATGCTATATTGCATTAGGGAAGAGTGTCATCACATAGCTTGATATGGGTTACCCATCCGGATCTTCCTAGGCCTTGACCCCCATCCTGGGTTACCCTATTGACCTCTCCCAATCCCCGGCCCCCATACAACCTCATGCGGAATCAATGTACCTTTCATGATGACAAGACAGTTGATCTTTCCATTGCATGCCTTCTTAACCCATCCTTAGCCTAAATGTGCACTACAGGCATGGGTGAGGCATCCAATTATCTTAATTAGTGTGAAATCTATCCAACCCCCGAAGTCATTAATTAGGTTATCACTGAGTTAAGAAACTCCCAAATGGGTTACCCTGGACACCACTTTGGGTTTCGGCCCCCATTGAGAGCCACTCCCTCTACATGCAACTAGATGACCCAATACATCAAGCAGGGTAAAGCCATCTTTCACACTAAACAGAACCACAAAAACCACGCACACAGAGAAAGGCATGGACATCTCACTCACCAATCACAAGCATAATAATGAATAAGCATTACATGGCACAAACCCTCTTGTACACATCTCAAGTACATAAATAACTATTTGCAAAAAGAAGTAATCATGAATCCGACATTCAAGCTATTTTCCCCAAGCCTCTAAAGGTCTCCCAATAAGCCCTTAACACAAAGGACTTCTACTTTTGAATAATAACAATAATAACCCCCCCTCCCCAATTTCCAAAACTAATCGTAATACATCATATACACAAACAATTTCAATAATAAAATCAACCAAACAATGCATTCATGGGAGGCATTATCTGCACATTTTCTAAAACTCATTATTTAATCACTAACTTCATTTAATAGGCCATTCAATAATAATTCTCAAATGACTATGATCTCAATTAGTCCAATTTTATATTTCAACTATTTAAATAATTGTAAAGAAACCACTATTCTAAGAAAATCTCAATCTTCCTCTATTTAAATTTTTCAATTTGCTAATCTATCTAACCAACAGTTTAAGAAGATAGAATTATTCTTTTCCAATAACTATAATACATATATGTGTACAAATACGTATATATATACAAATTCTCATGTAAATATATATATACATACATTTATTTACATAGTTATTACTAACTGTTTGATGTTTCCCAAACAACATATCAAAATATATATGCCAACAAAATTTACATATAGGTATGGACATAGTTATATATATATATATATATGTTGAAATCAATGATATAGCAATATAAAACTTCAGGGTTGTTAACATAACTATCATTTCAAAAATTGAAACCCATGGATTATAAATATAGATCGATACCACAACACATATGCATAAATTGAAATCGCAACGTATGTAAATTGAACCACAACATAATTAAATAAGTCAAAATCACAGCATTCATATAAATCGATTTACATATAAAAGCATAAGGGGTGGCGAACTTCAACCCTGTAAGAGCATCGACCAGAAGCAACAATGAAAACAACGAACCATTCAAGATAATGCATGTTTTGAATCCTAAAAATAGGGACTTAGTTTACAGATTGACCTCAACAAAGGGAGACGCCATGAGCAACAAGGGTGGTTCAATGCAAAAAGAGGGGAAGGAATTCAATACATGTAGGCACCCAATGAACACCATTTACAATGCAATAATTCATATTCCAAGCACAGACAAAATCATGGAAATGGAAATTGAAATGCTTTCATAATCAAATACCAGCATAAAACATGTATATTGAATATCAACCAAACAAAACTTATCTATCAAATTCCAAAGATAGAGCCTGATGGAGCCTCAAATTTCACTCTTTGAGTTCCATTAATTTTTTGCCACATTACTGGTCTGTCATGCTATTCTGGAGAAGTCTAGGGTTTGTATTTTATTTTTCCCTTCAGGAAATCCTAATGTTCTATCTTAAACCTTGGTTTGGATCTATTTCACCATTACCTTTTTAGGGAGGTTTTAGAACGACTTATGTCCCATTGACTCATCTAGGTCGAGCCCCTTTAATAAATTGTGTTAAATATTTCACCTGACTTTGTTATTTCCTAAGTCTAGGTCGGCTCGTGCCCTATGCTTTAAGAACAACCTTAAGCCATCATTTTTTGTCTGCCTAGGCGATGTCCCCTTTCCCCCCTTTTAATAATTATCTTATTTTCCAGGGAATGTTTTTTAATGACCGTCGATTTTCATATAGTTGATCCTGACCGTTCCCCGCGATCTCGCAATGACATCACCATTGGGTTTCAACTGATTGTGATATCACAGGTGAGTGCCACGTGTCTCAGTTATCGGTGCCGAAGAAGGATTAATAAAGTGTTTAATATTTGCGTCAGACTTTAATATGTTATAAAGTGGGTTGCTAAAATAGCTGTGAGATGCACGTGCTCAAAATCGACGGTGGTGTTATAATCTTGATGAAAATTTGCTTGACGGTTATGTTTGGTGCTGCTGACTGCTATGAGTGAACACGATCGCCGAAGGTGGGAATCAATGCTTGCCTGCCATCGTGTGATCCAAAGATGCAGAATGTTTAGTGATTGTGATATCACAAGCGGGCGCCACGTGTATCCCTTTGGCACTGCATATTGTGGTGGGCCCTCGATGCTGACATGGAGATTACATCATCCTTTTTGAAGGTGGTTGTTCGATGATCTGACAAAAACAAAAGATCGACAGCTGAAGTTTAAATTCACATCAAATGTGATTGGACCCATTGGCGCGGCATGAAAATGAGCTTTAATGGTGGATGAGACATCTACTGGCTAAATTCAATCAACATAAAGTATTTTATTTTATTCTATCTTCACCACAAAAGCATTCAAGTATTTTTGAAGCGGTTTAGAGCCAAAGATAAAAAATTTCAAGCAATCACAGCGAAAGTTTGGTTCTCTGCAAGGCACCAAATCCTGTGAGTTACTTTTTGTATCATTGGTTTAATTTGACTGTGATTTTTGTGAAGGGTTGTAGTGTGTTGGTCAGGGGGTTTTTTATTATTGTTGTAGGGTTACTAGCTAGTTTAAATTGTTGGAAATTGCACAATTGTGTTGTAATTTTTTTTTTGGGTAGCCCTAGTTTGTTCAAGAATTTGAATTTTAAGGAAGCCTTAGTTGTTTGAGATGGCACCATCAAAGCAGCACTCTGGCCATGTTGATTATTTGCAAAGGAATTTATATGATGATTTTCTAGATCAACTCCCATTATCAACAAATGACAGAAGAAGGGGTTTAGTTTTAATGAATGGAAGAACCCTGGGCAAGGGACTAGTGTGTAAAAATTATAATATTGTAGATGCTAGGGTTCCAATGATAGGTCTGGAGATGTTTAGACTATAGTATGGACAAAGAAACCTGCCCCTCCCCTTTTCTAATGGCTGGAGATACAACATGGGGAAACTAGCAGTGCCGAATGTGTTTCCTGACATGGACCTACTCAAAGCAGTGACAACACATTATGACCCAGTTACAAGGGTAATTAGGGATAATGATGGTGGGATTCTGCTAAGTATAAGTGCAGTTGAAATTCAGCAGGTTTTTGATTTAAGTGAGTCTAGCGATTCTTGGTCCAAATTTATTTAGACGAGATGAAGCAGGAATATGCAAGGTCAAAGCCTCTTTTTAGATCAAAGTTACTTCCTCCTCACCTGGCCAAGGCAGGAAATTCAACAATTCATATAAGCCCAAATGAATAGGAGTCTTTCAGGCTAAGCTATTTTGCTAATCACATTTTGGAAAAATTCTATTCATTGTGCCAGATTTTGGGATTCAGCCCAAATATAGTGATGCCCATTGCATATATGTTTATGGGGGCTCAAATTCAGCATCCCAACTTCTCCATGGTGTATGACTATGCATCTTTTCTTGCAGAAAAGATACATGAGGGTTTGTTGAAGTTGCTTGCGGAGGATGTTGGCACTCCTTGTTAATGCATATGTTCTTGTACAGGAATGTCGACTTCTTCTCAGAGAGGATGGAGTTGAGGTAAGAGGTGAATGGGGAGAGATTACTAGTATAGGTGTGGAGTGCAGACCTATCTTAAAACAAGGGAGGTGCCAATTTTGTACAGTTTGATAACTGCTTTGCCTCTAGACTCAAAGCTAGGTTGGTGGTAAATGTGCCAAGAGTCCTTGAAGATTTGCATGACTTCCTCTGACCGAAGGTGAGGAAGCCTGATTTGAAGGTCTGCCACAATTGGGGTGACATCATCTTGTACCCCGTAAGCACTGTCCTAAGGGTGTATGGTTTTCAAGGAGCCCCACATATTCTCCCATACAATGTACCATCAAGAATGGGGTTCACTGAGGTCATGTGGCAACTAGGTTGCATTCATGAGGACAACTTGACAGGAAGAGGAAAAGGGACTTTGTTCCCTGATTATACTGTTGTTTCAGATTTTATCTTTTTCAAGGGAGGATGGGTCTACTTCAGAAGGTTTTTTCATGATTATCATTTGAAGAGTGGATATAGGAGGAAACATGACCCTGGGGGATTATTTTCCTTGTTCAAGCAATGAATTAAAGGTGGCAGATTTATACATGAATTCAACTTTCCTAAAGACCTAATAAAAAATGAGTTTGGTTTGAATAGGAAGGAATTGAATAAAGAGAAATGGATTGCCTATGAGAAGTTGTTGGCCATGGTGCACAAAATGGATCCAAAATATGATCCATTAATGGATTTTACTCCATTCCACAAGAGAATTTTTTTCTTGTTGGATAATTTTAAAGAGATCATCGGTACCTTGATGACCAAGAAGGTCAATTTGGAAGTGGACTTTGGAATCCAAAGACCAGAGGTGAGGCCTAAGGAAACAAGGACAACTTATCAGCCCCTAGCTAACAAACCTCTATACAAGAGAAAGAGGAATGATAGCAGTGAGGAGGATGAGGGGGATAAGAAGGGAAAACAAATAGTGAAAGCATCATCACAGCCAGCCCCAAGGACTAGAGCACCTGGAGGGATAAGGATTGTGGATCTAGATTCATCACCAAAAGGTGATCCTGTAGTGCTACCATCAGAGCCAAGCCCTAAGAGGAAAAAGGTTGAGGAAACACAAGAGGCTCTGATGGATGAAATAATTATGACTGATCAAGACATGCAAGTTTGTATCCCTTCCCCTCCTATATCAACACAATTGGTGTTATCTAATATGGATATAAAGGGGCAATATGTACAAGATGCCAGGATGGAGGCCTGCAAGGTATTGTTAGATGATGATTCCTTTGTGAAGACTCATGTATTCTTGAAAATAATTTGGACGATGAAACTGGAAGAATACTAGGATAATTGCAAGAGAAGGAGATAATCAAGACCTGATAGGTCTGAGCAGGAGAATGATGATGAGGTCAAGGCCGAACTAATGGAGGAATTCAAGAACATCACTCCTAAGGAAGGAAGGAGACTTGTGACTTGGGATGGTGTCCTAATTTTTCCTAAGTGGTACATAACCAATGTTGTGGAATTCAATGCTATCCTACAGTCCAAGCATCCTATGCAAAACAGTGAAGAAGAGGTTAAGGCAGCTTTGCAAGATTCTACCTTCAGTGAGGAGTACAAAAATCTGGCCATATGGCCATTGGCACCCCAAGGAAGAAAACCAAATGCAATTGATATTAGTCCAAGCCTAAGGGGAGGGATAATTATCAAGAGAGCTTCTGAAACTTCAACAACAGAAGCTACAAGCCTAACAATAAACGTGGCCAAATTGGCCAAAAAGATAGCTGAGAGAGAAGAGGCTAAAAAGAAAAGTCTGATGGAGAAGTACAACATAATAATTGGAGAATATAGTAGGATGCAGCAAAGGAATGTTGAGCTTCAATTTGAAGTAGATAGGTTGAAATATGGTCAGGTAGGAGAATCCTCCAGTGCTCCTGGTATTAGAGTATTACCTCCTACTTCAAGATTTGTCCCCCCTACTACTCCAATTCTTTCTACTTTGGGATCTCCCATCCAGACACATGTTCTCAGTCCTACACCAGGGCCAGTTGAAGAAGAAGTTGAGTATTCTGTGGATCCCACCAAGAAGAAAATGTTAAATAAGATCATAGAATTATAGGTTGCCTTAAAGGCAAGTGAGGATGGTGCAACTGCCAAACAAAATGAGGTGGTGGACACAGTTTTGAGGCATTTAAATGAGAAGGTGGATGGTAGATTACCATTTGTACATTCTTTATATTCTTTATTTTTGGATGGAATATAAAACATCAATAGGGATTGGGAAATAGTTTTTTCTTTGGCTCAGAAGTGGATCTCTACGGCTAGTGATTTGGATATTATGTATAAGGCCTCTAGGTTTGATGCAGACAATAGGCCCCAGTCATTGAAGCCTACTCAAATCATTTTGAAATCATTGAAGGGATTCCAGGCCCTACCTGATGATTTGAGTAGAAGAATTAGGGAGCTGGGAAATAGCTTTGATGACTGGAGTGATATATTTTTGCCAGACATCACTGATGCACAAGGAAATGTTAAAACATTGCAGTAGTGGTAGGAAACAGCAGAAGAAGTTATTAATGCACAAATCAAATTGATTTGTGATGATTCTGATTATGAATTGTTGGTAAGTAGCATGGACAAAATAATTAATACCAGCACATTCTTAGAGTCTTTTGAAAGAGAGGCCAATTAGGTTGCAGTGAAATATACACCCTACAAAACTAAGGTGAATGAGGTGGTGAACTTTGACTGGCCAACGGATGAAGAGTATCAGAAATGGGTGGACAAGTACTTAATCGAAGAGGAGTAAAACGATGTCTACTACCGACAACTAACAACTCAACGGTTATAGTTGTAACCGATTATGGTTTTGTCTCCATGGCGACTTTTTGGCACAGGTTTTGAGGTTTGGCCAATGTAGTGGCTATTCCCTAATGAGTGGAATTAACAAGAAGATGCTTCGAGACTTGGCGATTGTAATCATATTTTTGAAATGTCACAAGGCGGTCCAATTGACCGGTGACATGTGTATTTTTTGGCCCGATGCTTGTTTTCTCCTTCATTCTTTATAAGAAGGATTTCAAGGCTAGAAATAGTGTTGGAAAGTTAGATATTTTGAGGTCGAGTCTAGGCATAGTTGCAAAGCAAGTTGTAAAGCCTGATTGTTTTAGTGTAAATGCAATTTAGGTTTTGTGTCATTCTGTAGTCAGGTTTTGGGTTTATGAAGGTTTGATGTTTCATAACAGTACTAGCATTTGAGTTATAATGATTCATTTCAAGCTCATGTCTCTCCTTTGTATAAGCATATCATAATTTTGAATAATATAATCAAGGGTTATTGCGTTCATCTCACTGTTGTGGTGTGTATGACTTCCATTTTGGCTTTAATTCAAAGAATTAATTAAAATGCTTGATTGGAGTTATAGATGGATATGTTTATAAAGGGATTTGGTAAGAAGTATTGGGTTAGGATATAAATTGATGATGTTGTAAGGTAATTATTGTCAGAGATCTTATATGCTATGTGTTTGAACCTGTCATGGAATTTTAATTTTTTGTGAATTGGACTCCCCAATGGTATATGGCACTGGTCTAAATCATATGTGTTTGTGACGTTCTTTGTCTGTTTGTCTCTGCTTAGAGCTTGCTACCAAATTTGCAAATTACATGACTATCTTAAGTTGTGAAATATCGTTGTAATTATCTCATGCTCCAAGTAGTTGGTATTACTGATGAAAAGCCAATTCAATTCAATATTATCCTATTTTGTTGAGCTAATAAATGGGATTATCTATTAATTGTTACTGATTGTTTATAAGTTCAGTGTAGAGATTATAAACACATTATAGGGACCACCCTCTTGGGTTTTGCAGAGCCTGAAGTGTAGGAGGTTTATTGTTAAAATCCTCGTCAGTTGGTCTAGGTCCTTCGAGCTGCCCTCGATTAGAATTGTAAATTCTATAGGTAGAATAGAAGATAAAGCTGGTTACAGTAAAAACAACCAACAAAGCCATCCCAAATATTTGAAATATTATTTGTCAAATATATGGTGCATGATAAAAATGGCAGCATATACCACTAAATAGAACTACCAAAATATAATCAAACCCAAGAAGTAAAATTCAGATTATGCAATAATAAGGATAGGTGCTATCTCTAGGAATGCAATGATTGTGGATACGTACAATTCATTTGATAGAAAGGCTTAAGAAACTTTTAGACAAATGCAAATGGTTGAGCATGAAGGAGACACCAACAAAAGAATTCACCATAATATAGATAGTAGAAGGGGATACAATTTACAGGAATAAAATAGATGGATATTACATAACCAAACAACACCAACAAACAACCATTCATCTTCAATGAATAAGAGAGAGAATGAGTTCAATTGCATTGATCGAAAAAATGAATCAAAGAATGGTGATGAAGCCAACCTGGTTTCCAATGTGGCTGAAATGGAGTCTGGTGCTGAGATCAAAATTCTACGGTAGCAAAACTCCACTTCTCCAAATCCTTAAACAATCTTTAGTAATTTTCCCCAATCCCATTTTTTGAAACAATCCACATAAAAAAATTATTCTACAGAAATTTTCTTTCAAAAACCAAGTTCCTTTTTCGAAACCCCCAAAATTCAATATCCATCCATAATCTCGTAAAATGATAATTATTAACCCAGGAAAGCTGTTGATTTTCAAAAACAAAAATCAAATGAAAATCACACAAAACAACAAGTTTCTATTCTACGAACAATTTGAAGTCATGCATGTGCTCCAAGAATTTTTTTTTGTATCTTTTTAACTATTTTTATTGTTTATCCAATATCTCATTCCATTTTAATATTTTATTATAACCCCATCATTAATAATGCATATATTTATATTTAAATATAAAAATACTTTATAATTTAATAAATTAACTAACCAAAATCAACATATATATCTATTTATCAACATGATTTATTTAATAACTTATTTAATTCATCAATTAATCAAAACAATCATTATTAAACAAATTTAATTTAACAACTAAATATCAATAATGATCACCTAAGCATAAACAAGGTCAAAACGAGAACAATTGACCACAACAACACACAATAATAATGGGGTAACTAACTGGATACTCATCCTCTTTGAGGATGATGGCAAGGGTAGAGGATTGTACATTATCTTTAATAAAAAATTTCCATTGGGTTTAAGGCATGCTCAAACCTGTCAATTCAAGTGGATTTGATGCTTGGTACCTGCAACCTGTAGCAAACAAAACGATCAAACATATATATATATAAACATATAGTCAGACACATCGAGAAAGGAAATCATAGTGTAGCAGGGTACTCACAAATGAGTAATGTGACACTGTCCCTTTCACCAAGACACATAAAAAAAGTAACCACATCAATGCATAACAAGCAGTTACATAAAAAACAACATTGAACAATCACGAGATGACCACATAATAACCACGTTCAGATAAAAACATAATGCTCATAATTAAATTAATCCACATAATCCCATATGTCCATAAAACTGGCATAGTATGTGCATAACTCAAATAATAGCAAGAACATCAAAGTGTCATCCAATATCAACAAAGCAGTAAATCCAACATGAACAAAGTTTCATAATATCTATCTTAACAGAACAATCATCAGTCTAATAGAGAACGGCATGAGGGGAACTGCATTCTTGTTGTATTAATTTAGCTATTTAATTAGATCAAATTATTTGGGAAAATACAAAAAGATGATTATTTTATTTCTTGGATTTAGTTCAATAATTCATTCATTAGATTATCTCATTTAAAAAATAAGTGAATCAAATACATTGCTACAAAATAAAGAAAATAATGAATGGATAAAAAAATAATTAAGTGAATCAAAGAACTTTCTAAAAGGATAAGGAAAATAAATAAATCAAGTTAACAAAATCCCTTACTAACAAGAAAAGCAAAACAAAGAAAACAAGCAAATAAAACAACAAGGAAAGAAAAAAGAGTAATCAAACACTTGATAATAAGACAAGGAAAACAAATAAAGAAAATAAATCAACACGATCAAATTAAAACCATGTCAAACACAAAACGTGACTAGCACTCTAGGACAAGCCATACTTATCTCTTATATCTCAATAATCAAGATCATGCATCTTGGGGTTAGAGGGGATTGGCTGAAATCCATTATAAACAAGCTCAAAACAACTCTACCAAACCTAGAAAGTTTTGACCAAGAGCAAGTTCAAGAGTAAAATCTTATTTTGAATAAAACTTAAAGAGAACATTAGGAAAAAGAAAGAAATTTATCCCATATCAAAGAATTAATGGGAATATAAAACCCCTTAATAAATTCCTTCCTCATCAATTCTCAATAGGAGCTCAACATAATTTGTGCAAATAATGTGTTACACCATACATTAATTACCATTATAATACCTCTTCTAGAGGTTTGCTAGAGATCATCATCATAATCTGACCACCACACCATGTATCGACAACAGCATCTATCATCACACACTCCTTCCTCATGAAGAGACTGCTCAAGCCAACAAAAATCCCTCAAATAGGAATAACATTGTAATTATTTTAACACTTATTCCTTATGAAGAGGGTAGTGCTCTCAACACTTCCCTATTTTACTAGCTTTTGTAATGTGAGTAGGAGTGATTTATCCATGTAAACCATGCAAGTTCAATGCATTTTCTATCTCACATCCAACACATAAATAATAGTGGTGAGTAGATTTGGAGCAACACAATTATAATTTCATAGTGTATAGATTGAGCATAAATTATTTGGAAAAAAAATATTTCAAATCTACAAAGAGGGCATGAGTCCAAATTATTTGAAATTTTGGATTGTAAATGTAATGGCATAAATTTCAACCTGTGCAATTTCCCATTAATCTACCTTCATTTTAGCCTTACAAGTTTGATAGTGCAAAAACCTGCCACTTTTGCTCTGCTTTTTCCACATGTCCTTAACATTTAGCATCGATGAAGGAAATTTTTGTTAGGGATGTGCATGCATCACATGAACATCTATGCACCATACTAGCATCCTAAAAAGATTCATGTGTCAGGAAGCTATAAAAATGTTACATTTCCTATCCACCTATGAATGTAATGTCCCCCTACCAAATCTTGACTGCTAGGAACGACTATTTTCCTCCAATGTTTCCTTTTGAACTCAATTCTTTCATTCTCTCAAGCTCTATCACAATTCTATCACTCATTCTCACTCTCTAGCACTTCTTCTTACTTCATTCTTGCTCTCTCTTGTTGCTACCAGCTCCATACTTTGCCTCTATAGTCTCTCTTTGCTTCAATGCCATTTTTATTGGAGGTTCACGTAGCTCTACCTCCTTGGCATGGTGATATTTCTCTTCTTCTTCCTTTATCGGCCTTGAGTGCTTGTAGAAGGGAAGATGATATTGTGTCTATTTGATTATTTGCATTATCATTCTTGTAGAGTAGCATCCAGATTTTCATTACTCTCTACCATATTGTGTATTTTCTATCTAGTTCTTTACTGATTTTTTATATCTCATTGTCTATTGGTTGTCTATGGAGGTGGAAATACTAAAATGGGGATTTGACTAAGGAAAACCTCAAAAAACAACCCCAACATTTTTCTTGTTAATGTCTGTGTAGGTGTTGTTCATTTTCTTGGAGCTAGCTAGAGAACTGTACCTTGAGTAAGTTGGCTTTGTTCTTCTTTCTTCATCATTTAGAGTAACTTTAATAGTATTCTTCTTGTTGTATTTTTCTTTTTATACATTTTTATCAAACTGTGAGACCAAAGCATTCAATTTGTAAATATACCTTGTGTGCTTCTAGCTACTACTTGACCCTCTATCTATATAGGATGCCAACACGTCTCTAAGACTCCAACGTGACACACTAAAGTTTAAATCTTGCACCGCCACCCTTTGGTAGAGATCCATTTGGTCTGCAATCCAAGACCTCTATGGTTGGCTCACCCAATTCTAAAAGAACTTCTATCACAAGTAGAAGGGAGATAGATTCCTATTTTCCCTTCATTTCTAGCCCATCCTTTCCTTCTAAACTTATTAGGTAGTCTAAGGTAGTTTATGTTAGTTCACTCCCTTAGGCTCTTATGTGACCTGAGAGTCTTGGTGTAGGGAATCCCCCTTCTCTAAATTTTTGTGAATCTAATGTGAACTATCTTCTTTCATCCCTTTGTGTCAAAAATATTTCTCTCATGTCTTGGTTGTGTTAGATTCATGTGTTGTAAGGAGTTTAGCTTTGCAGCCCAATCTATGACCTTCATACATGACATTGGGAGGAGCCTTCGACATATAGGAATGGAATCTAGATAGGTTACTACTTGCTAATATAGTCTTCTACATCTTTTGAGCTGGTTTTGTCTAACTTGCCACTAAACAGGGAGCCTTCCCCATTATACATTCTTGCTCAAATTAATGGCAACATCGTGACTGGTGTCATGGTTAGTTTGATGAGTTGGGTGAATGTGATTACAGAGGAAACCTTGTTCATAAATAGTTTACATAAGGAGAAATATGAAGAGTCATATGCCACCCTTCATACTCATGACAGAATATCTATTGCCCCTACGGTCACCATTTCTTTGTCAATATTGGTAGGACCCAAGGTTATTGATGTGACATTTGTTGTGATTCTAGAGTCTAACATATTCAAAGTTAGGCTAGGCATTCCATGGCTAGCCTCTATGAATGGAATTTCCTTTGTAATCCATAATTTTTTTAAGTTCCCTCCTAAGGGCGTTGTGCACATGGTTCATGATATGAGCTACAAGCCACTAGTGTCATGTGGAGGCTTCTCTTTGGATCACTTTTAGCCTAAGACTGGGGGATCGATGCTAAAGGCTAGTTTTCCTATGTCTCCCTATACTGTTTTCATGAAGGCCTCTATGATAGCATAATAATGAGCTATTTCTTCTACCCCATCAAAAGAGAAGGATAAGCTTGCTTGTGCTCTAGAGCCTTATCCTTCTACATCTTATGATTTTCTTGCTTCTAATTCTCAACCTGTGGTGGCATCCTTTGTTCCTTCTCCTATGCCTCGCATGGGGAGTGTGATGGCATCCATGTGGCAGAAGATGAAGTGTCAAGATTTTCAATTTCTTGTTCTTCCCATGGTTACCAAAACCATTGTTTATGGCAAGGGGAAGCATTCTTGTGAGGTTGTGCCTAGGTCTCATCCTCCATGGTCTCTGATTGTTCTTCCACCTATCCCTCAAGTAAAGAATGGGAAGAGGCTTGATGTCAAGGCTCTGATGTTCATTTCTCCTCTTGTTGTCATTTCTACTCCTATGCCTCTTCCTCCTGCTTCTGCTCAAGATATCACCCTTCCATTGGAAATGATTGTGGAGGATTATCCTATAATTAAGTAGTATCCTTAGGCCACTTCTCAAGCCACATCCTCCAGTGCTCACAACTGACATAATTGGCTTGTGTGTGAGTGCAAGTGTAGGTGAAAGTCTCTAGATGCAAAGCACACTACCTCGTAGAATATAGAGGGGGAGCCAGTTGCATCTAATTCCAAATTACTATGTTGTTCCTACTCTGGTTCCCATCAAATTTTTTTCTTTTGGCTACTCTAGTGGGTCTTGATGATTCTCACCCCAAAATGGTGTAGGTCTTCATCACTTCCTTCGTGGAGCCTCCTCTTTTGATGTCCCTTTTGTACATCCATCCTTTCTCGCAACCCATTGACATGCCTCATACAAAGGTGGTGTCCTTTGTGACTTTGTCTTCTTCTTCCTTCACTTTCACTTATTTTATGGGAATCTTGCATCCTTTATTGAAGCATAAGTTGGATGATTACCTCATCATGCATAATTTTTGTAAGAGGGGTTCCCCTCCTTCAAAGGTTGGTTTTGTCTTGGCTTGTGCCATCCTTACGATGAAGGCAACCCCCGCTTCCCTCGCTTCCCTAGAGTTTGTCACTGCCCCTTTTTTTGAGGTTGATAGTGACTCTCGAGCGCCTTATATTTCTCTTGCTAAGTTGACATAAGGCACTCTTGAGAAGTGCATTTTCAACTGGGTAGATGATATCCTAACTTTGCCCTCGATTTTTGTGAAATTGATGACCATTTTCATCATAAGAACTCAGTGAAGAATACCTCTAGGGGCCTTCTTCCTTGGCTCTTATTGTAGGTGAGTTGAAGGTTACTTCCCTTGATATCCTGCCCTTGTAATCTCATCATCCCTCCACTTATAATGATCTATATTGGGAGTAGGATGACCTACTAGTCGATGAGGACTAGGGTGGTGCTTCTTCTACATTTATAGATTATATTTGTTCGTGTGTTTTTTCTCCCCTGTGCTTGTCTTTTTTGTTTGTGATCCTAATTGGAGGACCTTTGCTACCCTTGTAGGTAGTCAGATACAAACACAAAAATTTGTTGTGAATTTCATCTATTTGTGTCATCATTCTTCTATGTGTCGTAATATTGATTTTTGATATTACGGATGATGCAAAGTGTTGGGGGCATTTAGGCCTTCTTCCATGTTGACCCAATTTTTATTTTTCTTTGCCTTCATGTGTCATTCTTCATGTTTTGAAAAATTTGAGGATTCATGACAATTAATACATAAAGTATATTATATCTATCTATTAATATTTATGAATAGTTCTAACCCCAAATTCTCAGATCCCCCTATCTCTTGATTTATTCATCTTTATCTATCTACTTCTTCATGTTGTGGTTTCAATGTGTTGTCCCTTGCGTGTGTGACAACATACCATGGGCACATCTTGTCATGTGTTGTACACCACAAAATATTTTCCTCTCCTTATCTCCTTAGGATTCCATGTGCTCCTTGGTGTAGCACACATCATCCTAAGGGGGGGCTACCATACTTGTCTAATTTTCAACATTGTGAATTCTTTCAAAAGGATTCCTTGGTTTCAAATTTATTTACAATGAATTCCTTGGAAAAATAATCCCTTGTTGAAAACCCTCATTTTCCAAAATGATGTATTCTCTCAAGACTCCTTGGCAAAAATTTATTTTGAAAAGGATCTTGTAAGTGAAAGAGTAAAAAAATTCCTTTCGAAAAAGGAGCACTTTTTCTAAAATGAAAGAGTCTAAAACTTTCCTTTGAAAAATGAGCATTCTTTCCAATGGATTCCTTGATGATAAAATAACTTGCAAAAAATTGTGTGTCTTTCAAATGGCATGTTCCTCCAAAAGGGCCCCTTGGTATCTTGATGTCTTGAAGGGTTCCTTGATGAAAGAACCCATTTTTGAAAATTGATTTCTAAAAAGGATTCCTTGGTGTCTTGATTTCTCGAGGAGGATTCCTTTGTGTATTTTATCTGATATTTGATGGCATGTGTCTTGGTTTCATCCATCTTATATCTTGGCATATAGCTTTGGGGTAGCTTGACTAGACCCATCTTTTTTGTAACTGTCTTGCAACATAGTTTGCATCAGTCATAGGCTTATCTATCTAATCAATGTGTCTTTTGTCTACCTAATCAAACTATGTCTTATTGTGTTAGCTTGTTTCTTCTTATGTCTTATGAATGTGTGTCTTTTTCGCCTAAAATGTTTGTCTACAACCTAACTTTTTTATAGTGAGATTGTAGTTACCTTTGCAAGATTGAAGGACCATATCATCTTTGCATCTTGGTGGATCTCCCTCCATCATGTCAAGGTATGTTGAATCAAAGATCTACTTCCTCAACGTTTTGGTTTATTCTCTTCAACCTCTTTCTACTTTATCTCACATATGCATTGACACATATGCTCACTAAAGTAGGGGCAAAATGTAATGGTGTAAATTTGCACCCTATGCAATTTCCCATTAATTTACCTTTATTTTAGCCTTATAATTTTGTTTATGCAAAATCTCATCACTTTTACTTTTATTTTTCCATGTTTCCTTGTTGTTTAGCATCGATGAAGGAATTTTTTTCCAGAGACACACGTACATTGCGCTAGCATCCTTAAAATATTCCTACATCAGGAAGTTGTACATTTATGAACTATGTTTTCTAGCCACTTTCAAACGTAATGTCTTACCAAATCTTGATCATCAAGAATGACTATTTGCCTCCAATTTTTCCTTTTAAACTCAATTCTTTCATTCTCTCAAGATCTCTCTCAATTCTCTCACTCATTATCACTCTCTAACACTTCTTCTTGCTTCATTCTTGTTCTCTCTTGTTGCTACCAGCTCCATACTTTGCCTCTATGGTCTCTCTTTTCTTTAATGCCATTGATATTGCAAGTTCACATATCTCTACCTCCTTGGTGTGGTGATATTGCTCTTCTTCTTCCTCTATTAGCAGAAGGTGATATTGTGTCTATTTGATTATTTATATTATCGTTCTTGCAGAGTAGCATTCAAGTTGTCATTTCTCTCTACCATATTGTGTCTTTTCTATCTAGTTCTTTATTTCTTTTTTATATCTCATTGTCTATTAGTTGTCCATGGAGGTGGGAACACCGAAATAGGGGTTTGATTAAGGCAAACCTCAAAACACAGCCCCAATATTTTTCTTGTTATTGTGTGTAGGTTTTTTTCATTTGCTTGGAGCTAACTGGAGAACTGAACCTTGACTAAGTTGTCATTCTTCTTCTTTCTTCATCATTTCTTTATTAGAGTAGCTTTAGTAGTATTCTTTTTGTTGTACTTTATTTTTTGTACGTTTTTATCAAATTGTGAAACCAGTGCATTTGGGTTGTCAGTAGACCCTATGTGTTTATGGCTACTGCATGACCCTTTGTCCATACAAGGCACCAACATGTCTCTAAGAATCTAGTGTGACACATTGAAGTTCGACTCCCACACTATCGTCCTCTGGTAGAGAGTCATTTGGTCTGCAATCTGAGACCTCAATGGTTGGCTCACCCGATTCCAAAAAAAAATATATCATAAGCAAAAGGGAAATTGAGTCATGTTTTCCCTTCCTTTTTAGCCCATTCTTTCCTTCTAAACTTATTAGGTAATTTGAGGTAGTTTAGGGTAGTTCGCTCCCTTGGGCTCTTTTGTGACTTGAGAATCCCGAGGGTAGCAAATCCTCCTTCTCTACAATAAAACATGTTGTAGTTATACCATGGGATTCATTGAATCATTCAAGGGAAAGAGGAATAATTTGGAAATATAAAGGTTGTGGGTATGGTAATCTAGATAAAAATCATAATTTATGCCATTATTGTAAAAGATATGGTTATTTTGAGAGGGATTTTTGGATCAATAAAATCCATACACGCAAAGAAAAAAGAAAAAATTCACCTATGACATGAAGGTTATATATTTTATATTTAATATATCTTTTTCTTGTCATATGGTAGAAAAGTGTAATCCTTGGATGATGTTTTGCTCATTGATTTTGGTTATTCCAATAATATGAAAAGAAAAATATAATTTTTTGAACTCATGAAAAACAAAAGATCAAATAAAACTATGAGATGAAATAATAGTAGATGTTATTGGGAAAGTATGTTGACTATACACATTGAGCAAGGTGAGGTAAAGAATATTAAAGACATGTTTTGGGGTATTCAATCTTGAAGACTAATTTATTATGTGTAGGTAAATCATTTGATAAAAATTATAAAGTATTGTTTAACAATAGAATTTGCCAAAATTCAATAAAAATAATGGTGGGAAGTTAGTAATGACAATTCCTAAAATAATTGTTGCATCTAACAATCTCAAATATTCTAAAAGAAATAATGAAGACAATTGTTGGTTATAACATAAGTGGCATGGTCAGTTCAATTTGTTACACAAGAAGTAAATGGTTTAAATATTTTCCAAGATAAAAGAAAAATATAAGGTTTGATTTAGTTTCTTTAGGAAAGCAACATACAAATAAACTTCTAATTAAAAATTATAATAGACTTGAGAGAGCACCATTCAAAAATTTGTGACTCAATATAGAAGTCAAATATTGATAAATCTTTTTATTGCTTAGCATTTATAAATTATTATAAAAGTTCAAATAAAATATTTAAATATTTTGTGAACTTCAAATTTTTAATTAAATATAACATAAATATTTTACTAAATAAATTGATAACTTGTCATAAATATAAATTTATATGAAAAGAGTTAATATATATTTTATCAAAAATAAAATTAAAATCAATGGGTTATAGTTTAATTAGCGAGGATGATAGTATGTTTTTTTATTATCTCATCCATCAAGATTTAAACTCAGTAGGTATGATATAAGAAATGAGGCAAGGATAGTGTTTGAAATGATTTTGGCAGAATAAATACACTTTAATCTTTGATTCTCAAGCAAAAAAAAATCAATATAGAATCTACTCATATATCAGATAACAAAATAAACTCGTAGATAATATGAAATCTTCCAAATAAAACATATAACCAGCTTCATGCAGAATCTGGAGAGAAAAATGGTACATCAGGAAAAAAGAAACATTACCGTCACCAGATTTTGAAGTGGCATTCAACTTTCCATACCAACATCCATTAAAATTAAAGAATCGACCGCTCAGCAAATCTCCAAAATTCAAGTCCCACCTTATCTTTTTGTTGGAAAAGCCATTTTCTTTCAAATTATCATATTAAAGACTGAATAGAAAAAGCAGGTAAGCAGAAGTTCAGTCATTGAAATAAATTATTGACATGAAGGCATGTGAGCTCATTCTTTCAAAGAATGACCCTGGCCTTATAATGGCCTTCTAATGGGCCCCATTTCCAATGCGACATGATAATCATTAGACTTAAATTCTGCCACACTATTGTTGAAATGGCGGTCGGTGTTATTGTCTGTGCAATGGGAAATATAGTCTTACTATCACAGACTTTTAATCAATAAATCCTTTGTTCTTTGTACAACGCTGTATTATACGTACCACAAAGATTACGGACAATCATATCAGCAGTATCCTCTTAGTAAATAGATAAATTATTGTAAGACAATTTGTAGGATATATACAACTGTTTGATAATTATTTTGTCTTAGTGGTGGAGAATTTGAATTCTTGAAAGAGAGATCATAAGTTCAAATTTCGCAGGGGATAGGGTATGTACTCCTCATTGTGAAGTACGAGTTAGGTGCTTCCTACATATTGGAAGTATGAAGTAGTCTCATATACTTTAAGCCATCTGCAGACCCAAAAACAGATCGTCTGGTATTGTGGACTATAAAAAGTCCTTTCTTTTCCTTTTTTGCTAGATCAACAACTGTATTAGACATCTCTATCTCTTTTAACAAAGTGTCTCCTTTTTGCAATTCCATAATAAAATCATTTGTTACAGGAGATGGTGATTGAAAAGCTCCTCCTTATAATTAAAATGTACGTTTATTTCTTTCACCATGGATGATCTAATGGATTCTAAGCACAATTACTATAATAAATGCACTTATTCAAAGATTTTCAATATTTAGTACAAAAAGTTTTTAAAAATGTGGATTGTATAGATATGAGTTTTTTATATGATAGATTATAATATTATGAGAAAGCAAATAGATTATAGTATTCTGATAGAGCAAATATTTAAATTATAAATAGGGGATCTAGTCTAAAGATTTTGAATATTTAGTACAAAAAGTTTGGAAAAATGTGAATTGTATAGATACGAATTTTTTATATGATAGATTATAATATTATGAGAAAGCAAATCGATTATGGTATTTTGAGAGAGCAAATATTTAAATTATAAATAGGGTATCTAGTCTATTAAAGTTAACCACGATCAAATTCGGTTCGTCAAACTTCCAAGGGATTTGAAATCTTGGTGGATGATGTGATCAAGGAACATACTATCATCCTCATTAAGTGTGCTCGGCCAATTAAACTACAACTCTTTAAATCTAATAAAATATTTCATCATCTTTAAACTAGACAACTATTGTACTTATGAACATCTAGATTTATAAACATTCTATACAATCAAGAAGAACATGTATAGTAAAGAATAAGACAACTATTAATCTAAATCTTAATAGAGAACTGTCTGAAAAGAATGGAAATTTTTATATTGGGCTTGAGCTACACATTAATTGTATTAGAATTTAAACTATTCTTCTTTAATGTTATCAATGATAATGTTAACAAGTATGATTTAGTAGAAATTTGTGGAGGTGAGTTATAATTCATTTAAACTAGGAAAAGTATCTAAAGGTGAAATTAGATGGTCGTTGGGCATATTTATCAATAATCCTCTTTGTTAATTATTGCATATTTATGTTTATTTGACGAAGTTATTTTGTGCAATGCTTGGTTGATGAGACTATTTATATATGCCTATCAGTCATCCCATAACACGCTTTGATGTTTTTACTAGTTTATATCAATATTATGGATGCAATAATTTAAACAATTTTGATAAATATATTAAAGGAAGCAACTTTAAATGTCATAAAAATGATCAATATATATAATTAGTTACAAAGACACAAAAATGTAAATATCATCCACAAGAATTTTAATTTTTTAGAGAACATCATGAATCTTTATATTATCTTTTAAGAAGAGAACTACAACCCAAATGACATCTATGATTTAAATAAAAAGAATTTTAAATCTCTAGAATAAGTAACTGTAACATCTTAGATTTTTCTGCAAGTACTAGAATAACAATGATCAAATCTTAATCTAAACAATAATCTAAAATCTAATAACAAAGAATGAATAAGTAAACTAAATAATAAAACCAAAATGATCTCACCGAATATGTGTTCACCCCTTCGAATTACCTCTATTGCTCTTCTCCATTTTTCCTTTTCAGTATTCTTGCCCTCAGATTTCTGTGTTTGAATACAAGTATAGCTTTGTCGAGTGTCTAAGCAAAATATCGAAGAATATTTTCTCTTCTCAAAAGTGTATGATTTCGGGAGGAGGAATAATGATTGTGATAGACCATTTTATAGATTTTGGGTTTTCGAACGATCGGCTCAGATTGAAAGAGAGATCGACGGATGAGATTGATGAATGCCATGCGATGTGAGTTCTATCTCAAATAGAACGTGAGTTAGAACGCGAGTTAAAACACGAGTTCAGGAAAGACTGAAGATAGAGACTAAGTTAGAACGTGAGTTAGAACACAAGTTCAACATCTTAATCTCCAAAAATAGAAGAAATAGACTTTGAATGTCAAAGACAAAGTTAGAACTTGAAGATGAAGAATTCGAATGCATAATTAATTAATTAAATAAAGATATTTAATTAATAAACGCATACATGCATATGAGTTAGAACTAGTTAATCGACTAGTTGCAACAAAGAGTCTTCTCGCAGAGATAAACTGGTGTTGAATTCAGAGATAACTGAAGAACTAAAATAGATCTTGAGTCAGAAGGTGAGTGAATGAATTAGATAACTGAATGATAGAGGAATGTGACATAATTAATTAAAATATGAATTAAATGTTAATTTAATTCAACATTCGAAAATAAAAGACTTTAATTAAATAAATAAAGTAATTTATTTAATTTGACTATTGAAAAGGATAATATGAATAATTAAATAAAGATAATTAATTATAGATAAAGGGGGTTAAATGAATAATTAAATAAAGATATTTAATTATAGTTGGAAAAGTATGATAAAGGGGTAATTAAATAATAAATTATTTAATTGATAGATAAAGGGGGAAGAATTAATTAGTTCGCAACATAATTAAATAAATATGATTTATTTAATTAATCAAGTTGAATAAAGTTTATTTATGAATTAATGAATTAATTAAAAAGGGGTATTTAATTAATAGAGGAAATATGTATTAGAAAGGGTAATTAAATAATTAAAATTATTTAATCAAGACCACGGTCTATAGAAAATTATGTTGAATGTGTACTTGTAGGCCTAGACCAATTTTTGGTATCTATAGTTTGCCCCTCTTTGATACAATGTTGTTACAACATTGTGTCAAAGAAAAATATGTCCCGATCGTGCCCCTGCATGAAACTGGTTAGGGTATGCCCCAGTGAAAGGGAGAATGATGAGGAGGTAGTGGTATGCCCCCTCGAGAGGATAGGCGGGTTTGAAGAACATGAGTGTGCTCTTGAAATGGATAGATAATGGTGGTGAAGACGCAGAAAAGAAGAAATGTTAGCATGGATAATTCAAAAAGCTAGTATTGAAAAATAATAGTTATTAATTGAGAAAAAAAATGATCTTCAATATTGTGCCAAATATGCTATGCTTGCTTGTTATCATCACTGGGCTAGACATGACACAGATGGATAGTACACACTATGATATGAGATAGACCATAGTGTACAAAATCATCCATCTGCGAAAAATAGACAGTCACAGACAAGGAGTGTCTTAACTCATACTAAGGATAGTATTGCCCCAGCCATTTTGTCAAGACAAACCACAGACAGCAGACAAATATAAGATGGGTCATGAGATGTCATTGCTCCTCTAAATCCTTGATCAGACATCCTTGAGGAAACTAGTAACATGACTCAAAAACCAATGTTTAAAAAGACAGTTGAAAGACAGCAGCCAAAGAAAAAGAGTCCTAAGACATCGTTGCTTCTCTAAATCCTTCAAGGGACATCCTCGAGAAAGCTAGTAACTGGACTAATTCACAAATCGATAATAAGATAAGACAAAAATAAGATACAAAGTCATAAAGCCAAATAAATGTATTCGCCAAAACTTGATCTTGTGGGATTGTTTGATGTTGATGTTTGACATAGCGTAATGTGAGAGAATGACACATACCACATAAGACGTTGAGTCTGGTTTCAACTTGGTGACTTCTATATAAGGCATGACAAAGCCTAGTTTCAGAAAAACACGTGTCGTATAAGACGTTAGAGTCTAATGACGTTGAAGTGACAAGCCACATGAGACTATGACAAGCTGATGATGTCTATTGACAAGAAAGACATATCTTGTTAAGACATAGGTTGATTGTTTTGACAATGTGTTAGATATTGACTTAATGATTTTGAGATGTTTTGCCTTGTTGTTGCATGACTTGTGTTGATTCTTTGACTAATAAAAGTGTGTGTGTGTATTGACGGTGTATGACATGAGATGATACCCTAAACTATGATATGCAACTTGTGTGATAGTGATTGTGAATGAACCCTATTGGACTAACCTAGTGTGGTCTCGGGAGCTCATCAATTGATTAGCCTTGCCTACGTTGTACACGCAGAGACCTCGTAGTTCGACATGACCAATGACTTTGAATATACAAAGAGTCATGATTTAAATGTGTGTGATACATGACAAACCTAGACTAACATACCTAATGCCTCGGGGGCACATCGATTGATGGCCTTGCCTACGTCCCCCAGAGGCAACGTAGTTCGACTATGTCTATGACTGACTTAACATGGCCGATTTGACATGATTGACTAGACATGACTGACCTGACTCTTTTTTTTTTTTAGATTTTTTGACATTTTTTAATGTTTTTTTGGATTTTTGAATTTTTCTAATGTTTTTGGATTTTTCAGGACATTTTCAACGATGTGACATTATGTACAAGGTGTTAGGGCATAGAACAAGGATTTTCCCCCAGTCGGGAATAAGATTAAGAAGATGGAGTGGATAATGTGACAGAATGGATGCTAGATGCCAATCGTTCCAAGTTATGGATAAGACAACCATTTATTATGAAAGATGGTGAAAAAGTTCGAATAAAATGATGGTAGACGGAAGAGCGTGCCTGACTACACATGGCACCTGTTTGTCAGGTTTTCACCATGGTACTTATCCATAGCGCCACCGAAGCAGTTTTCACTACTGGATGGATTTATTTCTCTTTACCTTCTTTTTTTTTTTGATTTTCTCAATTTGTTTGGTGTTACAATGACGCCTGTTTGCCAGGTTTTCATCAAGGTAACTTTTTTTTTTTTTTGTATTTTTCCAGATTAAGACACGGATTCTCAGAGACTAAGCATAGAACCTCTTTAGATGCAGACTGTTGATAGGTGATAAAATCGTCTCTCCTTCAGGAGTAGAGAGTTGGTATGCTCCTGACCCAAAAGCTTCTATGACAATGTATGGTCCCAACCAGTTAGGCTCAAACTTACCTAGTTTCTCTTGTTCTACTTGGTTCTTAGGATTCTCCATTAATACCAGGTCAGCAATGTCAAAATGTCTATTGAGAATCTTCCTATTGTAGCTACGATGAAGACAATTCTAATATGCTTATAAATGATCTAATGCTTTTTGTCTTCACTCATCTAGCAATTCTAACTCTTGTAACCTAGAGACACGGTACTCTTCATCATCAATATGACCCTTCAAGGATACCCTTAGAGAAGGTATTTCAACCTCGATAGGTAAGATAGCTTCGGACCCGAATACAAGGGAATATGGAGTGGTGCTAGTGGGTGTACAGATGCTTGTGTGATAGGCCCATAAGGCAGGATTAAGCTGTAGGTGCCAATCACAACCAGCGTCATTGATAGTCTTCTTAAGGATTCTATCAATAGTCTTATTAGATGCCTTAGCTTGGCCATTACCTTGTGGGTAATATGGGGTGGAGAAATGGTGTTTGATGTGGAATTCTTCACATAAATGGTGTACCTCTTGGTTCTTGAATAGGCAGCCATTGTCTGTGATTATGGATTGGGGCACACCATACCGACAAATGATATAGTTTAGAATAAACTTAGATATTTGTGAGCCGGTTATGTATGTCATGGGAATAGCTTCAATCCATTTGGTGAAGTATTCAGTGGCGATGATGATGAATTTATGGCCATTGGATGATGGAGGGTGTATCTTACCTATGAGGTCGAGTCCCCATTGGGTGAAGGGCCATGGTGAAGTAATTGGATGAAGTTCTTGCGCTGGCGCTCTTATCAAGTCTCCATGTATTTGACATTGTCTACACTTCTTTACAAAGACGTATGAATCTTTCTCCATTGTAGGCCAATAGTAACCTAGTCTCATAATCTTGTGGGCTAGAGTAGGACCACTCAAATGAGATCCGCATATACCCTCGTGTACCGCTCGCAAAGTTGTTTGTGCTTCCTCAACATCGAGACATCTCATTAAGGCATTATCTAAGGTACGTCTATACAGGGTTTCACCGATGATGGTGTACTTAGCTGACTTTCGGATGAAGGTTCGACGTTGGTTGTTGGACAAGTCTTGGGGTAAGATTTGGTTAGTGAGGTAGTCAAATATGTCTTTATACCAAGGAGACATAGGACCAACAATGGTACACATTGTCGCAGTATCAGGGACATCATAAGTGGGGACCAATAGTTGTTCAACCAGAAACTCGAACTTAGGCACATTACTTGGAATATCCAACAAGGAAGCCATGGTTGCCATAGCATCTGCAGCTCTATTCTAGATACACGATATTTGTTGAAAATTTATGTCATTGAAATACTGTTTGAAACTGTCAGCCATCTTTTTGTAAGGTGAAAGCTTCTCATCCTTAGTCTTGTAATCATCATTTACCTGTCAGATTACCAGTTGAGAGTCACCAAAGACCTTTAGGCTTTTAATTTTCCATTGAGCTGCCATTTTTAACCCACTCACTAAAGCTTCATATTCTGCTATATTGTTGGTAAAAGGGAAAGCAATCCTGAATGATTTGGGAATGGTATCACCTTGAGGTGTGACAAATAAGATACCAGCTCCTAAACCACAGTTTGTATGTGAGCCATCAAAATACAGTTTCCATTCAATCTTAACGTCAATGTTAAAGAGAAACTCATTAGGAAAGTCTACCACTAATGGATGATCTGCCTTCACAGGTGCATCAACTAATTGATCTGCAATCACCTGTCCTTTTATTGCCTTCCTTTCGACATACTGAATGTCATACTCACTAAGTGTCATAACCCATTTAGCCAACCGACCTGTTAAAGCTGCCTTACTTAGGAGGTATTTAAGTGGATCAATCTTTACAATTAACATCATTTGTCGATTGAGCATATAGTGCCAAATTTTTTGGGTAGCTAAGACTACTGCAAGACAGGCACGTTTTATGTTGCTGTAATTCAGTTCATAGCCCACTAAGGTATGACTGATGTAATAGATGGCTCTCTCACGACCTTGATCATCATGTTGTGCGAGAAGATCCCCTAATGCCGATTATGTTGCTGAGATGTATAATATCAATGGTTTTCCCTCTGTAGGTGGCATTAAGACTGGTGGAGTAAGCAAATAGTCCTTAATTTGCTAGAAGGCTTCCTGACATTTATGTGTCCACACAAATGGTACTCCTTTCTTGAGTAGATGTTGAAAGGGGTGGATTTTATCTGCCAGTTGTACTATGAATAGCCTAATGGACTGTAATCTCCCCTATAGGGTTCTGAGTTTACCAATTTTGACTAGAGGAGGCATCTCTATGATAGCTCTTACTTTCTCCGGATCCACTTCAATGCCTCTTCGAGAGATGATATACCCTAACAATTTACCTGATTTCACTCCAAAGACACACTTCTTCGGATTTAACCTGACATTGTAAGTTTCAAGCCTCTGGAATATTTTGTCTAAAACCTTTAAATGATCTTCCCTTGTTTTTGATTTTGCTATAATATCATCTACATAATCTTCCATGAGGGTATGTACAAATTCATGGAAGATCATAGTCATTTCCCATTGGTAGGTAGCTCCTACATTCTTAAGGCCAAACGGCATGACATTCCAATAGTAGGTGCCCCATGGACACATGAAAGTTGTCTTATGTTGGTCTTCAGTTGCTATTTTAATCTGGTTATATCCTGAGAAACCATCCATGAGGGATAGCATCTTGTATCCTGCTGTCAGATCTACTATCATGTCGATATTGGGCAAAGGAAAGTCATCCTTAGGACATGCCTTATTGATGTCTCTAAAGTCTATACATATGCGAATGCCCCCAGTTGGTTTAGTCACCGGTACAAGATTTCATATCCAATCTTCATAGTCTATTGTCCTTATGAATCCTACATCCAAGAGCTTCTTAAGTTTTGCCTTGACTAATAATGCAATTTGTGGATGCATTTTCCTTAGCTTCTGTTTGACTGTCTTAATACCTGGTTGTAGTGGTAAATGATGCAATATTAGGTCCGGATCCAACCCAGGCATGTCAGCATACGACCATGCGAAGTTTATCTGTCTCTTTGTGAAGAATTCTTTAAACTCAATTTTTTTTGTCTTTGTTAGTGAAGCTGCAAAATATACCTTCTGAGGATTCTCTTTTGTACCTATGTTGACTTCCACAGATTCTTCTACTAGCATTGGAGACTTTTCTTGTTCAACGGGGAGAATATTTAAACCTCTATCCTTGGGTGCCTCTGGGAGGTTTTCACCCTTGGATACGTCCTTTATTTTGACCTTTTCTTTGTCCAAAGGCGCCTTTCGGTTTTCACCTAGGGACTCATCATTTTCTTTGTCATTGTCTTTTTTCTTTTTATTCTCATTTTTACGACTAGAGGTGTAAATAGACTCCCCAAAATATGCTTTATCGTCCAAGTCTATGCTGAAACCAGCTTTATGATCCCCTCTTGGTATGCCTTCTCTAAGTCCCATGAACTCAACAATTTCTTCATCGTTCTCGAATGTATCTATGATAGGTGTACCTTGTTGATCCCAGTCAATAAGTTCGGGATATACAAGGGGCATGTCATCATTGGAGTTTTTAAAGGTAGTTGCTAACAAGGTGAATATGGAATGGTTGACATGGTCACAGAAGTTTTGGACTAACTCCTTCTTGTTTTTCTTCCTAGGTGCAAGTATACTCTGATGTGGGACTATAGTGAGGGCGGTATCATCAGAAGATGGTTTATCAGGTGCCCAAGATGCATGATCAAGGGTTTCCCAATAATAGTTCTCTTGCCATTCTTGTTTGGACAAGTGCTTCTTAGGACGAGGAGTAGACGGTTTTGGTACAGGTTTCATGTTGAGGTCCAATTCTCCAAATAGGGCATCTATGTTCATGGTACTAGTAGATGAAAGGGAATCCCATTCATCATCGCTTGAGTAAGGGGATTCATCGAAAACTAGAGGTTTATCGTAAACTGGGGGTTTGTCATAAACTGGGGGAAGTGGTTCATGAGATGTCTCAATGTCTGTGTAATCACTCACTTCTTCTTGAAACGATGATGAAGTACCAAGAAACCCAATTCTAAGCGGTTGACACCCTAGCCCTAGATACTTCAGTCGTGGGTAGACAGTGATCGGTTTCGTTCTTCCATTCTGATATAGTCCCAACCCACTGTGCTCATCATAGCCTTCATTTTGCATTATCTTAAAGCCTTTTCCATACTGGTCCTTAGCTATTTGAATAGATGGGGAGGGGTATTCATGTTCTTCTTGATACAACCATGAATCACCTTGATCCATAATTTCATCACTTAACTCTCCCCATTTTGTCAATGTCATTGTAGGTGGAACATGAAATGTGACCACCAACTATCTTCTTTCTGCCATAGGTAGGCCATATGCCTTCGGTGGAATCAATTGAGTGACACAATATGATGCCTTTATATGATATTCACCACAGCCCTCGTCTTGGATCTCGAGTTTAGGAGTGGTTGATGGAGGTTTGAATGAAATGGACTTAGTGAGATGTGATTGGTCAATGTATAGGGACAAAGTGGATGATGAAGCTTCATAGTTAACTGGTACTTGTTGTGGTGGAATATCCCTTAAGCTTGTACAATATTGAAAAGGATTTGGATCACCATCAATAGTGATCTTTGTGCCATTATCGGGGAACTTAAGACATTGGTGATATGTTGAGGGTACAGCTTTCATTGTGTGTATCCAAGGTCTACCTAACAACAAGTTGTATGGAAGGGTGAGATCCAAGACTTGGAAGCTTGTGTTCATGATTACTGGGCCAATTCTTATAGGGAGTGTGACAACTCCTTTGGACGATCTCTCCTCATCATCGCAAGCCTTTATGACTATACTCTTAGAGGTATCTACGCAGTCTTCTGAGAATCCCAATGCCTTAACCAATTTTAGGGTACACAGGTTCAAACCTGCTCCTCCGTCTACCAAGACTCGTCGAACTTTATTTTGATGGATTAAGACTTCAAGATGTAAGGGGTCATTATGATCAGATTTCTCAGTCGAGTAGTCCTGTTGGGAAAATGTGGCATGATGCGAGTTGGTCAAATATCCCACCATTTCTTCAAAACGATTGACATCTAAGTTTGTAGGAACAGTTGTGTTCTGTAGAGCTTTGTTAAGAATGGCTCAATGCTCAGGTGATAAGTTCAACAATTCCAAGATAGATATTTGCGCGGGGGTTTTACTCAATTGATCAAGAAGATTGTACTTGAACTTGGAAGCTTGCATACATGGCTTAGAAGAAGAAGGTCCAGGAATAGTAATCTTAGTTCTGCATGTGTTCACATTGCATTCTGGATGCTTCTTAATGGTGAAGGTATTGACATTCTCATTTGTGGCTCAGAGGTGATTTATGATGGTTCCTTTACCATAGTCAAATTGGCATTGTTATAATTGACTGGTGAATTATTCTTGGGTCCTGAACTAGAGGCTTTTCCTTTTGTGTGGTCATGTAACGAGTCCGTAAAGACCTTATGATCACTGTTCTTTGTGTTTTTCTGCCCACCGACCTCTATGGTTCTATTTTCAACAAAGTCTTGTATGATATTCTTGAGTTGGTGACATTGTTGGAGGTTGTGTCCTTTTGTTCGATGATAGTCACAAAAAGAGTTATCATCCCACCATGAAGGTTTGAACTATCCAAGATCATATTCTCTTGGTTCCAAAGGTTTAATGAGATTATGTTTAATCAACTCTTTGAAAATAGTCTCGATTGGTTGCCCTAAAGGTGTAAATTCACGTGTTGGAAATCTCCTCTGTTGTGGTCTTTGTTGTTGTGAATTTTGGACATAGTTAGCTTGTTGATCTGGACTATTCATCGTGTCTTGATTGGAATTATAACCCCTAAGTGTGATAACTAGTCCCGTATGTATGTGTTTAGCATCAACAATGCCGTCATTTGTAACATTCTTGTTCCTAGACCAGAATTTGTTTCTATCATTTGGTGCATTTTGATGTTGGACAACCGGATTTCTGCCTGGTACCTTAATTTCTCCTTTGTCTATAAGGCCTTTCTCAAGGATAATGCCCTTTTGTACCAAGTCTGAGAATGAAGTACAATAGTGTACCCTTAAGTCACTTCGCAATTTGGGGTTGATGTTCTCTAGGAATATGGTGACCTTTTTTTTTGGGGGTATTTCGGCTGGACATCTACTAGCTAGACTTCGCCATCTTTGGAAGAAAGTGGTGAAGGTTTCACCATCTTCTTGTGTCATGTGGCACAAGGTTGCAATTGTTACTTCATTGTCTATGTTAAAAATGAAATGTTCAGCAAAATTTTTAGCTAATTCGCCCCAAGATTGTATACCATATGGTAATTTAGAAAACCATTCTAGTCCTATCCCAACAAGGGTTCGTGGAAATAGTCTCGTTAAGTATGTGGGGTCATACGATATGTCCATGCATGCTGTTGAGAACTCTCTAATGTGTTCTAAAGGATTCTTTCTCCCATTATACTTGGGAAAAACCGGTATAATGTATCCATGGGGGAAAGGTGTCATATACAACGCTTTGTCAAATGGACATGGACATAGGTCTTGTGCTGAGATAGTTCATTTTCCGGACATAGACATGTTATCCATCTATTGTTGAAGTGTTTGCATCTAGTTTTGAAGGACATCAAATTATGTCAAGGACATGGTGTCTGTGAAATTTGGATCAATGTAGGTGTTTTGATATGCCATGTTCTGTGACGAGTTGTGATTGGGCGAGGGAATATATCTTGTCAAAATATTCTGATTCAGTATAGGGATATTCCCTATCTTAGATTTTTCTACAAGTACTAGAATAACAATGATCAAATCTTAATCTAAACAATAATCTAAAATCTAACAACAAAGAATGAATAAGTAAACTAAATAATAAAACCAAAATGATCTCACCGAATATGCATTCACCCCTTCGAATGATCTCTATTGCTCTTCTCCATTTTTCCTTTTCAGTATTCTTGCCCTCATACTTCTATGTTTGAATGCAAGTATAGCTTTGTTGAGTGTTTAAGAAAAATATCGAAGAATAGTTTCTCTTCTCAAAAGTGTATGATTTTGGGAGGAGGAATAATGATTATGACAGGCCATTTTATAGATTTTGGGTTTTCGAACAATCGGCTCAGATTGAAAGAGAGATCAACAGATGAGATTGATGAATGCCATGTGATGTGAGTTATGTCTCAGATAGAATGTGAGTTAGAACGCGAGTTAGAACACGAGTTCAGGAAAGACTGAAGATAGAGACTAAGTTAGAACATGAGTTAGAATACAAGTTCAACATCTTAATCTCCAAAAATAGAAGAAATAGACTTTGAATGTCAAAGACAAAGTTAGAACTTGAAGATGAAGAATTCGAATGCATAATTAATTAATTAAATAAAGATATTTAATTAATAAACACATACATGCATATGAGTTAGAACTAGTTAATTGACTAGTTGCAATGGAGAGTATTCTCGCAGAGATAAACTGGTGTTGAATTCAGAGATAACTAGAGAACTAAAATAGATCTCGAGTCAGAAGGTGAGTGAATGAATTAGATAACTGAATGATAGAGGAATGTGACATAATTAATTAAAATATGAATTAAATGCTAATTTAATTCAACATTCGAAAATAAAAGACTTTAATTAAATAAATAAAGTAATTTATTTAATTTGACTATTGAAAAGGATAATATGAATAATTAAATAAAGATATTTAATTATAGATAAAGGGGGTTAAATGAATAATTAAATAAAGATATTTAATTATAGTTGGAAAAGTATGATAAAGGGGTAATTAAATAATAAATTATTTAATTGATAGATAAAGGGGGAAGAATTAATTAGTTCGCGACATAATTAAATAAATATGATTTAATTAATTAATCAAGTTGAATAAAGTTTATTTATGAATTAATGAATTAATTAAAAAGGGGTATTTAATTAATAGAGGAAATATGTATTAGAAAGGGTAATTAAATAATTAACATTATTTAATCAAGACCACGGTCTATAGAAAATTATGTTGAATGTGTACTTGCAGGCCTAGACCAATTTTCGGTATCTACAGTAACAATTATTTATAACTAAGAACCTTCACTTTATTTTTTATGTTATATTGAGAGCATTTATGGTCTAGCTCTATTCCAATATATTAAAGATATTTTATTATCATTTTATTTTTAAAAAAATAATGTTTGAGAAATTTAAAATTCTATCTTGAATTAAAAGGCATAATCCCATGTGATCCCATATGTACATGGAAATGAAATAAAAACCACAAAAATAAAGGAATGAGAAGAGTATAATATAAATTTTTGAGGTATCTAATTGAAATACCATTCATAATAATAATTTTAGATTATATGAGTTAGTTTTGGAAATACTTTTAATTGTAAAATATATAATAATTTTAATTATAAAATACCCTTTTGATAAGTAAAATGTTGTACATTTAATGTGTCCACAGAAGAAGATAGTCCATCTTACTCATCTATTAATGTCAATTTCATCAAGCTAAATAAAAAAAATGTATCGTAATAATGTTTCATTGTCCTCTTTGTCTACACCCACTTTAGTAGTTACCTACATATTAAAATAGTGAAACATAATGTAGCACTTAAAAAATGAGATTACACACAAATAACTACATCAAGGGTACCCATATAGAATATAAGAGTTCTTATTGGTATTTTGTGTTGATCAATAATTTCAAGAAAAATATTTAAAATTTATGTGTTATCATTTATTAACAAATTATTGGTATTATCTACTTTAATTATTTCTCATGCATATAAATATAGATTACAACATATATTTAATATTTTTTCTATGTCATGTCCCTTTTTCCAAAATAATAGTTGCAGAGTGAAATTCGAGAATCCTACCATATTTCATCACAAGACACCCTCTCATTTTGTGATTCGAAACTTAGCATCTGAAATAATGCATGCACATCATATCTAGAGCTCAAGGAAAAAGGATCATATACCAATAAGATATCGCCATCAAAAGATTGTCAATCCAAGTTCACTGTAATGGAGCAAGATCAATTTCAGGAATCCCTCTGCATTCCTCTACATGAGCACATTCTAGATTTCAGTTTGGAACATAACATCTATGATGACACCTTCAAATCATATCCAAATATTAAGAGGAATGGAGCAATTACCAAAAATATATTGCTATTAGAAGATGACTATGCTAGGCAACTAACACCTACTTCAGCAAGCTTAAAGGATAAGACACCTCCAGATCATGCGGCATCAATTTCAAAGTTTCAAGAAGAAGGAAGGAACCAAGGAAACGTGTGGATAGGTTTGTAAAGTGGTGCACTCATTCTGAAAGTATCTACTTGGACCTTAAGGTCGACCTAGTGTAGCATGTGAAATTCAAGTTTTGGGTTTTGGCACCATTTTGGCTCAAGTTCGATTGGTTCCTTAAGGGAAGTTGTTAGCATATAAATGTAGGGAGTCAATTCCTAGAATAGGTATCAAATTATTATGTCATTTACCTATATTTTAGAACACTTATGTTCTAATTCCTCTAGTGGACAAAAACCCATAGGATTCTGTGTTCATTTGATGAAAACCTAGTGTTCACTAGGATCGGAGGATGAAACCCCTTTGGTCATTGAGGGCATTCTCATTCAGGGATTACATCTGAGCTTCAAAGAATTTGTAAGGAATTTATTCATACTTTTGTTGATCTATGATAACATTATATATCATTTTGGATCAATATTAGTGAATTGTATTTGATATATCATATATGTGGATGAAATTTTGAAGTCTATCAATATATCCAAGTAATCTATATGTTCATATGTTTTTGTTCATTGAATTCAACATGCAAATCATCGCATGTTAAAATTATATGTTAGGGACATTACAGTGGTATCAGAGCATGGTTTTTCTAGCTTGTAGGGTTTTCTAATGATTGATGTTGCCATGTGAAAGGGAGATTAGGCTCTAGAGGAGAGAATTGAAGAAACTAGGTCAAGAAGAAACCATGGATGATGAAGCAAAAGAATCCAGAGTAAGATTTGAGGAAATGATACAAGTGAAAAATCATCTTGCTGACATGTTTGGCTAGATGTTTCAATGGATTCAAGTTGATGCTAGGAAGGAGAATGATAGTATTAATGGATTTGGCACTACTAGTGAAACCAGTGGTGGAAAGGGGAAGGAGACGATGGTTGTTGCACAAAGCTCTGGAACTGACTTCAATAATAGGCCTCTCAAGCCTGAATTCATTCAAAGAGTTGAAGAAGTTCCAAGGGAAGAAACTACCCTCCAAGATGACATCTCAGGGTGAACCCACAAAAGTGGTTTACAATTCGAGTGAGGAAGGAAAACTTCCAAAAAATTGACCTATTTAAAAAAAATCATTTTGGGGGGTTCAAGCGAAATCTAGGTTCAAATGAACCCCAAAGGGGTTCACTCAAACTAGGGTTCAAGTGAACCCCTTTGCATGTGGGAACCCACATTTCACATTGTGGAAAGGGGGTTCACTCGAACTCCCGTTTTCCCACCTTCCCACCCTCCGACACAAAAAAAAATCTAGATTTTTTCCCTTTGAAGCTCGATTTTAGGATGAAAATGGAGGAGACTTCACAAACCCAACTGGAAGATGGTATTCCTCGGAACGAGCTATTCAACGAATATAGTTTTAATATGTTTTGGTTTTATTATGTATGTGTTTTTTTAGTTTTATTAAACATAGGTTTTTCACCGAAAATCAAGCTCTATGTTCTGAACATGTGGGAAAATAGTAGATTATCAAAATAAAATTTTGAAAAATATGTTCGGGCTGGGTATTGATGTCCTTGATCCATTAAAAAAATTTGAATTTTGATACATACAGAAAAAGTTATGTTGTATACAGTCCACCTATGTTTGAATTGTAATTGGTTTGACTTCAAAACTTGATTAAGGAAAAAAATATTCAATAAAACACTATAAAACCAAATGAAAGTGCTAGATATCATAGTTACGAATCTAAATTTGAAAAAATTAGAATTTAATCCTTCATACAAAATTTTTTATGTTGTATATAGTGAGCGTCACTCCTTAAAAATGATTTAAAAAAAAACCTAGTTTTCGAAGAAGATGGAAAAATAAGTGCAGTTTGATTCCAAAAAAATTGAAAAAAGAAATATTTAGAATCTATAGACAAAACGTCACAAATCACTAGTTTTCATCATCTTCAAATTCCTCACAGTTTAGCCGCTATAGGAGCTTGAAAGTGGAAATTTAGTTTAAAAAAATAGTTCGGTGTCCAATTTGCCCAAAAATTATAAACCAGTATTGTGGGATCACCCCTCAAGAGCTTATGAAGAATATAGGGCTTTGGACCCTTAGATTAAGGAGATCTTATCTTTGAGAGATTTCATGGAAATGAAGAAGAATAAGAAAGAAACTTACCATTCACCCTTTGATCGATCTAAGATGAGCTCTACTAGGGCATGGTTACAAAAACTTGATACATACTTGGCACTCAAAGATATGTCTAAAGAAGATGTCATCAAATTTGCCACCCTACATTTGGAATGAATTGCTCATGATTTTTGGTACCATGGTCTAATCACTCAAGGCCATAAATTGATCAAATCTTATGATGTGTTTTATAGCAGACTAGTTGAGATATTTGATAGGAGAGATCTGGAAGAACATTTTAGATAATTGTCCCACTTCAAAAAAAAGGGAAGTGTGGAATAATATGTTGTAGAGTTCCAAAGGCTACTAGTCATGGTAACTAAAATTTCAAAGAAGAGACTTGTAGTCCTATTCATTGAAGGATTGGTAGAACAACTTAGGGGCTTGGTGAAGGCATTGTAAGGAAGCTAAGGTAGTGAAACAACTTCCTACACTAACCTTGAGAGGAGAATAATGCAAAAATTTTATAGATCTTTTACTGTTACAAAAACTTAAATAGAAATAAAAACAAATATCATGCATACCACAACACAAGTATTTACGTGTGGAAAACCCTTTTAGGAGAAAAACCTCACACTTCAAAAGCCACCCAATATATTATTCAAAAATCAAAAGATTGCAATATACTTGCAGAGCAAGCTTCTCATAGGAGTATCACCACTAGAGATCAAGAGACAACATGACTGCTATCAGACTCTCATAATACACTTTTTTCTACGTACATCCCACCTACTTATAACAAGATTTTTGGAACCTTCTAGAATTAGGGTTTTACAAGGTCATTTTTCATTTTACATGTAAATGGAAAACCTTGCCGTGTTAGTGAGAAAAAATTTTGACGTTTCAGCGAGAAAAAACCTTGATGTGTCAACAAAAAAATTGCATGATCAGTCACCACATATGAACGTACATCCTATCAAAAATAAATCATATATAATTACAAGGTTGAGACATATTTTCCCAACATGCATTCAACCCCCAACACTTCAAGAGACTATCTAAAAAGGTTTTGATCTAGAGAATTTTGTTCCCCAGTAGAAATCAAAACCCTTCATATGGAATAAGAAAAAAGGAAATTTCCAAAAGAATCCTTGGACTTCTCAAAAAAGTGCCCCCTGCCACACCTAAGAGTATTGATGATGAAACCAAGAATGAGCTTAGAAGGAAGAAACTTTGTTTCTCTTGCAAAGAGCCATGGGTTTCAAAACACAAATTTCTTGGAAAGGGGCAAGTTCACTATAGAAGTCATTTCTGACAAAGAGTCAAAATCAAATGAGTTTGATGAATTTCATGATCCAAAATACACCCCTCCAAAGGAAGAAGATAAGGAGAAAGATAATGGTGGTACTCTGGCATCACTATCTGGCATACATAGGTACCATTCTTTCAAAGTCCAAGGATTCCTTGCTAGACAAAGAGTGACTGTTCTAATTGATGGTGGAGCTACCCACAACTTCATTGATGAAGGACTTGTAAAAAGGAAAAGACTAAATGTGGAAGACTTTCAAGGATTCATTGTCACTGTGGTAGATGGGTATAACTTACCCTACAAGGAGAAAGTTTAGAAGTTGGACATATTATTTGGAGATCATAAGGTTTTTTATGACTTCTATGTTATTGGTTTGGGTGAAATTGATGTAATTTTGGGTGTCCAGTGGCTACATTCATTGGGTGAGTATACTATGAACTACCAAATGATGGAACTCAAGTTCAAAGCCAATGGGAAGGATGTGGTTCTAAAGGGAATGGCTAATGGAGGCTAATAAGTATTATCAACTAGGAGAATGGAGAGGATATTGTGGAAGAACCAAGTTACTTGGACTGCTAGTTGCTTGGTGATTTCAAAAGACTCTTATGAAGGTAAGAATGGTCAATTCCATATTGATATGGAATATTTTGGATAAGCATAGTTTGGTTTTTAGTAACGTGCCTCCTAAATTGCCACTAAATAGAGGTTTCCATCATATCATAGAACTTGAACCAGGATCAAATCCAGTTATGACCACTCCTTACCATCATCCCTAGATGTATAAGGAGGAGATAGAGAAAGAAATAAAAGACTTGTTGGATATGGGATACATTAGACCAAGCTCTATCCCTTTCACATCTTCTATGGTGTTGGTAAAGAAGGATGGCACTTTGCGAATGTGTATAGAATACTGAGCATTAAACAATACCATTAAGAACCAATACCCCATATTGTGGATATATGAGTGTATTGATGAGCTACAAAATGTGGTGTACTTCTTGAAGATTTATTTGAGGTTAAGATACCACCAGATCCACATGAGGGAAGAATATGTATAGACGATTGCTTTCCAATGTTACTATGGGAATTTTGAGTTCCCGATTATGCCCTTTGGTCTCACTAATAGTCTGGAAACTTTATAATCATGCATGAGTAATGTTTTTGGTAAGCACTTGAGAAATTCTGTGTTGGTTTTCTTTGATGATATTCTTATCTATAGTAGAACATGGGAATAACATTTGAAGCATTTGGATATAGTCATGGGAATTCTAGAACAATAGTCTCTCTTTACAAAGATGTCCAAATGTGAGTTTGGATAAAAAAAGATATTATATATGGGACATGTCATAAGTGTTAAAGGAATTCAGGTTGATCGATAGAAGATACAATCCATCCTAGACTAGCCACCTGGACTAAAAACTTGTCTCAACTAAGAGGTTTATTTGGGTTGTATAGCTATTACTAGAGGTTTGTCAAAGGATTTTCTCAGTATGTGGCACCACTCACCAATTTGACTAAATAAGGAGCCTTTAAATGGACAGAGGAAGCACAAAAGAACTTTTGAGAAGCTAAAGGAGGTAATGAGTTCTTGTTTGGTTCTTGCAATTCCTAATTTCTCACTTCCATTTGATGTAGAATGCGATGCTTCTGATGAAGGAATTGGAGTTGTTCTTTCTCAGAAGGGACGCCCCATAGCGTTTGAAAGTAGGAAGTTAAGAGCCAATGAAAGATGATATTCCATATATTATAAAGAGATGCTAGACATAATACATGCCTTAGAAAAATTATTGTAATACCTGGTGTGCAAAATATTTGTGGTCTAATCAGATCACAATAGCCTAAAGTTCTTCCTAGTTCAAAAAAACTTAAATGATAGGTAGCAAAAATGGGTAAGTAAACTTCAAGCATATAATTTTTATATTGAATATTTCAAAGGGAAAAAAGAATATTGTGGTGGATTCACTATCTAGGAGACCTACTCTATGTCATGTCCATCACATCAACGGAATGGAAGGAGTTAATCATGGAGGAATATGCCAAGGATACTTTTTCTACTAGAATTCTAGAAGGTGTAGAAAAGGATGACTACTATGTGATGTTGAAAGGTCTAATTATATTCAAGAATAGATTGTTCCTAGTTTCCAAATCCAAGATGAAAGAGAATATACTATAAGAGTATCATAATGCATCTATAGCAGGGCATCCCAAGTTCCACAAAACTTATCGAAATATCAGAGAAAGGTTCTCGTGGAAGGGACTCAAGGAGGATGTTCTCACACATATCAGGGAGTGTGTCACATGTCAGAAAAATAGAGAGCAAGAGTTTTCAGCTGGATTGCTAAAGACTCTTCCCATTCTGGAACACAAATGAGAAAGTGTTTCCATGGATTTCATTATTGTATTGCCCAAAGTGCAAGGGAATGACTAAATTTATGTTGTAATTGATAGATTGACTAAGTATGGTCATTTCTTTGCCATTTATAGTGAATATAAATCTCTAAACGTTGTGGATTTATTCTTCAAGGAAGCTTTTTTAGTTGCATGGGCTACCTAAGAACATTTTTAGCAACAGAGATATGCAATTCCTCAATACTTTTTGGAAGGATTTATTCCACTTGATGGGTACCCATCTCACTCCTAGCACAAGCTTTCATCCACAAACTGATGGAAAACTAAAATTGTAAACAAGTGGCTAGAAGGATACTTGCAAAATTATGCCACCAACCAAAATGTAGCTTAGATCAAATGGCTATATTTGGGAGAGTGTTGTTACAACACAACACATCACATGTCCATCAACATGTCTCCATTTAGGCAACTCTATGGATATGATGCACTAACCTTTACAGAATTAGTCCTCATAGACAATAGAGTTTTGGTAGCAAGCAATTTGGTAAATCAAAATCAAGATATTTTGAGAACTCTAAAGGATCATGTGTAAATGACCCAAAATCGGCATTTGAAGATGTATGTAGATAGGAAGTGCACAGATAGATCATTTGAGGTGGGATATCTAGTGTTCATAAGGTTACAACCCTATAGACAATCTTCTATCAAGAAAGGAGGGGAATAAAAACTCAAACCTAAGTTCTATGGTCCGTACAAGATAATCTAGAAGGTTGTATAAGTTTCTTATGAAGTGGAACCCTAATAGATAGGAAAATCCATAATGCGCTCCATGTTTCATGTCTAAAGAAGACTTTGGGATTACATATAACTCTTGTTGTTGAGTTACCCCTACTATATGATGAAGGGAAACTCATCCTTATTCTAGGAGTTGTGGTTGATACTAGGGCCAAAAATCTAAGGAACCAAAATATAACTAAGTATATTTTCCATTAGAGGAATTTTCCAATTGAAGATGCTACTTGGGAAGGGCCTAACATTCTAGAGCATCCAAATTCACATTACTTGAGGACAAGAAATTTTGGGAAGGGATGATTTGTCATGTCCCTTTTTTTGAAAAGATATTTGTGGAGTGGATTCTAGGAATCATACTGCATTTCATTACACAAAACCCTACTATTTTGTGGTTCAAAACTTAGCATCTACAATAATTCTTGCACATCATATCTAGAGCTCAAGGAAAAAGGATCATATACCAAGAAGATATCAACATTAGAAGATCACTAGTCTAGGTTCATTGTACTAGAGTAGGATCGATTCGAGGAATCCCTTCACATTCCTCCGTAGGAGCACATTCCATTTTATGGTTTGGAACATAGCATCTATGATGACACGTTCACATCATATTCAAAACTTAAGAGGAATGGAGTAGGTACTGAAAATATATTTCTATCAAAAGATGACTATGCTAGGAAATTGACACCTACTTCATCAGGCATAAAGGATAAGACACTTCTAGATCATGTGGCATCAATTGCGAAGTTTCAGGAAGAAGGGGCTAGGGAAGCATGTAGATAGGTCTACAAGGTGGTAAACACATTCTAAAAGAATCTACTTGGGCCTTAAGGCCAACCTAGTATAGCATGTGAAATTCAAATTTTGGGCTTTGGTGCCATGTTGGCTCAAGGTCAACCAGTTCCTTAAGGGAATTTGTTATGATATAAATGTAGGGAGTCAATTTATGTAATAGGTATCAAGTTATTATTTCTTTTACCTGTATTTTGGAACACTTGTGTTCTAATTCCTTTTGTGGATGAAAACCCATAGGAGTTTGTGTTCATTGGATAAAAACCTAGTGTTCACTAAGATTAGAGAACAAAACCCCTTTGGTCATTGAGGTAATTCTCATTTAGGGATTGCATCTGAGCTTCAATAAATCTATAAGGAATTTAATCATACTGTTGTTGATTTGTGATAACATTATATATCATTTTGGATCAACATTAATGATTTGTATGTAATATATCATATATGTGGATGAAATTTTGAAGTCTAGTATCAATATATCTAAGCAATCTATATGTTTATATATTATTGTTCATTGAATTCAATATGCAAATCAGCCTTTGTGTTAAAATTATGTGTTAGGGATATTACATTCTACTACATAAAACATAAAAAAATAATAAAATATAATGACAACAAAAATGCATTTATAATAAATATAAAGATAAAAGTAATTCTCTTAAATATTCATTTTAACCAATTAACATATATACAAAATCTATCTCTATATGATATCATTAAGTATTGACACTTATATTTTAATATTAAATAATTTAATGTGTGCTATATGTACATATTTGTGTGTGTATGTATAACACCGCCTTAGAAAATGTATTCTTTAAAATTAATTATTTGATACAATGTTGCAACAAAGGGACATTGTGTCAAAAAGGAACAAATTGTAGAATTAAATGGATCTTTGGTGATGAGTTGCCCCAATCACTTAGAAGAAAATAATTATGATGGAAGTGATTCCCCCTCAAGAGAGATATAAGGTAAAATGGGCCCCATGGGTTCTCTTGAAAATAAAAAGGAAGATGAGAAGATGTACCATGATGAATAAAATATTAGTTGAGAGAAATCATATTGGTATTATGTACATGCCATGGAAATGGAATTGATAATAAATAAGGAATGGACATATTGATGGATTCTACTTGGATGACTGGATGATATGATTCTATATGGAATGGTTGTACATGATCAATGATATCTCACGAGGAGCTAATGAAACTATGATGTAACATGACCTTTTGGAAAGAGGAGGGATGAATGAAATGAAGATGGGAAATGGTAAAAATGGATGAAGGATGAAATTCATCAGAGTAACTTTATCTACAAAGAGAAACCTATTAATTTTTGTAGCACTAGCATTATGCACCATGATATAATAGGCCATGATGGCAATGTGCAATGAGTGTATGAATTGACACAAAATTAAATAGTTTGTAAATAACATAGTGATCCAAAAGACACAATAGCAAGGGATGAATCATATAATGGATGATAGTGACCATTGATAGGTTGAAAACCTATTTAGATTTTTTAAGTCTTAATTTTATTCATGCCTAAGCTTGCATATATAATTCTCACCCTATTCCAACCTTTATTCCTCACTTTTTCCACTATTAGTTCATATGGAATAAGATTATTTGATGTTTTAAAATGAATAAAATATATATTGGAATTCTATTTGGAATACTCATTTGTTTGGATATGTGTGATTAAAATAGAATGGACAACTTCTTGTAGCTTAAAGATATTGTGTGAGCTATATTGTGATATAAGTTAATTTTGGGATCCTTTTCCTACTTAAAATCATCTCTTTCTATTAAGATTAAATTTATATTTTTATGTTAAAATGGACAAGGGGAAAAGACATTTTTTTTATCTACTTTTGTTAAAAAAATTGGTTCATTATTATGGCCATCAGCCAAGAATGGTTCTCCATAGTTATATTTTAGTCTTATGTGGTCAAAGAAAAAATAAGCATTCATATATTTTTATAGTTACAAATTGTAAGATATATAAGATATAGTGTCAAATGATACAAATATTGGTATGCATGTATTATACTCAAGGATAATATAATAAATTTGTTCAAACCTAAAATAATTTCACAACAAATCATTTAATCACTTGGTATACCAAGAAGAGGATCCACTCTTTAGAAGTTCAAGTGATCAATTCATGTTTCGTGTGTTAATTTGTAATTTAAATATTATTTGAATTATATTTAAGTACTTCTCATTAACTATTATTTTACAATTGTTGTAGAAAGGAAATTTATAGAAAATACAAATATAAATTTTTAGTATGCAAGTTAGTTTTGTTGATGTGATTTACAATCATATGCAACTCAAATAAAATTCATAACAAATTTTTATCTTTCTTGAAATAAAAATTCAATTCTAAAATAGAATTTAACTATCCCAAGGCTTCCATTGTTAAGCCTTGACTCACTAGGTTACTAAGAGGTTCATTGTATATTATTTTACAAAGGAAATGTATGGTTCAATATTCTCAATAATCATTTTATTAAATATTTATAAAAAATTAATAAAATATCATTCAAGACATATAAATCAGGTGTCATTCCAAAGGATTTACAAAAATATCAACTCTTTGATCAAGCTTTTGAAATATTTAAATAGAATGAAAAATAAAAGGAAGGATTAGGAATCTAAATTCTTAGGATGACTACACAAATATACTCCAAAATCACAAAGAGACACCGCAACCATTTAATGCTTCACCAAAATTACTCACAATTACACATAATTGATGTTAAATTCAAAGGAGATTCTTCAAATTAACAAAGGAATCACAACATTACCAAAACAATGGTATAATGTTGATATATTTCATATTGTTGAAAAGAGGTTTGCAATTCATGAAATTCTCGAAGTATATGAATCAATTGATGTCACCATTATAATTATATAGGTATGCATGAACAACATTAAACTAATCTAATTAATATTTTTGAGATCAAGTCAGGCTCTCGAAATCTTTGCTCCACTTCTACAACTGCACATTCTGCCTCTAGAGTCGATGGTGACATGGGTAATAGTTGTCTGACAGTGGGAAACACTGGCTCTAGGGCTTCTTCGCGCATGGAGCATGGCCAGCTTCCTAAAGGTAAGCTATACTACATGAAAGCATTAAATGGTGGTGCTAGCGTTTGCGACGCAGACAGAAAAAATTATGGGTCACCTGGCTCCTCTACGAAGGTTTTTCCCCACTCAAACGCATGCAAAAACATTTCCCCTAGTAAATTCTACCAAGCTCTTGCCTCTACGGCATTGCCAATCAAGCATGGCTCTTGGTTGCATGGAGATCATGGTGGGAGGGGATGCACTGGAAGGGAGACAAAAAATAGTAGATGATAATCCTTGTCGTGGCGAAAGAAGATTGATATGGTGGCAGATGTAAGTCATATTTTTTGAAATGGGGTGGGGCATTCAGTAAAGACACACGATGAGGGTTGGGTCCCGAATGAGGATTTTGCTTGCAAATAGGGGTTTCCAAATTTGACTAAGAATATTGCAAAGGCAATGGAAGTTTTTTTTTTGTGAAGCAGAAGAAGTCGTTGGTAAACAATCCAATCGGCCAAGTGTCCCATGTGCCTCCAACCCCCCAACAGTGGTCTTGGGTGAGGAGATTTGCAAAGAGGTGGCTGAAAATGAGATATATTTCACTGAGTTGCACCCCTCTTTTAATCCTTTTACTGAGTCTTTTGCTGCTACTCCAACTTGGGTAAGATTGTCGAACCTTCCATTTCAATTCTAGTTCAATTTATACTTTGAAGACATTGGCAATTCATTGGGGGAGTTCTTGGGGGTTGATGAGAACTCATCAAACTACATGCACACAACCTACACTCACATTTTGGTGGAGTTGGACACCTCTAGGGCACTCGCGATTGAGTTAACTCTAAAAACTGATGATGGAAGTTGGGTTCAGCTGATAGATTATGAGGGTTTACTATTTCGTTGTCATAGATGTTTCAATACTAGACATATTGTTGCACATTGTGCTAAGCGGAGAAGTGATTGCCAAGCCACATGGTGGAAAGACATTTCACTTGAGCATTATTCAGTGGAATAGGAAAGGTCACTCAAAGAAGATTGATTCATCGATGGTACCCCAACATGAAGGGTTGGTGTTTAGAGGTCAACACCGGGTGAACCCACAAAAGTGGTTTACAATTCGAATGAGGAAGGAAAACTTCCAAAAAATGCTCCCATTCAAAAAAAATTGTTTTGAGGGGTTCGAACGAACTCAAGGTTCAAGCGAACCCAAAAGGGGTTCGATCGAACCCCTTTGAATGTGGAAACATGTGTTTCCCATTGTGGAAGGGGTTTCGCTCAAACCCTTTAGGTTCGCTCAAACCCCCCTTTTCCCACCTTCCCACCCTCTCTCACAAAAAACTCCCATATTTTTTCCCTTCGAAGCGTGGGTTGAGGATGAAAATGGAGGAGACTTCACAGACCCAACTGGAAGATGGTAGTCCTCGGAATGAGCTATCCAACAAATATAATTTTAATATGTTTTGTTTTTATTATGTATGTGTTTTTTTAGTTTTATTAAACATAAGTTTTTCACCGAAAATTAAGCTCTTTGTTTTGCACGTGTAGAAAAATATCAAATTTTCAAAATAAAATTTTAAAAAATATGTTTGTGTTGGGTATTGATGTCCTTGATCCATTAAAAAAAAAAATGAATTTTGATACATACAGAAAAAGTTATGTTGTATACAGTCTGCCTGTGTCTGAATTGCAATTGGTTTGACTTCGAAACTTGATTAAGGAAAAAATATTCAATAAAAAACTATGAGACCAAATGAAAGTGCTAGATATCATAGTTACAAATCTAAATTCAAAAAAAATAGAATTTTATCCTTCATACAAAAAAAATTATGTTGTATACGGTGAGCGTCACTTTTTAAAAATGTTGTTTTTTGAAAAAAACCAGTTTTCATGGGAGATGGAAAAATTAGTTCAATTTGATTCTAAAAATTTTGAAAAAAATATTTTTAGAATCTACAGACAAAATTTGATGAGACTCTAGTTTGGATCATCTTCAAATTCCTCACAGTTTAACCGCTATAGGTGCCCGAATGTGAAGATTTAGTTAAAAATAATAATTTCAGTGTCTAGTTTGGCCAAAAATTGTAAACTACTATTGTGGGATCACCCCACCATGTAATCCATCACCAAATGTGGAGGGAAAGAAATACCCCCCTCCCCCCCAACAGGAAGAAAAAAACATTTGGAAGCTAAGGTGCCAAAATCAAGTGAAGTGGTGACTAATCTGGAAAAAAGTGCAATGACCTTGGGCTTTGTGGGGAAACAAAACCCCCCTCAATAGGAAGCAAAAAAATACAACCAGGAGAAGAGGTGGTAGACCAGGAAGAATTTGTAGTGACCTTGGGTTCTGAGAGTGAACAAGAATCCCCTCAACACTCAGGGGTGGTTGTGGGAGCTAAGGATATAGAAGGAAATTGGACCACAATTCAAAGAAATAGGAAGAAAAATGAGGAACCATTCAACATGCAGCTTCATTCCCACTCCACACGGAGGGAAAATGCATAGAAATTGTGTATGCAGGGGTGTATGGGTGTTTCTCTCTGAAACACCAATGTGTGGAATAGGTACCAATGATACCAAAATATAATTCTCTTTTTGAAAATCAATAAAATGGGTGTTGCCCCTTAACAGTTATTTACCGGTAAAAAAAAAAACATTACTAATCTAATTTCCCCATAGTTACCAACAATTTTTAATCTCAAAAACTAAGAAAAAGATGGCCCTTTTATAGAAACAAGGTGTCAAGGTTAGTTACAAATCCATGGTCAAGATCACATCATGAGAATATATAATTACAATTTAAAAGATAAAGGAATATTTGAACAACATCAACATCTTTAATACCAAGCTAGCAAAGTTCTAGAAATGGCCTAGATGTAGAGGCATATGTAGACCAAAACTCCTCAAGGAAGGTTAGAGACCAAAAATCCAAAAGAATTATTGATGACCAATATCCTAAAGAATTGGATGAAGATCAAAAAAATTTAAGCTATTTATTGAACTAAAATTCACTTTTCTTATACGCTATATGTTTTGATAATAACTTATCCTTCTTTTTTGGCTTCCCTTCTATATTCTCCAAAAGCAACTAGATCTTTATTCATATTAGTTATATCTTGCTTCTTGAATACACTTTTATTAGTATCTATAATATCTACAAGTGGTAAATATTTTTACATATTCTAAAGATTTAACAATGAACATCTTTCTTTGATATTTCTATATTAAACCCAGAGTGTCTATTTCTTAACTTATCACCCCTTCATTGGAGTTCTCTACTTTACCATCTAGGGTATTATTGAATATCTTCTTAAAATAAGCTAAAAGGACCTCTTCATCTTCAAAATGATTAATATTAAAACTCAATCCTATTAACTTCTCAATGATGATTAGTTCTTTAAAATTCAAATCTATAGTTGACTACTTTAATTATTTCATTTTCTCAATGCATTCCTTGATTAGTTGTTTCTCCCACTTGAGTTTCTCTATCCACTTCCTGATATGTGGGATAGCTTAATTATTCAAAAATTTCTCCCTCAAGAGCAATTTGTCACTTAAACTTTCTAATGTCAACAGCTTGAATAACTCTATCTTATTCTACTCCAATATTGCTTTATAATCCTCTATCAATTTATTTGCATTTTCCTCCCATTTGATTGATTCTTCTCATTTATTTGAGGTGAACTTATTTGTTTCTTATCCTTTCAACATAATAATCTTCATCTAATCTTATGTTGTATTTAATTTTTTCATTTTGTCCAATGAAGAGGCTTATTCTTGGGAGAGGAGCACTGAAGCTATAGAGAGGTCTTTAGCATACTATATAGGACTAGTATATTTCTTTAAATACTCTTGTAGATTATTTTTTCTTAAGCTCTTATTTACGTTTCATATCCTTTTGTATCCTTGAAGTTGAAACATCTACATTATCCTTCAATTCTATGATTTCATGTTCTCTAGTTGAATATCCCAAATTTATTGTAGAAATCTATTATTTACCAAGAATTATCTCATGATGATCCTTTGACAACATGGGAGTAGAAATTTGTGTTATTCTTGATCTTGAGGCATCCCTAGTTATTGAAGATAAAACTCCAGTCTTTCTTTTGGGCTTAGGTTTATCATTTTTTTATATTAATCTTTTTAAATAAATTGATACTATATTGAGTTGATCCTTCCTTTGGATATTATTGTTAACCATATTGGATTAGTAGTCTCTTGTGTAGCTTCTTATATACATGGTCTCTTAGGTGACCCCTTATGATAAACTATTTGACTTTCTTTAACTTCACCTACTTGTTTATTTCTTGGTGGACTTCCTCCCTTATTTCTTCTTATTGAGAGGAGATCTTGATCTCTTACTAATCCAAATGTTGTTCAATTTTATCTTCTACATTAGTCCCTTTATTTATTTCACCTATCTCCATAAGCACAAGTCCCTATTTTTTAGGCTCATCACAATCCTTAGATATCTATAAATTGGGTTCTTGAATGTTTATTCACACTAATAGAAAGCTAATATCATAATCATTATTTATTTCCTCAATAATGTGTTGAGGGGAAATAATATCTTGTTGTATTTTTTCAAACTCTTGTTGGGATTCAAATAAGATACTTTTAGTTTTTTTGTATCCTCCAATTGGGCCTTCTTACATAATTTCTTGTAACACTAGAGACTCTTCTACTACTACTTACATCACCCCTTGCTAATTATGCTTCTTCCAATTCTTGGAAAATATTGATTGTATTTAATATGGAAGGGAGAGAAATGGACAATGTTTTCTTCATTGGTGAAGAACTAGATGTCATTACCAGTTTCTTATCTTTTACTAAATTTTGTGCTTCTTGTTCTATATGTGGCTCTTCAAATACTTGAGATATAATAAGTGTTGTAATTTATGCTTGTGGAAGAGGATTAGGCATGGTTCCCTATACAACTTGGGTGATAATTGGTATGGTACTTTGTGATTGAAAAGTATTAATAGGAATTAAATCCTTGAGAATGGCAACAATATTTACTATAGTTGCTAAGGTAATTTCATCATAGTTACCTCTCTTGGTTGTACTACTATTATTTCTTGAATCATCCTTTTTGTAACTAAGAAGTCATCAAATAATTTTTCATCTTTTTCAAACCTTTCATTCTTTTTTCTAGAATTCTTGCTATATGTTATTGCAACTCATCATGCTTGTAATACTTGAATTATATGTTAGTTCAATGAAGCAATTTTGCTAACCAAAATATATTTTTTTAGCTCCTTAATAGAAGAATTTTTTTGAACCAATTTGGGTCTCTAATAAGTTCATTGAAAATTATGATTATATCAAAACTTGGGTGTATGACCTTCTTGTCACCTTTTACTTGCTAGGGTATTGAATGTGTATCTAAGGTATTCATTTTTTAACAACGAGCTTGTAGTAAGTTCTTCTACTTACGCCATGATGTAGTCTTAGCATTTGAACTCACAAGCAATCTTGCATCACCAAAAAAAATCATGTTCATTCTTTTGTGTTTTTGGTGTGGACTTGAGCTTCAAGAGCATATTGTGAAGTTTTTATTTGTGAGGACTTTGTTTTCATTTCATACATCAAGGTCAAGCAAGGTGCTTAATGTGACTTGCAAAATTACGTAATTTCAAGGTTCTAGGAGTTGAAATGGTCAACTTACCATGGTCAAAGGAGATTTTGAAGGAAGATTAATTAAAATTAATTAATTTTCTCAACTTGGATGCCTAAGGAAGTGTGCATAAGGCAAGTGACTCTTGGCATTCCATTTTGGTCTTATTCTTTTAGTTTTGGCTTGTAGAATGGAAGAAAAAAACTAGTGATTTTTGGAAAATAATTTAATGACTCTTCAATTTTCAATTTGGGGTGAATGAGCATGACTTCGTTATTTATTTTATTCATTTTTTAAATGCATATATAGAAGTAAGACACTGGATATATGTTTCAACAACTTATAATGGCACCTTTAGGAGCAACAAACTATGTTTTATTCCATTTTGCAATAATTTTAAGGGTCAATCAAAGAGCAGATTTTGAAACCACTCTTTTGGGTTTTCACATAGTTCAAAACCTCTTTAAATACAACCTTTAATGGTGTCAAGAGGATTAAATAAACAACATTGAGGTTGGAGAAAGAACTTGTAGGTTTCTCATGAGAGTAGCACAAGAAGGAGTGCAAAAAAATCAGCTTATGAAGAGAAGAGAAAATGGATTTTGCAGGTGTTCAAGACAGCCATGAGAGTTGTAGGATGAAGGGGGGAAATTTATATTTACAAGGAGGAGTGAAGCCAAGGAAGTTGAAGGAAATAGACCTTGAAGATTTGAAGGCATGAAGTGCCTAGAAACCCTTGTAAAATTTCTGAATTTAATTTCTTATTGAAATCCTCACTATATGTAATTGTTCTTGAGGAATTTTCATGTATTGATGTGTATGAACATTGAAATAAAGATATGTTTCAGATTATTTCTCCATTATTATGTTAATGTGGGTTGGATGACATGATAAGGCTGCAAGATTGTGTAGTTTGATAGGACCCCCCAATCTTGACTACATCATGTCATGACCATCTATACAGTCATCCCACAAATCTTCTATATTTGGTGTATTGTTTAACAAAGATGACACATACTTCTCCAACCTCCCATACAAGCCTACTTTGATGTAGTTCCTCTCACATTTTTTATCTTTGGTTTATATTTTGAACTTGATTTGAATATTGACTTGTATATTTTGATTTGGGATTATTCGTGTCAACATTATTTTATATTGGCATAATTTTTTGATGCACCTTTCAATGCGGTTATAGTATTATTATGTTATGATGGGTTATGTTGTATTTTTTGATTATGGACATGTATTCATGGATGATTTTTTTATGATTGATGGGATCCTATATTAGTCTATTTTCTATTACTTTTATGCATACTTTCAGACACTTTTAGATATACCTTCCAAAAAATACTCCTACATTATGCTATCTTTTCATACTTATTATATAAACTTGAACCTAAATCATAATGATGGAAATATGGTTATGACATAATAGTATTGTATAGTTTACATGAGAGTATGCATGAAATGTGGATTGAATTCTATGCTTTAATTATGATAGTTAGTATTGTGCACATGCTATGTGAATTAACCTTTTTGCAGCCAAGAAGGAACTATAGCACATAGCAATTGGAAGTTGTAACCCACAGCAAAAAGAAGACTGGGACAACAAAACAGGGGAGTTCTAGATTAAACTAAATGTAATAAGTATTGTTTAAAGATACCTGATGGAGATTGAACATGCATCATTATAACAAGTTAATAAAGAATTGGAGAAGAAATATTTTGTTGATAGGATTCTAATGAATGTTTGTGTGTTTTACAAGAAATCCTATTTTATAGAGTTTCAGTTCTATTAGGATTCTTCTTTCTTTTCTGTTATGGTTTGAACAATTCAATCTTAACTATACGTTATGATATCTAGGAGTGGAAGTTAATGATAGTAGTTAGTTGTTTCTTAGAATAAGACTCCCCCGTTCTTGTATAAAGTCGATGGTTGAGTCTTTACATAAGTTAGTTGTTTTTTTAGTCTTTCATTATCAATTATTTTCAGTTTTGAGACATGATGGATATTCATAATGATTTTCATTGAATACAATCTATGGAGATCTTATGTAATTTTTCATCATAAGCAATGAATGAAGTCAATTTCACATGGATGAGTAGAATCTGATAGTTAGATTTGGTTTCAATTAAGTGAGAACAACCACTTGATCAAGCCACTCAAGGTAACTATTCGTCACTTCATTTATGTTCATCACTATTTCATGAAATGCATACAAGTTAATTTAGAATCTCATACTTTGATTTTTAACAATGAATTTTCATGAGCATGCATCTATATGGTTAACCAATAGTACTTCAAAGGTTAAATTAGTTGATTTGTTAGTTTTGATCAGTTTTGAGTTGATGCAGTAATATTTTATTAGTAGCGGTTCGGCTACAGGTTAAGCTATAAGCATTCGTAGACATTAGCACTAGTTTGTTTCCTTTACTTTTTTGCAATTTTTTAAATTTTCAGCAAGTAGAACATCTTGAATAGGATAAATTAGGTAGTTTTGAATCTATGAAGGCACATATAGTGCAACACCATCACAAGTTTATAGACCTTGGGTTGACATTTTAATATAGTCTTTGCAATGTCGAGTGGACTATTCAGTTAGATAAACCTTTGAATTGTGTAGGTTCTACCAAGTTTACAATGCATTAGTTTAGACTCTACAATGATTATGTTCTATACCTTGTTCAAGAATTGTATATTCTATGACTATTATGTATATCCATAGGTACGCTTGGTGTGCTTTGAGTGGATACAAGTACATGGAATTTTTCCACCTTCCTTCACAAGTTTGAGTTATTCCTTGATTGTCGTTATATGGAAGATGTCACATTGGTTGTATTTATTGGCCTTAATTGTTGTGCTTGATTTGAGTGTGTCTTCCTATTTATTTAATCCATGTTGACCTAGATAATGTCTTTGGTACGATTTTGGATATCATACCCTTTTTAATGTCTAGTGAATGTGTGTTTGATATCTTGTTAAATCATTTATTTTTGTAAATTTAATTCAGTTAAATATGCTTATATGGATTTAAATTATAAATTTAAATGTTGAATGTTATTAGGGAATAAATTTAAATGGTTAATGGGATTTTGGGAGAATTTGACGGAGTTGCAAATTAAAGAAATGAAAAATATATCTATATTATTTTAATTAGGAATTCAAAAATGGTAAAATAGGAAAAGGCATTCATTTTTTTATGTTATGTTTTTTTGTGAAGAATTATGTAGAGGAAAAAATCTCTTTTTAGCCAAATATTGTTTTGATGATTGGAAGGGAAACTTGAGGGGGAATTCAATGAGATCAAATTCATTGGAATAGGAATTATGAATGGAGTGTGTTTTCCAAATATCTCATGCTTTTTGTTGGTGTGTGTGGTGTATTCTCCATTGAAAATTTTGACATAATTAAAGGTATTTGTCTCATTTATTTAAATTAGTTAATTGCTTTCAATTTCAAATATTGGAATAGTATTAGGGGAGTTTAGAAACCTCCCAATGCAATTCATTTGATAAAATCTCATGCTTATTTATTAGTTTTAGAAAAAAATTATATCTTTCATTGAATCAAGGTTATAATGTCCATTTTTTTGGGAAATGAGGAAAGAGGTGTGCTAAGATTCATGAACCACACAAATATCTAAGAATCTAGTGGGGATATATCTTGCATGATGAATATATAGACTCAACAATATCCACAAAGATATGCCTCGATAACAAGTTAGGTAAGTAATAAATTGGATTGAAGATAGATATTTTCCTGATAGAAAGAAAACACATTATGGCCAAGAAGAATATCTCAAAGATTGATTGTTGATGGGAGATAAGTCAATGGCCTTGGGGCTGGTTCCCATGCTTCTCAAACCTGAACTATGGCCCCTGAATTTCCATACAATTAGGCATTTGCGGGTGTTCCTAGGAGGTAGAAGGATTGTAGGTGTTTTCATTCGGCTACTACAAGGAAGAAATCTATCACTATCGAGGCCCTCCATATTTTTAGGGAATGTATTGAGAGGGGTTATATGGGAACCTTCCATTTCTTTTTGAGCAATTATGGGGATATAAACCTAGAGAAAAATATAAGGGTGAATGAGATAGAAAATGGGCTTATATATCTAAAAGCTTGGAAAGCATAATGTAAGCTCTTTGAGCATTTTCTATGTTTAATATAATGAGTGTTTTCTCCTAAGCCAACACTTGTTTATCAAAAATATATATATAATATAAAACATAAAAAAAATTAGAGTGTTCTAATTGATTAAATGTGTAATCATTATTGATTGAAATTGAAAAATAAGAATATAATGGATTTGACTATTCACTAGGAAAACATTGTTTAGAATTAAAATATCTTTAAACTATTGGGAATGTTTTTTCTTACTTCATATGATTCTAAATAGATATATATCTAATGTAAAATTGAAAAACTATTATCTAGTAATACTCAAACAAGACAATTATGTTTAGAAGTGAGTAGGAAAATTATGTAGAGAAACATGATAATTTTATACTTTTTTAATAATTACTAAGAATAAATTTGAAGACTCTTTAATGTTTCATTATCCATTCGCTCTATTTTAATTCAATAAAGAGTATAATACTTCAGATTCTTGTGAACCTCTTATTTAGAATTGTAATGTCATTTTGATCATAATTTTCTATGAGGAGATAAACACATAATTTGATAATTACTCAAGATCCTTCACATCCACTTTTCTACTAACCTCACTCGTATCTTAGAATGATCCCACAATAGTGGTTTACACTTTTTGGGACATCTTGTTTTTTGCTGAAATCACATATTTTTAGAAAATATAATGATTTAAGCCTTGAAAAGTTCCATTTAAAGGATTCCAATTGAAGAGAGTTTGATCAAACCACCTTAGATCAAACCCCCTTGGATATAACCCCACTAGTTTTAAACCATACCTATAATGAAGTCTCCTTTACACCTACCAAAATGCTGATAGAAAACCACTTTTGATTTACCTTTTGGGGGATCAAATAAATTCATTTAAAATCTATTTTTTTGTAAGTATGTAGTCCTTATTATAAGCTTTCCAAAAAGTATAATTTTAAATATATTTAATTTGGTTATTATATTTATTTTTTATTTTTTTGTGAATGTGGGTTTTTCATCAAAAATCAAGCTCTTTATTCTACACATATGCAAAAAATAGTAGATTATAAAAAAATATCTGAAAAATATCTGCACTTGATATTGTTTTCCTTGATCCAACAAAAAAAATTGAATTTTGATACATACAAAAAAAACTTTATGTGTTAGCAAGTAAACCTATGTCTAAATTGTAACTGGTTTGACTTCAAAACTTAATTAAGAAAAAAATGCTCAATAAAACACTATGAAACCAATTTCATGCATTAGATATCGTAGTTACTAATCTAAATACGAAAAGATTAGAATTTTATCCTTCATAGAAAAATGTTATGTGTTAGCAAGTACATGTCACTCTTTAAAAATGGTGTTTACTATTAAAAACTAGTTTTCGAAGGAGATGGAAAAAGAAATGCAATTTGATTCCAAAAACTTTAAATATATATATTTATAATCTAGAGATAAAATATCATAAATCACTAGTTTGCATCATCTTCAAATTCATCATGGTTTAGCAGCTATAGGTGCCCAAAAGTGAAGATTTAGTTAAAAAAATCCAGTTCAATGTCAAAGTTGGCCAAAAAGTGTAAACCACTATTGTGGGATCACCCCTTACTCCATATTTTTAAATTATGAAAGAAAAAATCATTTTCACTACAAGAGCATGTTAGCTACATCTACAAAATATTTTGAATTCTTCTACAAATTATCCTTCTTAAAGTGAACATACTTACAAACATAATGAACCATGCTAATGTCCTTGCAAAATCTACCGAAAGAACAATATCATACATTTATTAAAATTATTTTATATTATTACTCAAATAATAATATTGTTCACAATATATTAATTAAGAAATATTTTTTGTGATTCAATGACAATTTAATTCACCTACCTATTCGCATAAGATTTTTAAATACTAAATAAGAGTATCCTTTATTTTAAAGGTTAATATATATATATATGTGAGAACATTAATCATTAGAAAAGACATATACTCTAATTTCCTAACTAGAAGTATTAATATTAAAAAAATATGGCACAAAATAAATATGGTCCACTATATGGATACAAATCCCATCTATTACCCATATAAATCATAAATAAATGTGATCCATAATTGTTCTAGAGCTCACTTGACTTTATTAATTTCTTCACTTTTTTCTCTTGTTCTTTGTACAATAACTCTTCTCAATAAAATCAAAATCTTGTCATACAAGAAAGCCACAAACCAAAATTTCATGACAATTTTCTATATTTTGAGCATTAGGCATATCTATAAAACCAGAATGAAAAAGCCATTGTTATTTCAATCTCTATATGTACCAAAATACTCCTCCACATTACTTTAATCTCATTATGATATTTTCTCTCAATTAAGTGACAATCAAATACAAATCAATATTGCTTCTCTCTACTAACTTTCTAGATACATCTCACAAGAGACTTTTGTCACATCCTTCAATAAAATTTAAAAATAAATGTCTGTAATGCATTACTTTGTTCTGCAATTTTATCCACACCTTAATGCTCTTTCTATATAAGATTTGAAATTAAATCAACAAGATTATTTGCCACTAGGAACACAAGCACGTGCACAAAAAAAATATCTAACCTAGCCAACTAACAAAAATAATGATTGAGAGACTCACCAGTCTATTGGTAGATAGTCAACACTCCCCTCAGGATTTGTGACATGGCTTAATCACCTCTCATGGATCCGTTAACCCTCGCGATTGTATCGAGCATTAATAGGTTGATCTTTTGGTGCAATGGAAACCATGGGGCCAACAAGAGGTATTGGAGCCAAAGGTTCTGGGTTTGAATCCCCTTGGGTGATGCTAAGGGGGAGATTGTTGGCAGATGGTCAACACTCCTCTTGGGACTCGTGACATGGCTTAACCACCTCTTGTGGATCCATTAACTCTATTGGTTGTATCAGGCATTAACAGGTTGATCTTTTGGTGCAACGACAACCATGGGGCCAACAAAATCAACATGCGATAACAAATTTGTCCTCTTTTGAAAAGATAATAACTAATGTTTTATCATTTGTAAATAAATTCTCACAAATATTTCTCCACTATAGTTTCCATAGAAGACTTTCAAAATATAGACCAATAAATAACATATCTTGTTCTTTGTTCAAACAATCATTTTAGAAAGGAAAAAAAATGCTTCTGGAATGCACGAGCCTACAATATTTTTAAAAAAATCAAGAAATATTTGACTAATATTCATTAACATTCTTACGTTCTATTTTGTACATAATATTTTCTCAAATATATTTGTGTGCAAGTATTTTATCTACCTAGAATGCAAAACAGAATGAAATGCAAAAGAGAAAAACACAAACAAACACTCAAGATTGGCCTAAGTTAAATCCAAACAAAAATAACAAGAAAAGGAATTGTATACCTTGCTTGGATTGATGAGTTGGTTGGCCGTTTAATTTAGCTTGATTGTGTGCTCCTTTGTTGGAAAATGAATGCAAAATGGAGAGGAGTTAATAAGGATTGTAATAATGCAAATGGGTATTGGGATAAAAATGGTAGGTGGATGCAATAAAAGCTTCAATGGCTACAATAATGGAGGATGAGTGAATGCAAATGCTAAGTGCTAAGTTGTTTAGCTTGAATGCTTGAGTTGCTTAATGAGATTGAATGCATAATGATCTAATTCTCTTTAAAATGAGACCAATTCTTCCAATTTAAAGAAAGAGTCTCTAGAAAATGGATGACTAGGATTTAGCCAACATGGACAAGATGGAGGGTTGTGGTGAGTTGATGACTCACAAATCTTCATATCTTTCCATGTGGAATGTGAGATGTGAAGAGGACAAATGATGTGGAAAAAGACATGTGAGGTGGAGGTACATGCAAGTACCTTGGGATTAGGAGAAGATTTCCTCAAAAAGGAAGTCTTTGTCCCCATATGAGGTTGGTGGTGACAAGTGATGAATTTTAAAAAGTCGTCTCTTGTCACCATGGGGATGAGAGAAGTTGTTGAAGAAATAAATATGAATTTTAAATTCACATGACTAGAAGTACCCTGTGGATAAGACAAGGTCCTCCTAAAGGAGGTCCTTGTCCATGTAACTAATGTGACTCATCACATGGGGATTATAAATGGAATTAAAAATTCCATTAAAGTTGTTGGGAGAATAAAATAGAATTAAAAATTCTATTGGGATGTGGGAAGAGTTGATTAAAGGACTGATTAGACTAGTTAATGAAGGATTAGAAGAGAGTTAGGTGGCTAATGATGATTAGGAGCCAATTTGCAAAAATTGGAGGATGTGACACATCTTAATCATAGATTAGGGATGTGTCACATCCCTAATGATGGGATTAGGAGATGAATTAGGATTAAGTGTGGATGGGACATAAAGGGAATTAAATAAGTGGGTTATTTATTTAATTCTTGGAATAAAGAGATAAAGGGGTAAGGTATTTAATTATTTAACTAAATACCTTAATGATTTAGAAAACTTTAGGGGTATTAATTAAATAATAGTAACATTATTTAACTAATGTGGTTAAAAGGATATTAGACAAAAAGGGTAAATTTGGCCAAATATAAGTGGTCAAATTTAGATGTCTACATTTTGCCTTTTTTTGAGATGGTGTTATAAAGTGGCATCATTTCAAAGAAAATTTAGGCATAGCACCTAGAAGAAGATGGTTAGATTGGGAAAGATGCCCCAGTCATTCGAAGGAGTGACTAAGAGGAAAGATGATGGGATTGAAGATAAAGGTTAAGGATTAAGGATTCCCCTCGAGAGGACATGTGGATGAAAGAGAACATGGGTGTGCTCTCGAAATGGATGAGATGATACAAGGGTAGATGGGGAAGATGATGCAAAATGATGGATAGAATAGAGGATGGTAAGATGAATAGATAAAGGCAAGCACAAATGGATTCAAGGAAAAATATGATGTTTCCCCAGTCAAGCTACAAGCCAAGATGGATTGATGATAGATGGAGTGTTGTTGATGAGGGAACGATACATCCAAAAATTACACCAAGATAGGGAATGATACATTCTGATGAGATTTCTGTTGATAAGGGAAGGATACATCCCAAACAACACAAAAGATAGGGAAGGATACATCCTGATGATGATGAGGATGTTGATTGGATCAAGGCTTGTAGCAGGACCGGGAACAAGACCAATGATTTAATTAGATGATTTGTGCTAAATTAAGATTGGATGGAGATATGAGATGGTAAAAATGAATGAAGATGATGGAGGGAAAGATGCATAGAATAACAAATCGTTATTATCCTAAGTAGATTAAAAAGATGATGAAATGATGAGAAGAATGAAAGAGGAGGGATGAGAGGATACATGCAATGCAATGGAAGAGAAAATGAAATGCATTCCTAATGCAATTTTCCATTTTCGGAGCATTGATTTTTGATATAGCATAAAACACCAGGTACCATGGTATGTGAAACCAAGGTGGATTGGTGTCTAATGCATACACAAAAACAGCAAACAAGGAGGCTATCCCAATACCCCAAAGTCGTGATGACTTTTCTTGGGCCAGGTATTGGAATAACCACAAGCACAAAAGGATGCCCCAATGTAACACAAGACCACAGGGATCTTGGTGGGTACTACGTGGTAAAACCAAGAAGACAAAAATAAACAAAGATCAAGATACGCCCCAATGTTAACCAGTCAAAACACACCATAATATGATAGATCATGGCGGCATTGACAAGTGATGATAGGGATCTCAAATGATAAATAGAAGCCAAAAGTATCAAAAGATTGCAATCAATTTCAAAACATCCTTTGCCATAGGTTCGAGAGGATGGATGGGGTTGATGAGGTCTATTAGGAAGGATACATCTTTTTGAGACCAAAGATGGATACTAAACTAAATGATTGACATGACTCAGGATACTTGAAGTTGATTAAATATCATGATACTAGTGACCTTTATTTGGGAAGCACCAGCTAGGATAGGGACGTACTTGACAACATGGCAAGACGACGAGACGTAAGATGAAAAGATGAAAAAATGACAAGGTGACAAAACAAACACATCCTAAAGACCTAGGGGACACAAGACTGACACACCCTAAAGACCTAGGGGCTCAGGGGTTGATCAAAGATCAACCTTTCCTATGTGAAAGCGCAGAGCCCTCATAGTTCGACCAAAGGACATGGATAAAAGTGGAAAGAGTACAATGGAGACTTCGATGGATGGCATAGAGTGGATGGAAAAATTCCCTAGGGGCATATCAAATGATCGACTATGCCTACATGAAAGCATAGGGGCCACGTAGTTTGGCACAAGGCCAAAGACAGATGATGGAAGATGATAGACTAGACAAGAAGCAACCCAAGGGCGGATCAAATGATCGACCTTGCCTACATGAAAGCGTAGGGGAAACGTAGTTTGACAGAGGCCAAAGACAAACAGTGGATAATGAGATGACCATGATAAGGAGATACGATGATGGAGCTGATATGATGAGCCAAGATAGGCCATGCGGATAGGATGGTTGATATGTTGGATGTGGGTTATGTGAAGCTCAGGGATGGGATAGTTATCCAAATCATCAAAAGATGAATTGGGAGGATGATGGTATGATGGGAAGATAAGTGATGAAGAGTGATAGGAGGCTAGAAAGGTGTGATAACTATATAAGAATGATGATAGTGAGATGAATGGCATTGGATTGCATGGGGGTAGCCTATAGCTAGATACCAATGACAAGGGATTATGAGATGGAGGGAAAATAGAGGTAAATTGATGGATTAATAAAGATGTTAGGACAGATGGATAGAGGAATAAGGATTTGGAAAGACGAAATGGATTATCGGATGGATAAATGGAGGGGGAGATAAGGATAAAAATATGGAAAAGGACTAGTGGATGGATGGATAGGGAGATAAGTATTTGGAAGATGGAAGGGATTACTTGGAGGGATGGATGGATGGACGATAAGGATTTGGAATATAGAAGGGATTACTTGGAGGGATGGATGGATGAATGATAAGGATTTGGAATATAGAAGGGATTAGTGGGATGGATGGATGAATGATAAGGATTTAGAATATAGAAGGGATTACTAGGATGGATGGATGGACGATATCACCAAGGACTATGTCACAAAGAAGGAGATGCCCCACTCTTGATCTATCATGTGTGATGAGGCCAAAGGGATGGAAAATAGCAAGATGGGTGAATGAGGGAGTGAGACGGACATGGATAGGAGATATAGATGAGGAAGGGAGATGGATGTTGGCATGATTGGATGGATGATGAAGGTAAATGGGTGCAGATAAGATGCATGGGTAAGGAAGGTAGATGGGGAGGATAAGGAGTATGGTGGGATATGGATGAGGGGAATGTACGCCAAGAGGTGTCCAAATCATATATATGTGTTGCTATCTTGATCAAGATCACAAGGAAGATGGAGGGACTGGATACAAATGGGAGATGATGGATGGGATGTGGATGATAGGAAGATGTAGGGGATGGAGGAAGGGGATGCATAGATGGAATTTTCCCCCAATTATGGAAGTAAACTAGATGGGGTATTTATGGATGATGCTTGTTTGTCAGGTTTTCATCATGGTACTTATCCAAGGTGCTTGTTTGCCAAGTTTTCACCATTGGACAAATTATTTTCTCTTTACTATTTATTTTTTTGGATTTTTTTTGGATTTTTTTATTTTTTTGACTTTTCGAACTTTTCGAACAGAAATGCGGATGGAGATGGATAAGGATAGGGATGTGGATAAACGGATTTGGAAGTCATAAGGGGATAGACAAAGGAATCAAGCATCAAGTTCAATATGAGGTAAAAAGAGCCCATGTGTAAAGTGGCTATTCAGATGTTGGTAAAACCTTATTAGAATGGGTGGATTATGCAAGAGGGTGGATTAAAGGGATTTGATGGGGGAGATATGGGGGATAGTGTATGGGGTGTTAGAAAGTGTATGGATGGAATGATGGAGTGGATGTGTGATGGGGGAAGGTGTTCAAGACCAACATTGGCACATGTGGTGGATGTGAAATGATAGGAGGGTTGAGGGATGGAGAATGTGGCGATAATGGAGGAGTTGGGATAGTGATTTTTGGGACATAAGGACCCAAAACAGATCTAGGAGATGAAGGATGTGAATGATTAGATTTGGGATTAGAAACTTTGGATGTCTTTAGGGATTTTTCATTTGAAGTCATGGCATCTTTTCTCTTTGGGATCCACATGGTTTTTATTTTTTCTTTAGTGGGCCTTTGTGGCCTTTTGGATGGATTTGGATTGCGTATTTGATTTTTCTTTTCTTCAACATGTCTTTTGTAGGGGACATGAGGAGCTTTATATTCATGTGGATGTTTGGATTCATGTATTTTTTCTTTGGCATCCAAAGTGCTTTTAGTAGTAATGGGATGGGTATGAGGAGATGGATGATGTGGAGGAGATATGGATGGAGTGATAGAGGTAGGCTTTTGATGATGGTGTGTGGATGGGGGATGTGAGATAGCATGCATGGAGGGGTTCCTTTGTTGATCCTAATTAGGGATTATGAAGGTAGGATTTTTATGATACATGCTAGGGATAGGCGATCGATGGATGAGAGGGTGAAGAGGATAAGATGGGGGGGGGTGATTTTGGGATATAAGGGCCCAAAATGGATGTTGTATATGGAGGATGTGTGAGGGTTGATGGAGGTACGTAAAGACTCAAAATAAAGGCAGTAGATGGAGGAGTGATGGTGGATGGAGGGACATAAGGACCCAAAATGGGCTTGGAGGATGAATGAGGAAGATGGACAGTTGTTTTGAGGTAATATGATCAAGGAGGGGGGATGGTGATGAATGGTTTGGTAGAGCACTGAGAAATGCCTCTCATTCCTTTGGAAGAAGCTCACTTAGGATGTATGGAGATTGTACCAACATTTTTGGAGTGTGATTCTTTGGAGATATATCCAAGACCTTGTTTGCCTGGATGCTCTTTGACCTAGATGGTGTCTAAACTACATTGCTCATGAAGGCCTAAACCTTTTCCTTGATAGTTCATTTTCTTGAGCATTTGATCTATGGTAGGGTGCATATTCTTTTGGAAGTATGATTTGATTTCATTAGCAGGTGAAGCAGGAAGGGTGGTGCATATACTTTGTTTTTATTTTGCATGAAGACCACCATGGATGAGTGTAATGTTACCAAGGTGATATAAAAGTGGTGTTGGGGTGACAAGGCTAGGAAACGATGGAGGATCGTACAATGGAGATGAGGGGATAGAAGCATATTGATGAGGAGGAATGGGTGATAAGGGATTGAAAGGGGTATTAGGTGGTCTGACAAGATTTGGTTTTATGGAAATGGGTGATAAGGGCTCATGAGATGGGGTGATAAGATCTTGGGTGCGAAGGGGATCATGGGATGGAGTGGACGAGCTAGTGTGATCTTGAGATGGAGTAGATAGGATGGTAGGATTAGGATTCGGTTGAGGAAAGGAATCATGAGATGGGATGGATGGGGGACTCTGATCTTGGGATGGGGTGGATAAGATGGTAGGATCTGGATTTGGAGTAGGGGATATTCTTGTATGCTTTGGATCAAACCCTTGGCATGGCTCGTCGTGTGTGGGAGGTATGATGACAAAGGAGTGTTGGAGGGACTCCTCAAGTGGGGGAGATAGGAGGATGGAGGATTCACAAAGGTCATGGGATTGAAGTTCGGTAATATTAGGCCTAGGAGGAGTGGATTGGATGTCTCCAATGGATTGGGTGGATCTAGTAGTAGAAGATGGGGATTCAATGGATTCTATGGATTTGATGGGCTCAACCATTTTGGATGGTGTTAGGAATGGTAATGGGAGTGATAGGTGTAGGATGGAGGAGGGCCTCATCACTAGTGATCATACATCATAAAGTGGGAGGGAATTGTTTCACAACATCAAGATGTGGATTTGGGGATGTCTCTTTTTCCATGAGTCCTTGGACGAAATTTGGAAGGGATGTAGGATTAGGTGGGCTGATGGAAATGGATGGAGGATTAGGGATGGTTGGAGGACTAGGATTAGGGATTGGTGGATTAGGATTAGATGAGTGGATGGGATTGGATGGAGGGCTATGAGTGGTTGGAGGACTAGGATTAGGGATCGGTGGATTAGGATTAGATGGGTGGATGGGATTAAGATATCATGCGGTAAAGGGGGGAGTGATGTAAGAGGATGCAGATGATGAATTAAGATAGGAGGATGTGGATGCTGGATTAGGTTGGAAAGATTGGGATGGTGGGTAATAGTAGGAAGATGTGGATGATGGATTAGGATGGGAAGATTGGGATGATGGATTAATGTAGGAGGAGGTGGACATTGAATTAGGATGGGAAGATGTGGATATGGGATTAAGATAAGAGGATGTGGGTGGTGGATGGAGGATTAGGATAGCAATATGTGGAGACTGGATTAAGATGGTAATAAATAGATGTGGCATTAAGGTAAGGATGTTGGGATGGTGGATTGTGATAGGAAGGTGTGGATGTTGGATTAGAAGGGGAGGATTGAGGTGGTGGATTACCATAGGAGGACATGGGTGGTGGATTGGCATAGGAGGATATAGGTGATGGATGAGGATAAGAAGATTGGTATGGTGGATTAGGATACGAGGAATATTGGGATGGTGGATTATGATGAGAAGGCACAGGTGTTGGATTAGGATGGGAAGATTGGGATGTGGGATTAAGGTAGAGGTATTGGGATTGTTGATGATGATAAGGATAGGCATATGGGGATGGTGGATTACTATAGGAGGATGTGGATGTTGGATAGGATAGAGGTGGAGAGGGAGGACATGATGAATATGTGGATGGTGAGGATACTAGATATCCCTTGTCAAGGGTAGCATAAGGACTATTATTAGATGTGGATGAAGGCATGGGGGGATAGTTTGGAGGAGTGGTTGGATTTTGGGAGCGATGGGAAAAATATTGCTAGCAACGATATAATCAAGGGGATCTATATTATACTCGTCTTGATCAACAAGACTTTCATTATCATCATCAACGTAGTTAGGATTCCCCTTGACTGCCATTATTGGTTGTGCGGGAGGAGGATAAGGATTCATTACGTCAGATAAAACAGATACGGATGGGAAAGATAAGAATAGATGATTAGAAGGAAATAACAAATGATGGAGAAGGATGGATTGGAAGAAGCTGGGGGAAGGGAACTTAAGATTTGTTTTGATATCAAAAGGTATCGGGTGTGGATGGACTAAAGCTCATATTGGGATTTAGGTTAAGGTTAGACTGGGACTAGACCAAAGCTCAGATTAGGATTAGATAAAAGCTTAGATTAGGATGACTATAGGATGTGGTAGGATTGGTGAGACAGGATCGGATGATTGATCAGATAAGAAGATGAGATGGATTCTAAACCCGGTTCAGAGATTTGACTTAGATGGCGTAAGGTGCTGATGATCAGATTGGATTGTGAACGAGATGATTACAACACTTAATCTACCTCAAGATGGAAGTAGATTGATTGGGTTGTAATGATGATTTACTAACTTAGGATGAATAACGATCAGGATCAGATACTATGGCCAATTTGGATAACAACCTCAGAAATGACATCTAGAGGATTCAGATTGATGAAACAATGATGGACATATGATCTAAGGAGGCTCTAAGATACTTCTAGATGATCTGATTGATGAAATGATGAGCTTTTTGGAAAAGTAGATGGATGCAAAGGATGATTATGGGAAGATGGATGGTGATTAAATCTTTCATTTGTGGTGAACAACTTAGAGAATGATAGGCTTTTAGTCACCTATCTTAGGGCAGGGTCACCCAAATTGGGGTCAGGTCGCCCAAGTTAGGGCAGGGTCACCCTAGTTTGGTCAGGGCCACCCAAGTTTGGTCACGATCACCCAAGTTTGGTCAGGGTCGCCCCTGTTTGGTCAAGGCCACCCCAATTTAGGCAGAGTCACCCAAACATCTTATGGACTTGTCTAAATAGTCGAAAGATGTTGACAAAGGGGATGAACGTACAAACAAACTGTCAGGACAGGCAAACAGACGCTCGGAATGGGGAAATGGATGCTCGGAATAGGGAAACAGATGCTTGGAATGGGGAAACAGATGTTTGGAACAAGGAAATAGATGCACGGATTAGGTAGATGGATGCTCAGAATACAGAAGCGACTGCACGAAATGGGAAAACAGATGTATGGAAGGGGTGAATGGATGCATGGAATGGGTGAATGAATGCTCGAAATGGGGAAACATCTACACGAAACAGGAAAATGAATGTACGGAAGGGGTGAATGGATGCTCGAAATGGGGAAACAACTGCACAAAATGGGAAAACGGGTGTACAAAAGGGGTGAATAGATGCACAAAATGGGTGAACGGATGTTCAGAATGATAAAACGATGCTCAAAATCAGCAAATGAATGTTCGGAACGAGAAAATGGATGCATAGAAGGGGTTGATGGATGCTCAGAACAAGGAAATAGATGCATGAATCAAGTGAACGGATGTATGGAACGGGAAAACAGATGCACAAAATGAGGAAATAGTCGCACTGAATGGGTTATCGAACACTTGGAATGGGAAAACAACTGACAAATTGAAGGTGGGATTGACTGTTTGGAGGGAAAGGTCACCTATCTTAGGGCTGGGTCGCCCAAATTGGGGTCAAGTTGCCCCTGTAGGGTAGGGTCACCCCTTTTAGGGCAAGGTCACCCCTTTGAGGTCAGGGCCACCCCTTTTAGGGAAAGGTCACCCCTTTGAGGTCAAGGTTGTCCCTGTTAGGGTAGGGTCACCCCTTTAAGGTCAGGGTTGCCCCTTTGAGGTTAGGGTCACCCCTTTGAGGTCAAGGCCACCCCTATTAGGGAAGGGTTGCCCCTTTGAGGTCATGGTCACCCCTTTGAGGTCAGGGCCACCCCTATTAGGGCAAGGTCACCTATTTTGGGGTCGAGTCACCTCTATTAGTTGGTTTGGACTTGACTTAGACAAAAATAGCTATGGAAAGGCTAAAAAAATAGAGCAAACAATAAGTAAAGGCCAAGACTAACTTGTCTAAATAGATACGCACTATTTTTGCACAAAGAAGGTAATTCAAGCAACACAATCCTAAGATTAGTGTGAAGGTATGGCCAACACTGTCCTCTAACTAGGCTAAACAAGGCAACTAGGGAGTCCCCAATATACGCACGGTACGTGGGGCACAACTGTGAACACCAGCCTATCACAAGCATGAGTCGGGAACTTCTAGCGAGATACTGAAAGCTCAAACCAACTCTTCACATCTTCTCTAGGTATCACCCTAGCTTTGACGCTCCTCCAGGCATGGCGTGACTGGATTGAGATATAGCTTTCACTCTCCCCCTTTTATATACCTCGCTGATAACACATGGTTGGGATCATCCCTTGGGGTGATGAAATCCCCAAGCAGGTCTCGCTAAAGAAAAGAAGGTACACAAGGGACAAAGTGGACTATGATTTCTCTTCACCTAGGATCACCAAATGGTGCAAAGGGATTGGATACGTCAATATTCCACCCTTCAAACACAATAAACAAGTTCTTTGATCCCCCCTAATTAGATCTATATGCCTAGTTAAGCTGAAAACAATAAGCAATAATCTAACTAATGAAGGTTGTTCTCTCCCCCTACAACAAATCGTGAAACAATTGCACAAACGTTAGAAAAAACTAACACACTCACAAACAAAACAAGTTAGAGGGTCATTACTAAGGAAAAAAACAATAACTGAACTCTGGAAATGAAATTTTAAGTCTCTGTTTTTACCTCAGTTACCTTTATCCAGGGCAAGGCCACCTTTGTGTTCTGAGTGAGGTCCGCTTTGTGGGCGAAGTTGGCTTTGTGGGTGGGGTCGCCCCTTTATGGGCCAGGTCGGCTCTGTTAGGGTGAGTTCGCCCCTTTGTGGGCCAGGCTAGCTATGTTAGGGTGGGATCGCCTCTTTGTGGGCTAGGCGAGTTATTTTAGGGCCAGGTCACCTCTATGTTCTAGGCAAGGTTGTCTCTGTGTTCTGGGTGAGGTTAGCTCTGTGGGTGGGGTCGCCCCTTTGTGGTCCAAGTCGGATCTATTAGGGTGGGGTCGCCCCTTTGTGAGCCAGGTCAGCTCTGTTAGGGAGAGATCACCTATTTGTGGGCCAAGTCGACTATTTCAGGGTCAAGTTGCCTCTATGTTCTGGGCGAGGTCGGCTCTGTGGGTGGAGTCGGCTCTGTGGGTAGGGTCGCCCCTTTGTAGGCCAAGCTGACTTTGTTAGGGCAGGGTCACCCCTTTGTGGGCCAAGTCAGCTCTGTTAGGGCGGGGTCACCTCTTTGTGGGCCAGGTCATCTTTGTGTTCTGGGCAAGGCTACCTATGTGTTTTGGGTGAGGTCGGCTATGTCGGTGAAGTTTACTCTATGGGTGAGGTTACCCCTTTATGGGCCAAGTCAGCTCTATTAGGGTGGGGTCGCCCCTTTGTGGGCCAGGTCAACTATGTTAGGGTGTGGTCACCTCATTGTGGGTCAGGTCGACTATTTCAGGGCCAGGTCATCTCTATGTTTTGGGCAAGGTTGCCTCTTTGTAACTTGAACCTAAAAAAATTCAAAAAACAACAAACGTAAAATAGAACAAACCCATTTGTGGGTCCCATCGAGCGTGCCAAAATTATGTTTTATCTACCTAGAATGCAAAATAGAATGAAATGCAAAAGATAAAATCACAAACAAACACTCAAGATTGGCCTAAGTTAAATCCAAACAAAAATAACAAGGAGAGGAACTTTATACCTTGCTTGGATTGATGAGTTGGTTGGCCCTTTAATGTAGCTTGATTGTGTGCTCCTTTGTTGGAAAATGAATGCAAAATGGAGAGGAGTTGATGAGGATTGTAATAATGCAAATGGGTATTGGGATAAAAATGGTAGGTGGATGCAATAAAAGCTTCAATGGCTACAATAATGGAGGATGAGTGAATGCAAATGCTAAGTGCTAAGATGCTTAGCTTGAATGCTTGAGTTGCTTAATGAGAGTGAATTCATAATGATCTAATTCTTCTTAAAATGAGACCGAGTCATCCAATTTAAAGAAAGAGTCTCTAGAAAATGGATGGCTAGGATTTAGCCAACATGGACAAGATGGAGGGTTATGGTGAGTTGAGGAATCACAAGTCCTCACATCTTTCCATGTGGAATGTGAGATGTGAACAGGACAAATGATGTGGAAAAGAACATGTGAGGTGGAGGTACTTGCAAGTACCTTGGGATTGGGAGAATATTTCCTCAAAAAGGAAGTCTTTGTCCCCATATGAGGTTGATGGTGACAAGAGAAATTTTAGAAAATCATTTCTTGTCACCATGGAGATGGGAGAAGTTGTTGAAGAAATAAATGTGAATTTTAAATTCACATGATTGGAAGTACTCTATGGATAAGACAAGGTCCTCCTAAAGGAGGTCCTTGTCCATGTAATTGATGTGACTCGTCACATGGGGAAGAGGACATGGGGATTATAAATGGAATTAAAAAATTTATTAAAGTTGTTGGGAGAATAAAATGGAATTAAAAATTCTATTGGGATGTGGGAAGAGTTGATTAAAGGATTGATTAGACTAGTTAATGAAGGATTAGAAGAGAGTTAGGTGGCTAATGATGATTAGGAGCCAACTTGCAAAAGTTGGAGGATGTGACACATTTTAATCATGGATTAAAGATGTGTCACATCCGTAATTATGGGATTATGAGATGAATTAGGATTAAGTGTGGATGAGACATAAAGGGAATTAAATAAGTAGGTTATTTACTTAATTCTTGGAAGAAAGGGGTAAAGGGGTAAGTTATTTAATTATTTAATTAAATACCTTAAGGATTTAGAAGACTTTAGGGGTATTAATTAAATAATAATAACATTATTTAACTAATATGGTTAAAAGGATATTTAGACGAAAAGGGTAAATTTGGCCAAATATAAGTGGTCAAATTTAGATGTCTACAATATTATCTTCACTTTCCTGCACTCTGCTTAATAACACTTTATTTTTGCTATATTTCTTGTGATATATATAATATATATATCAAAAATTAGAAGCAAGAACTAATTCTCATTTCACCATCTATATTTCATGAAAATAGAGGCTTCTCTCATAACTTTCCATGCAAAAAATATTTTTCCACCCCAATTGTTTGTTGTGCATGTTGATGAACAACTTCACAAATTGCAAAAGCCTCCAAATTGATGTCTCACATTGGTTTTGCAAAATCATTTAAGCTCTTCCTATATAGAATCTAAAATCAAATCCACAAGATTAGTAACCACTCACCCAAAAACCAAAGGCAAAGAAAAAATGTCTAAACTTGCAACTAACAAAATCTATCATTCAAAAACTTACCAATGAACACACCCCAACAAAATTGTCCTCTCTCCAAACTCTAATGATCAAGGTATTACTATTGAGAAGAAAAACCTTACATAACTAATCTTTGTCCACCATTCTTTCCACACAAGACTTCAACAACACAAAAAAATTCCCTAACATATATGGCTCTTTGATCAAAGAAACATTCCAGGAAAAACATTTTACTTCCACAAAGGCATTTATGAAAATATAAAAACCCATACAATACTTAAAATTGGAATGCTACCCAACTTAACATACTCTACAACAAAGTTAATTAGAAAATACATAATCTAATTTTCTTCCTACAAGCATTAAAAAAAGATACTACACAATAAATGTGATCCACTATCCGAATACAGATCCAATCTGTTATTGATATAAACCATAAATAAATGTGTGCCATAGTTGTTCCAACTTACTTCATTATTATTATTCTTATTATCGTTATTATTGTTTCTTCTTTGCTTTCTTGCCCTATCAATAATCAACAAATTTTCTTTCCAGTTAACAATTTAATAAAAAATAAATCAATGTTTCATAATAAACATTTCTATCATCATCATCATTTCATTTTTAATATTGCATAGGCCCTCTTCCCAACTTTTCATCATAGTCACTATTTTATTCTACATGGCATCAACACATGACATTTTCATCGCATAGATAAATATTACTAGCACTTGCACCTAAAGGAAGTTCAAGGATTACACCGATAGAAAACCATATGTATGTTAATATGTTAGAGAATATGTGTTTGTGCATGGATGCACTAAAAATTCTAGTTGCATGTGGCTGGATTAAATAATTAGTAATAAGCGCTAAATAATAGAATGAAATAAACCTAGACAAATCTAGATTTTTTCCTTAAAGAAATTAAGTATAATTTGATTATGAAATATTTGCATATAGATTTAAAACATAAAGCAATACAAATGAGAAAAGGAAGTTGCCATCAAATTGATTAAAAATACTACAAATGGAAATAGAATGTTCCCATCTAGATGTTAAACCAATATTTATTTGGCTTTTATGTTAGAAGTGAGATTTTGGAGGCTTTTAACTAATATTTTGGAGACTTTTACCATTAAACAATTGTTGGTTTACCATTAAACAACAGATGAAACTTGTGTTTTGATGACTCAACAGTGTTTTGCAGCCGTGAGATTTATTTCAGGCTCAAATCTCACACTATATGTAGCCTATCAACTAATTATTAATATTAAATGATTATTATAAACATATGATTTTCTATTTTTAAATAATATACTACTACCACTCTAATCTATTAAACTTATAGTAAATCATTAATAATATTAAATATAATGTAAATAATATTGATCATAACTATAATTATTAATAATACAATTAATTAATAAAAATAATAATTAATTATTGGGTATCTTCGGGACTGGTGTCGTCAAAGGTACGTGGGTGATGACATAGGGCTTGGCTGGCATGGTGTAGTAGGGTGGTAGCGGTAGGTGTTTAATGCTAGAAAGGTGATGGGTGTTTAAACGTTCTTCGTCCGGCTGCATTAAAAGCAAGTCTTGTTGGACAGAGTGGGGAATGCTCTTGAGTTGATGGGACGATTTAATAGGCTGTGGGATTCATTTCACTTTAACTCTCATTGTGTCCTTCATTTCTCTCATGAAGATGATGGAGACTCTGGTGTGTTTTCCATCTATAAGAAAGATTTGGGCTTTCTATGGAAGAATTTGGAATGGGCGATTGAAATCAGTGTTCAAAGATTGGGATGAGCTGGTCTTGGGGGTGGTGGAACTACTTCCGGGGGAGGAGTTCATGAACACAGTGGAACGTTGGTGAACAAATGTTGACATAGTGGCTCGTTTCTTGGCCTTGCTTTTAAATTTGGAGTTGTCAAAGGCTATGGTATTGCTAATGGCACAAAAAATTGTTTGGGAAAGTCTTTTGGAAGGCGCAGTGGATGTGGTGATTATGGCAGAGTTGGGTGTAGGGATTCCTTGGCCTCGTGACTTACATTGTGCTCTTATACCAGGAGTGTGGGTCAAGAGATACCCTTTCATATTGGATATCAAGGGTGAGGCTCTACAGCATCATCGAGATCAGGCCCATTGTGGTCTGATTTTCTTGAAGCATCATTTGTATTTGGAGCCTTCAGGAGGGGTTGATTGGCGATGAATCTTCAAAGATCTTTTTCTTGTAGAAAGTGTGATATCATAGGAGTAACAGGTATATTTTGGTTTTGATGTTTGTTTGTTGTATAGTCCTTTTGGGTGTGTATGAAAATCTCAGTATTTTAGTTTGAACTACATGTATGGGGTAGACAGGTAGCCTGTGGGTTGGGTTTTGTGTGTTTTGGTGTCCGAGGAGAATGCATGTTCTAGGTAGTTGTTGAAGGATTCTAGTGTTGGTTTTTTTTCTTGGACATTAATGGAACTAAAATGTAAAATCTTTTTTAACTATTAATACAAAACATTTACGTATAAAAATAATAATAATTAATTATTATCATTATTGTAATCATTATTATTTTATAATATAATTATTAATATTTATTATTACTATTAATATTAATTTTGATTCCCTTTTCCTCTCACTTCCTCCCGATTGATTTGTTGCAAAATCCACTTTGTTGAATGCACAAGACAACTAAGAGAAGGTGAATCAGTTGTACATTAAAACATCACAAAATCCTCATTAACATTCAAATCCACATCAACTTTATTAGCCTTTAATCTATTAGAACTATTTATTATGAAAGAAAATAACATAAACTAAAACACATCAACACCGTACAAAATAGAACACTAGATTTACATGGAAAACCCAAGAAGGGAAAAACCATAGCGAGTATTAGCTCATAATATAAAGTAATTGCAACACCAAATACAATAGTCTCACTACTGGAGGGCTCACTTCGAATGGCTCACTTCCAGTTTACAAAGAATAAGAAAAAAATATTGTTACAATGAGAAATCCATCTCAATGCAATAGAAAAGTCCACCACAACATCACCAACACATTCGTGGCCTTTCTAAAGATTGTAGACACCTTCTCACTGTTTCTTGTACTCTAACTCATCAAAGCTTGCACTGTACTTCACAAATTGGCACTTCAAAACCCTGCAATTCGTATCACACACTCTACACAAACATACTCCATCAACACAAAACTTATTTATATCTTCTTCAACCTTAAAAGTAGTCTCCAATGTCATCTATGCACCTCAACCATGCAAATTCAAATTAGGTTGGTACCAAAGAATTCCCATGGTGGAAAGGAATTAAGGTGGACCACATCACACCTTAACTCAGACCTAAATCTACTCATACATGTCACGCCATGCATCCACAAATACTAAAGAAAATTCACAATTGTGTAAACACCCAAGGTCGGTCAAACTTGTGTAAACACAATTAAATAATTAAGTACATGCTTCCTTTAATATTGAGATAACTCGCATACAACAAACATCACTTAAACACAATCTAGAATATTCCACAAATACCCTAAACTCCAACAAATTCATTTGCAACAACTTTCACCTAAAGAACAAACACATATTGTGCACCCAGTTAACCTTTTACATATTGTAATTCAAGAAACTAACTTGCAAATATGAAAAATTAGAACAATTTAAAATGAAGATAAATATGAGAAATATGAACACACCTCCAAAACCACAATACCAGAAACCAAACTACAAAGAAATGCAAAGCAAAACCATTTCTCCCAAACGAAACTGCAGTACACAGTTCACACACTGGTGAACACAACTTTTATTACACAATGATTCAAAACAAGAAAATTTGGATATAACATCAATGAAAACTTTTGATCAACATATCCAAATCACACAATAATATCTTCAACACAAAATAAATTTGGATCAAAACCAAAACATCACTTTGTATGCCAGAACACCTCTCAACCACACTATTTCTTCTTTTATTCAAATTTTCTCAAAATCACTTGGAAACAATGCACCAAAGATGTATATTCTCATCATATTCAACACTTCCTCGTCATCACCAAAAATTCCTCATCATCAAGTCAAACCAACTACAACATAGCAACTCAACCTAACAACATCCACAAATAGAAGCTTATCAAAGCAACACTAGAGGTTGACACTAGTAATACTTACTAATGACAACATAATGCAACTAATTAAAGCATCACCGCAAACTCATCAATGCAACACCATAGATATATTGATATCAATGACAACACCAACTACTCATACTTGCAACAATCTCCCTCTTTGTCATTGATGGCAACACATGATGTGAAAAAACACCAACAACTTTGATCGCCAACATATTGCTCCATACCAACTCTTTTTATTTATCCCCCTTACATCATATTCTCCTTATTCACTTTACTATCTCCCCCTTTCTCAACTGACTCTTTTCTTTATCAAATAATTTTATCTCCCCCTTTGACATCAATGACAAAGGGCAACATATTTGCATCTCTTTCCCCCTTTGACATCAATCATACTTGTACCTTCTCTGCATACCTAGACATTCAACTTCTTTGCACAATCCCCTTTAGGAGTATGCAACATGCTACACTAACCAAAAACCACTGCACATATCCTTTGACCCAACTGGAAAAGGACAACACCAACCTAACTGGAAAAGGACAACTGGCACTTACTCCCCCTGACTGCGACAACCAACAATGCCACTACCTACTCCCTCTAAGAGGTAGCCTTATGCATTTAGTTAAAATTATGGGTAATAAACCCTGAGTTATGGCTACAATTTTAACTTTGATGTGAAAAAACACCAATAATCTGATCTTCAAAATGATTCTTTTGCACATATATACTTATAAGTCTTAGGGATCCTTTCTGATGCTTCTTCCTTTTCAATCTGAACTTCTTTCTCCTTACCTTCATCTTTGTCATTTTCCTTGCAAGAGGACTTATTTGATTCATACCCATCTATCAACACAAAATTATTATGTAGGTCTTCATCTACCTTGACACTTGCACTCTCAACAATCTTTTCTAGCCTCTTGTTGTAGAACCAGTAAGATTTGTTTCTTCTAAAATATCCAAGAAAGATACCTCCATCAGATCTTGTATAAAAATTTCCTAATCTCTCTTCATCTCTTCTGATATAACATTTGCTTCCAAACAATAAAATATTTGATACTACAAATCCTTCCATATGACAACTCATAGGGATTCTTTGCAATATTTATGCTTTCTTTTACTCTGTTAAATATGTATACTATAGTGTGAATTGCTTCTCTCCAGTAGATTTTTTGTAGGTTTTCTTATTTCACCATGGTTCTTGCAGCTTCTTGAATAGTCCTGCTTTTTCTTTCAACCACTCCATTCTACTGGGGAGTCCTAGGGGCAAATGAATACCTCTTTATTCCATGATTCTCACAAAAATTATTAAAATCATTGGAGGTGAACTCTCCACCTCTAGATCAAACCTTAAACATTTGATTTTCATATTCATTTCATTATCAACCATGACTTTGAATGCTTTAAACTTATCTAGAGCTTATTATTTTCTTAGATAAAAGTAACCCATGCCATTCTAGAATAATCATCAATTGATAGCATGAAATACCTATCACTTTGAATTCTTCTTACTCTAGTAGGATCATAGAGATTTGTATGCACCAGCTCCAACAGTCTAATAGTAGAGTGTTGTTTGACTTTAAAACTTATTCTTTCTTGCTTCCCAATCTAACATTCCTTATAGATAGAATTGATGGGCTTTGTAATCTTTGGCAAATCTTTCATAGTTTGAACTGAACTGATCCTTACTAGGCTATAAAAATTGACATGACACATTCTTCTATGCCATAGTCAACTTTCATTAATTTGAGTCATAAAGCAATGACCATCAACCCCTTTAAGTTGATAAACATTTACATTTGTCCTTCTAGTAGAAACCACAATTCCAAAGCTTTTTTCGATCTCACATCCATCACCCTGAAACATAAGATTATATCCTTTTCTACACAATTTTCCAACACTCAAGAGGTTATGCTACAAATCCTTAATATAAAGAATATTTATATTATTCTTTCCATCAAAACTGATTGAACCTTTTCCACATATCTCAACAAATGTATCATCACCAAACTTAACTAGACCTCCTTCATATTTCTCAAGTTTAACAAACTTACCTTTCTCACTGGTCATATGATTTGAGCATCCACTATCAATGATCTATTAGTTCTTCTCCTCTCTAGCATGAAAAGAAATCACCATAATTCCATTAGTATTATGCCCTTCTTTCAGAGCATTTTCCTTCATACATCTCTCAGAGTTAGCAGAATTAGATTCAACATTTATAGCCATGAACAAGCATTCACTATCCTCATCATCCGCATAGTCAAATTCATCACCAAATGTATTGGCATCTTCTCTAACATAATAAGTTTTCTTAATTTGTTTACCTTTGTTCTCCTTATTCTTGTCATTCAAAGTTTTTTTTGAACATCTTGAAGCATAATGACCTATCTTTCCACAACTAAAACATTTGAAAGGTAACTTACCTCTTTATTTTTCAGTACCTTTTTTCATTCTTCTCACAAATTTTTCTTCTACATCATCACGATCCTCCTAATCTAATTCCTTGGTCTTCTCTAATTTTCTGGCCTTAAAAATAGTCTTAACTTTTTCATTACTTCGACCAAATTCTCTCATTTCAAAAGTAGATAAAGCACCATACAACTGATCTCTAGTATATTTTTTTAAATCTCGAGCTTCCTTAATAGAAAAAACTTTATGACTATAAGCTTTACAAAGAGTTCTTAGTATCTTATTTACCACTTCTTCTTCAAGCTTTCCACCAAGACCTCTGATGGAGTTAACAGTCTCATCCACCTTATGCATGTAGCTTGTAATGTTTTCATCTTCCGACATCTACATGTTCTCAAATATGATCTTTAGATTTTGCATCTTAGCTTGCTTGACCTTATCATCTCCTTCATAAATGCTTTCCAACTTTGTCCAGATCTCTTCAGTAGTTTTCAAACTCACAACTTTCACAAGTTCAGTATTAGAAAGACCACTTAAAAGAGCACACCTTGCTTTATCATTGTTTTCATAGGCCTTGATCTCATCATCAATACTTGGACCATTTGTAGGCATAGTGTATCTAGTCACAATAGACTTCCAAACTCCATATCCAAGGGATACCAAAAAACCTTCCATCCTTGTCTTCCAGAACGCATAATCTAATCCATCAAATAGAGGAGCATCTCTCTTGTGCACCATCCCAAATCTACCTCAAGCAGTTAATATTTCTTCCAACCTTGCTCTGATACCAATTGTTGAATGCACAAGACAACTAAGAGGGGGTGAATTAGATGTACATTAAAAAATCATTACCCTCATTAACATTCAGATCCACATCAACTTTATTAACCTTTAAACTGTTAGAATGATTTAGCATGAAAGAAAATAACAAAAATTGAAACACATTAGCACCATGCACAATAAAACACCAGATTTACGTGAAAACCCAAGAATGGAAAAACCATGGTGAGGATTAGCTCACAATATAAAGTAATTGCAACACCAAATACAATAGGCTCACTATCAGAGGGCTCACTACTATTGGCTCACTTCTAGATTACAAAGAATAAGAAAAAAAAATATTGTTACAATGAAAATTCCATCTCAATGCAGCAAAAAATTACACCACAACATTAGTAACACATTCACAACCACCTGAATATTGTAGAAACCTTATGCTCATTGCTTCCAATAGTCTAACTCATTAAAGTTCGCACTGCACTTCACAACTCTACAATTTGCATCACACACTCTACACACATCCTCCATCAACGCCACTTATTTATACCTTCTTCAACCTTGAAAGTAGTCTCCAAGGTCAGCTAAGCACCTCAACCATGCAAATTCAAATTATCTCGGCACTAAAGCATTCCCATGGTGGAGAGGAATGAAGGCGGACCACATCACACCTTAACTCAAACCTAAATCCACTCATACACGCCATGCCATGTATCCACAAACATTGAATCAAATTCACAATTAGTGTAAACACCCAAGGCCAGTCAAACCCATGTAAACACCATTAAACAATTAAGTACACACTTCCTTTAATCTTGAGACAACTCGTAGATAACAAACATCACTTAAACACAATCTGGAATATTCCACAAACACCATGAAATCCAACAAATTCCTTTGCAACAACTTTCACCTAAAGAACAAACACATCTTATACATCCAACTAACCTTTTACATACTATAACTCAAGAAATTAACTTGTGGAGAGCCTAGGTGATCCCACAATAGTGGTTTATATTGTTTGGCCAAACTAGACATTGAACTGATTCTTTTTAACTAAATCTTCACTTTCGGGCACCTATAGCTATTAAACCATGAGGAATTTGAAGATGATGCAAACTAGTGATTTGTAACATTTTTCTATAGATTTTAAATATATATATATATATATATATATATATATATATATATATATATATATATATATAGAATCAAATTGCATTTCTTTTTCCATATCCTTCAAAAACTACTTTTTAACAGTAAACATCATTTTTAAAGAGTGGTGTGTACTTGCTAACACAACTTTTTTTCTATGAAGGATAAAATTCTATTTTTTTCGAATTTAGATTCATAATGATGATATCTAGTGCATGCAATTGGTTTCATAGTGTTTTATTGAATATTTTTTCTTAATTAAGTTTTGAAGTCAAACCAGTTGCAATTTAGACATAGGTTTACTTGCTAACACAACATTTTTTGTATGTATCAAAATTCTTTTTTTTTTTGTTGGATCAAGGATATCAATATCTAGTGCATAGATATTTTTCAAAAAAAAGTTGATAATCTACTATTTTTCTACATGCACAAAATAGAGAGCTTAGTTTTTGATGAAAAACCTATGTTTAATTAAACTTAAAAAATACATGGGTGATCCCACAATAGTGGTTTACAATTTTTGGCCAAACTAGACACTGAAATTATTATTTTAAACTAAATCTTCACATTTGGGAACCTATAGCGGCTAAACCGTGAGGAATTTGAAGATGATGCAAACTAGAGTCTCGTCACATTTTGTCTATAGATTTTTAAAAAAAAATTCAAAATTTTTGGAATCAGATTGCACTTCTTTTTCCATCTCCCACGAAAACTAGTTTTTTTTCATAAAACAACATTTTTAAAAAGTGAAGCACACCGTATAACGCATAGCTTTTTTTCCATGAGGTATTAAATTATAATTCTTTCGAATTTAGATTTGTAACTCTAATATCTACTGCTTCAACTTGATTAGATAGATTTTTATTGAATATTTTTTCTTTAATCAAGTTTCGAAGTCAAACCAATTACAATTCAAACATAGCACAACCGTATAACGCGTAACTTTTTTTGTAATATCAAAATACAATTTTATTTTTTTTGTTGGATCAAGGACTTCAATATCTGGTGCACTCATATTTTTCAAAAAAAAAAATTGATTATTTGCTATTTTTCCACATGTGCAGAACAAAGAGCTTGATTTTTGGTGAAAAACCTATGTTTAATAAAACTAAAAAAACAAATACATAATAAAACCAAAACATATTAAAATTATAGTCATTTGATAGCTCGTTCTAAAGACTACCTGATTCTAGTTGGGTATGTGAAGTCTCCTCCATTTTCATCCTCAACCCGAGCTTCAAAGCGTAAAAATATGGACTTCCAAAGTGCTTGAGGGGGAGAATGAGGACAAAGGGGGGTTCGCTCGAACCCCCCTTTCAAAAGGGGTTTTCAAATGTTTTCAAATGTTTTCAAGTGAACCCTTTTTTGGTTCGTTCAAACCAACTAGTTCGTATGAACCCCCAAAATCAAAAATTTTGCCATGGGGTCATTTTTTGTGAGTTTTTCTTCCTCACTGGAATTGCAAACCACTATTGTGGCTTCACCCACATAATAAAACCAAGATATATTAAAATTATATTTGATGGATAGCTCATTCTGAGGACTACCATCATCTAGTTGAGTCTGTGAAGTTGCCTCCATTTTCATCCTCAACCTAAACCTGGAAACACAAAATTTTGTAGTAAAATGAGAAAGGAAGGGGAGAAGGGAAGAAAATGGGGGTTCTAGTGAACCCCACTTTGAGTGAACCCCCCTTGACCCCTTTCAAGCGAAGGAGGGTTCACTCAAAGGGGGTTCACTCAAACCCCCCTCTTTTCCAATTTTACTTTATTTTCTTTAAAAAAACCATGTCATATGGGGTTTGAGTGGACCTAGCATGAAAAAGGGGTTTGCTCAAACCGGGGTGTTCAAGTGAACCCTTTTATGGGTTTGTGCGAACACCCTAGTTCGAGTGAACCCCTTAAAACCCGAATTTTTGTTTTTGGGAGCATTTTTTCAATTTTCCTTCGTGAAGGGAATTGTATACCAATATTGAAGGATCACCCAGCTCCAAACATTGAACCACTTAAATTGAAGACAAATATGAGCAATACAAACACACTTCTAGAATCACAATACCATAAACCAAACTACAAAGAAATGTGGAGCAAAACCATTTCTCCTAGACAACACTGCAATACACAGTTCACACACTGGTGAACACAACTTTTACTACACAATGATCCAAAATAAGAAACTTTGGATATAATACCACTTAACACCTCTAATCAACACATCCAAACCACACAAGTAGATCTTCAACACAGAAGAAATTTGGAGCAAAACTAGAGAATCACTCTATATGCCAAAACACCTCTCAATCACACTATTCCTTATTTTATTAAAATTTTCTCAAAAGCACTTGGAAACCAAGCACTAGAGAAATATTCTCATCATCTTCAACACTTCCTCATCATTACCAAACCAATTGCAATAGAACAACTCAACTAAACAACATCCACAAACATAAGCTTATCAAAGCAACACTAGAGGTTGACAATAGTAACACTTACTAATGACAACATAATGCAACTAATCAAAGCATCACCACAAACTCATCAATGACAACACCAACTAAGTACTCATACTTGCAACACACTTATCTCCACCACATGCATTTCTAACATGATCAGTTCTATTACATCTTTTCATTTCAGTGACTGAATAACAAAATCCACCCAAGTGTATCACCCGAAATTTTTAAAACTATCAAAGAGAATATTAATTTTGATTCCTTTTGTCTCTTGCTTCCTCCCAATCTATATGCTTAAACATCCACTTGTTCCACCATGTTCCTTTTTAACATGATCAATTCCACAACATCTTTTCATTCCACGATTAGATAACAAAATCCACCCAGATATATCGAACAAGATTTTAAAAAACTATCAAAGAAAATAACTCAATAATTTAATATTATATTATGATAAATATAATAAAATACATTAACATTAATAACCAACATTTTTTTCTTTTTTATTATTATTAATTTATGTTTTAATATATCTTGCCATCTATATAATTAATTTAATTGCCTCTGAAATTAATATAAAAATAATTCTAACTTCTTATTCGTCAAAATGTAAACTTATAAATTGGGATTTTAACCAATTTACTTTAATGCCTCATAAAGTAGTACTTACCAAACAACCCTCAATCAATACAAAAAACATTTAAAGCTCCAATATTTTATTACTTGAAAGCATTTAAATCTTCAATATTTTATTACTTGAAAAGAATTGGATACTGCATAGTACTAGGTTTTCTTGAACAATGTGAAGATAGCAAAAATGACTCAAACCTCCTTAACATATCAGATGCCAATAATTACCTCTTAAAATATGTTTTGAAAACAAAATATGTTTTGAAAACACAATATAATTTGCCATTTCATTCATTAATAGGTACACAGATTATTCGCCTTGTTAAATGAAATAATTCCTACCTTAAATAGATACTTTAAAATAATAATAAACTACACAAACTATATCTAATTTAAATTCATAAATTTTGACTTTTAAATTTTACATTTTGGAATCAATCTCAAACCACTTGAGAACAATACTTTTTAATTGTAATGTATATATCAAACATGTAGATATAGATAAGAGTATGAACTCACACTGAGATATAAATGATAAATAAATGTATATAAATAAAGATGAAATAAAAATGAAATAAAATTAAATGAATATAATTATAAATAAAATTAGCTACTTTTTAATAGATAAAGTAAAATTGAAATTATTATAAATAAAAATATATTTAAGAATGGATTTGAAAATTTAAACATTACAAAGTTATTGTCAAAGTTTTAAAACGATTCTTCAAAATGTAATTGGAAAAATGTTAAGACCAGCCTTAGGGATTGGACCTGCATATAAATTAGTTAGAATGGGACGTTCATACAAATTGGTTTATTGCTAACCTCACAGAATTGGACCACCCTTAGGAATTGGACGTGAATATAACTTACAGAGAATTTTGAAGTAATGGGACTCAATGCAGGATGAAGAATGTTATCCAGCTTGATGATCTTTTAAGAGCCTAGTTTGTTGTTGGGATGCTCTGGCTGAGTTTTTTTCACTGTAACTCTCTCAAGGCAGTCCAGCATCATTGAAATAACTAACAAATATTTTATTAATTACATTGATCCGACCATTATTTTGTAAGCGGTGAAAGATTTAGTGTGGCCCAGTAAATAAATCTGGCTCAAATGGCAGCATATTTGGTATTTGCATTATAATTAAACAGTGATAAAAATAGTTCTTTGGCCAATTAAATTTCTACTGGAAATTCTTCAGATGCCACATAAGTCACCTTTTTCGATGGCCTAAAGGCTAAATATGCAACCCCCATTACATACAATACAATGGCTGGAACTACAATAAATCCTATCAATACAGTCACTGCCTTAGGTCGATTATTATGGATTAACCAACCTACAAAAGCTGTAATAACGTAGTACATGTTGATTCCTATTATACAAAGTCCAAGGCCCCATGTAATTATTGTGATCTGTGAAAACAAAAAAAAAATATAGTTGACATGAGTTTTTCACAGTTCATATAGTAAAATATTGCTTTCGGAATCAATTGTTTATTTTTGTATCGATATTTCAGATCACACTCAACATTCTGGAATCAATTGTATATGTTTTTGTATTGATGTTTGAGATCACACTCCTCTTCCTGATGATGGATCGATATTTGGGATCACACTCCTCTTCCCCATGATGGATGGCTGAGTGTGATCTAAAATGTCATACATAAACATGCACAGTTGATTCCAAATGTGATATTCTAAATATAAAAATATGTACATTACCAATAACCCAGAAAAATAAATGAAATGAAATATGTAGACACTTAATGACTTTGTCTATGTTTTAAAAAACGTTTTTATACAATCTTGGCTTACAGTAATTGAATTCTTGTGAGAACCCATCTTGGCTTTACTTCCAGTAAACTTCAGCAGTGGAATCAGTACAAATGGTAAATCAAATGACAGGATCATCTGTATGAAACATACGAACTTGGTTGGCATTAGTTTGGGACAAGAAACTAATGAAAAACAAATAACATGATAGAAAGAAAAAAATATTAATCTATTTTCACGGAATAGAATTGTGGCTAATTATTCAATGCACTGTTTTCATCTGGAGTTCATCTTACCGAGGAAATGATTATTAGATTTCCAGCACCAGAAGAACCGCTAATGGCAGACACCACTAAACTTGGTATGATGGCAATGCACCGTGCCACAAGATTACGAAGCCATGCCTTCAGTTTTAGATCCAGAAATCCCAACAGACCCATATTTCACAAATTGTGGTTAGATAAGAGCTTAGATAAGAAGCATAGAAAACATGATCTAACTAAAATAAAGTTGACCCTTATCTAGAAAATACCCTAATTCTAGAACAAGACAATCCAATTTTAGAAAGTTGCTGAAAGATAATAGGATAACATGCAACGATGATCTTTACCTCCATCACATACTGCCCAGCATATGTTCCTGTGATAGTTGAGCTCTGCCCTGAAGCTAGCAAGGCGATGGAAAAGGCATTTGAGCTCCACCTCCCTAGAACATGCTGGTAGATGATAGAGCCAATTTTATAACCATAATTAGGATGACTTCATAATTATATCAAGCAATTCCAAGGCATTAATTCTCCTATTGCTTGTTACCTTAAGTGTGAAAATATAATATAAGCTTTTGCATGGCACTGATCCTGTAATTAATTGTCATCCTTAGTGTAAAAACTATGACAAAGGATGATGAAGTATGCATGACATTATTATCAAATATTGCATTTCAATCCAAATCAATGTCCAATCATGCAAAGGTAATTTTTTATTTTCTGTTTGGAAATCAGGTAGGAGTCAAAAATAAGTTTGGAAATAAATTGGAGTCATTAGTTCTAAAGGGTAGACTGGACAATCAAGTCGTTGGAAAACATGGATGATGGTCATAGATTTGATTCCCTGGATTTATTTTGCATGGTGGAGGACAGTTCATACAGATGGAGGTTATAGTAGTGTGCTTTTAGGTCCACCCTAAAAAAGTAAAATTTATAAAATAAATTGGAGTAAAGAATAAGTTGAAAAGAAAAATGTATATAACTAACTTACTTCTAACAGAAATGATGATTTAGTGAGGTCCAAGTCACCACAGTTCTGTTTGTCTTCACTAGATAGAGTCGGGGAGTTACACAATGCTCCACTCACAGAAATAACAGCAATGTTGATCATGCATGCCAAAGATAGAGTGAATGCACTTTCCATGAGATTGTATCTACATACTGACTGTATATCAAAAGTTTATCATTAAATCTAATAGCATCTATGTACATAGCCACACAAAAAAAGATTCATAGTTATTTCCTATAGACCAACTCACATTGATTCCAGAAACAGAATGAGGTATTGTCCTCAAAAGAACCAGGGCTGAATGAAGAAACATATTGTGCCTAAGAATTCAAGAGCCAGTGAGTTTTGAATTTGTTTAAATTTGTCTTTGTGTCCTATCAAGAGAAATTTAGTAGTAAAAGAATGTATCATACGGCATAACTAAGGCACCAAGTAGAGATATGGCAAGACCAGTTGCTCCATTTCCTCTCAACTGAGGTAGGAAGGTCCCCTTCAAAACTTGTGTGGAGTTGGGCTTTGCAAATCCTAGTTCCCCAAAGAAACAGCCGGCCATTGTAAATAATAAAATAGCTATTACCGACTCCAATTTTCTGATCTGCAATCTCAAAATTTATATGTATTAATACAGACCTTTTCAAGATTTTCATATGAATAAACAAAAACTAAATTGAGTAGAAAATATGGCTACCCCATATCACTGCAGTGCCAGTAGAATGAGTGTGCTGAGTCCTGTTAGGAGGACCCCTCCCCATACAGGTATGTCAAACAACATATTAAGTGCAAAAGCTGTTCCAATAACTGATTAAAGTATTCAACCAGCAAGGCAATAGTTAGTTACAAACAAAACACACCTATAAATGCATGGGAAAACCCATTGGCACAGTATAACTCTTGCACATCTATTTGATTTGGGAGGCATTTTCTGCAGGGTTAGCCCAATAAGACTGCCTATTGATTGCGAATTTCATTCCAACTTCCAGTAGTCAAAAACCAAAATAAATCAGAGAAAGATAAGTGTTAGGTTTTAGCCTTGTCATACATTAAACAAACACCAAAATCAATCAGAGAAAGATAAATGTTAGGTTTTAGCCTGATCATACATTAAATTTATTGATTGTTTTAGGTCATCAAGCATATATGAACATAGAAATTGACCTTCGGGAATATCGGATGCAATGATAGCTACTTCTGCAAGCACCCATAGTATATAACCCACTAATCTTGGGTATTCTATTCTGCAGTGTTGAGCAAGGTGCTTTCCTGCAGTATTGGCACTTAAAAGAATAAGTTTTTCTTTTGCAAATAAACCATTTGATTTTGAGCCAGAGAGCAATACAAGCATAATTTATAAAATGAATGCAAAGATGAACTAACCTGTGACGACCCCCAAGTTGGCTGCTAGGGACTGAATAATCAAGGCAAAGCAAGATGCTAAAAGAATGACCCACAGTAACTACAAAATTTAAAACAGTCGGACAGTTCAAAAAACTAGATTTCCTTTCACAGTAAAATCCACAGAAGTATTCAATACTCTGATTTGGTCTTTTATGTAATCAGATGTGATGCTCACATGAGCTAAGTATTAATACTATAAAATTAGCTAAAGAAACAGAGGCACTGATAAAATTGGTGAGCACACCACAAAAATAAAACAATGGGGTTAAAACCAGTGAAATAAACTTGGAATTAGTGAACAGTAACACACTTGAACTATAGATTTCTACCGATATTTAAGGGATGCTCAACTTCCAACCTCCTAGTTATAAAGCTTCTTCAACAATTAACAACTTATTCACAAAACTTTTTAAATATTAGCTATTGTAGGTTACTGTCCATTTGTTTTCAGAGCTTCTTAGATTAATTAAAAAATTAGAGTTTTTACAATGGATATTCTTAGATGTCATGTTAAAATAAAACAAATGATCATGAAATTCAATATTTAAAAGTGTTGGAATGCATGATCTATATTTTCTTAGAAAGAAAATTCGTATCCTTTCCTAAAAGGAATGAAATTTCCAAGTGACGAATATAGTTATGAACTAAATTTAATCTCTTTTAACTTACTAATGAATGGACGAGACTGATATATAAACAAAATTGTCTGGACAATATTCTTGCAGCTTAATTCTGATTTACAAGATTCCTTCTACATTTACATTTAAATATAGACAGCTGTAGATTTATTCTAGCATTCCTGTTATCAATAAATCAATACACCTACACTAACACGGTATTACTATCAATGCCTTGCTATTACTGCCTAGTTGCTTAGATTGAAAGCTCATATACCTCGTACTTGTACCGAGCCCCTGCCTGCAAATCAGATTGCACTGCAAGCAATACCAAAACCCATATAAGGTGAAGGGGTATAAATTCAAAAATAAAATAAAAAGTAACTTTAAGAATTAATAAGAATATAGCATTCATGGTGTTAAAAGTGTTGTGTGATGATTAAAAATGTGACATGTTACCAATTCATTCAGGTTCAAATTATTGACTAAAGTAACTTTGATAATTAATAAGAATACAACATTCATGAAGTTAGGAGCATGGTATGATTGGTTAAAAATGTGGCATGTTTGACAAATTCACCAAGGTTCAAATTCATTTGCCTAATGTTAGGAGCATGGTGTGATTGATTAAAAATGTGGCATGTTGACCAATTCACCAAGGTTCAGATTCATTTGCCTTTGTTGAGTTGGTGAGCTCACAGGTTCGGGTCAATGAAGGGAGCCGAGCTCACGAGTTTAACAATGAAGAGAGTCTTATCCCTTTACTAACCAATTCTTCAAGGTTCAAATTCCTCGCTAAAGTAACTTCGATAATTAACAAGAATACAACATTCATGACGTTAGGAGCATGGTGTGATTGGTTAAAAACATGGCATGATGACCAATTCAGCAAGGTTCAAATTCATTTGCCTTTGTTGAGTTGCTGAGCTCACAAGTTCAAGTCAATGAAGGGAGCCGAGCTCACGGGTTCAATCAATGAAGGGAGTCTTATCCCTTTACTGACCAATTCATCAAGGTCCAAATTCCTCACTAAAGTAACTTTGATAATTAACAAAAATGCAACATTCATGACGTTAGGACCATGGTGTGATTGGTTAAAAATGTGGCATGATGACCAATTCACCAAGGTTCAAATTCATTTGCCTTTGTTGAGCTGCTGAGCTCACAGGTTCAGATGAATGAAGGGAGTCGAGCTCACAGGTTTAATCAATGAAGGGAACTTTATCTCTTTTCTGACTAATTCATCAAGGTCCAAATTCCTCACTAAAGTAACTTTGATAATTAACAAGTATACAACATTCATGACGTTAGGAGCATGGTGTGATTGGTTAAAAACATGTCATGATGACCAATTCATCAAGGTTCAAATTCATTTGCCTTTGTTAAGCTGCTGAGCTCACAGGTTCAGATGAATGAAGGGAGCCAAGCTCACGGGTTTAATCAATGAAGGGAACTTTATCTCTTTTCTGACTAATTTGTCAAGGTTCAAATTCCTCACTAAAGTAACTTTGATAATCAACAAGAATACAACATTCATGACGTTAGGAGCATGGTGTGATTGGTTAAAAACATGTCATGATGACCAATTCACCAAGGTTCAAATTCATTTGCCTTTGTTGAGTTGTTGAGCTCACAGGTTCAGATGAATGAAGGGAGCCAAACTCACGGGTTTAATCAATGAAGGGAGCTTTATCTCTTTACTAACTAATTCATCAAGGTTCAAATTCCTCACTAAAGTAACTTTGATAATTAAAAATAAAAAATGAAAGTTGGCTGAGCTCATGGGTTGGTTTAATCAATGAATGGGAGTTTTATCCCTTTACTGATCAATTCATCAAGGTTCAAATTCTTCACTAAAGTAACTTTGATAATTAACAAGAATACAACATACATGATGTTAGGAGAATGGTGTGATTGGTTAAAAACATGGCACGATGACCAATTCACCAAGATGCAAATTCATTTGCCTTTGTTGAGTTTCTGACCTCACGAGTTTAGATCAATGGTGTTTAAGATGGAATGGGGTCCCTTATTACCCCCATCCCTCCCGACCCCAAAAAAGGAATACACGGTTCGTATTAACAAACAATCCACATGACTTACAGTTTCCCGGATCAACGTATGCAATGCACACCAGAAAACCTGGTCCTACATATGCTAGAAATTTTCTCCACCCACTCTTCTGCAAACTTAGAAAATGTTAGTAAAGAAAATGGTGTTTCTAAAGTATTACCTTGAAGAGCTAATCATTGAACTTCAGAAACCATAAGGAGTCCTGAACTTGAAAGTAAAAATTGTAAGTGGGTACCTGCAGCTTAGCAGAATTTATAACTTGATTAGTGGCTTGGTTCCCTGCACCTTCACCACTGCTCATCTCCAAATCAGTCTCTACTACCCCTCGTCCATTCTCCCCCATCTTTTAATCAGCATCCCCTAAAACAAACATCCCCAAGACAAATCTTCTGCGAATCAATGAAAAAAACATAAAGCACAATCGGGTATTTGCAAAGATAATCATATACTTTTTCCATTCATTTGACAACCCAAAGGTCTGCTGTGATTCAAAAAGTGACAGGTTGCTTAACGCGTGGAAATGAAAGAAAGTTATTTCGTATCTCGTGGCAATCAAAATATCGTTGTGTCCCAAAGGCAATGTCTATCCAGTATACTGGTTGCACATTTGACCGTAAATAAAATTGGATATATATTACATTGTGAATCAATCCATTCTCTTCGTGTTCAGTGCACATTCACTCAATATTTTCCTGTTTTCAATTGTATCAGCCAAAATAATGCCGACCAAATACGATGAGCGTCTCTTTGAAAATCCAAGTATTTTTTATTTTTATTTTTTTGTGTATTGAAGAAAATTCCAAGTCTTGGGGGCATCAAATCACATTTTTTTGAGAGTTACAAAATATATTATTTTAGACTGCAGGAATCGGTCGTATCCATCCCCTTATAAACTGCAGTGCGTCTGGTAAACTTTTTTCACATGATCGGCGACTAGACCTCGTGACCTCTTGCTTGCAACAAAAGGATGTTTTAGCCAATCGAGTTAGCCCCCCTGCCCCTACAAACTAACTACTTTAAATTGCATTTCGAAGAGCTTTAAATTTTACTGCCTCCTTAAGATTATAAATGATGGGAACAAATAAGTAAAAGCAATTAGTTAGTCTAAAAAGATTCTATATTAGCATAGATATTTTGAACATTTATATACAATACGTTGATATTATTTTATGGAACAAATTTAATATGGGCATTATAAGATTCTATTGGTTTTAAGTTATCTCATTCTCTACTTTCATTCAAGTTAATCAGATAGATTTAAGAGATTGAGCTTCGGTATTTTGCAATATCAGTATTAGTTAGAGGGGAGCTTTCCGATGTTCCCCAACAAATATTTTTAAGATATCTATGTTAGTATTATATTTATTATTAAATATTAATAATTTGAGTCTAAATGACTCTCAAATTTAATTGAAAGGATTTTTATTAACACATTCATAGTATTGCAATCCATCACTTGTGATTGTAGTTGTATTTCTCAATGCAATTATATCGAAGAACACAATCTTTGGTATTTATACAAATTTGATTTAAGATCATTTTTATAATATTTTAAAACTATAATTTTATAATTGTAAGCAAGAAAATTGTACCTAGCACTTTTTCCTTCGAATTTGAACTCACTTTGACTTGTTTACTCTACATGTAATGACTAGTGTACAAGTATCATGTTTCTATGTAAAATTTAGAAATTAACAAGAACCTAACCTAATCCTTGTTGGCTAATCAAATAACATGACTAGAAGAAAATGTCCTATCACACTAACTTTTCGCCCATACAAAAAAATCAATAATGTCAAGAGGGATTGAGAAACACCTCCTCTCTTCAAAGGAAACCAAATAAAATCTCCCAAAGGTTTAATTTCATTGGTTCTCCACATACAAGATAACCTAGTGGTAGAGATAAAGTTGTCTCACAATGGGCCTAATTGAACCTAAGAGAAAATGTTATATAAGGTCTACTCAAAATATAAGTTCAGGTCAATGGATGGAATTATTAAGCACATGCAAAAATAATATTGATCCAATTAAGTCCACGTGACATGTTCACTTGAAAAAAAAATATGATGGAGCACAGCAACAAGATAAATGATATCATTAAATGCATACAAGCTACTCTTTATCAACAACAAAGAAAATTAAAATTAACACTAACTAATTCTTAATATCTAATCTCAAATAAATACCAAAATATTAAAGGGTTAGAGAGAAATGGACCTATTTTGTCCCAAAACAAACCTTGATTAGTTGAAGGAGACAAACCTATGTGAAAACCATCCCCAACATGATTTTTCATTACACAATTGAAGACTCAAGATAGTGTAATCATTAAAAATTTGATCTTTGAAACTAACACAAACATTCACCATGTTGCATGTATAGAATGAATAGTTAGACTCAAATACCAAACTTTTAAAAGATATATTTATATGTATTAAAATATTTCAATGCAATGGTTTTATTCCATAGTAGTTGAATTCAAAGGGGAAAACTTGGAACAAAAACTAGACTAGAAAAAATCATTATAAAAACACAATATCCTAGATACAAAGACTCAAAATACTACTAGACACAATAACAAACTAATTTCTCTGTACCATTTCAAGTGAAAAAATCTTGCTTATAAAATTCCTTAAGTCCAAGAGGTGACAAGCTTGATTAGTATGGGGAGGTTAGGACTAGTGATGTGAGATAGTCTAAGAAATTCATGAGTATTGAACATTAGGAAAATACTAGTGTGTACCTTTATTACTATAAGGTTTACTTAAAAAAAAACTTACACAAGTACAAACAAACTATGCTCATGAAGTGGAATAAGGACACAAGTTCACTTCCCACATTAACCCTTAGAGGAAAGAAGTGTAGATCTTAAATCTATGAAATTTTTAGTAGTGTAATGGAATGTAAAATAACACTTTAAGAACAAGAATGAGAGAATAAAAGAAGAAACATAAGTAAAAGATAAGAGACATTGATATACATGGAGAAAACTATTTTAAGTAAAAAGCTTTGTTTTCTAAATATATTGCCTTAAAATGGAGAATAGCATCCTACTCCTTTGGAGAAAATTCAATAGTATAATCTTGCAATGAAAAAGTTCCTCTCCTCAAAACATCACAACTTAAGAATCCAATAAATAGGAAAACATCAATATAGAAATTAAAAGCGGTTTAGGAAAACCATGAACCAAACAAAGGAAGAGTGGTGCCTAAATTACATGGCCCAAATTTCAGTGCCCTCCTTTCATGATGGGTCCAATAAGCTAAAACTAGTCATCATAAGATGTCATAAATTTTTCATATTTCACCTTCCAACTTTGTCACTCCTTTTTTACATCATTCTCTCATTCAAAGGTGCTTTATGACATGCATCATAGACTATCATAATGTTGGTCAATATTCTTGGTCCATTTTTTAGCTCCCTCTAATATGCTCTTATAGTGTCTTACATACATTCCAAGATAGCTAACATGTGGCCAAAAGTGTCACATCAAAGTGAGATGATTTATTTTACTAATGCGGAAAAAATACTTAATAACTAAATAAATAAATATTTCAAACATGACTTGTATAGTGCATGACACACCTAATCCAAAACTTCTCCCAATTTTCATATACCTTGCAAGATAAAAAGGAAGACCCAACAAATCTATGAACTACCAAAGACACCACCATGTTGTCCCAACAAAAGTCCACTATACTTGAATAAGCTTCATACAATCATCTATAACATCAACTTTGAGGCACACTCTAGAGCACACCAAGCTAGTTAACCAACTCTAAAGAAACAACTTTGAAGCAAACTCACTATAGCCAACCTTAGCTGAGCATGCTCTAGTATAATTTGAACAACTACGTGACTTTGGGAAGAAAAGGCATACAATAGATAAATGATTGATAAAGGAACTTGATTTGAAACTTATATATATGAACTTCATCAATTGAAACAACTTTACATTTCCAATGACATCAATTTACCATATTCTTCATCTATGAGTCAACATCTTGAAGTCTCTAGTAATCCAACATCAACAAATATATCATATGTTAATACTCAATAATATTTTATGGGCATATTATTCAAAGATGAGTGGTGTTGTAGTGTCCCTCTAGTTGCTACTATTTGTTTCAGTTTGCTTATGTTCGTTTGCTAGTCATGTTATCTTTTTTGGATATTATACTACTTTATTTCAGTTACGACACAGATACTATGTTAGTTTTTATACTTGGTTGATGATGTACATTAGATACATTGTGATCATCTGATTATGTTCGTGTGGCGACATTATTATAGACTTAATGTGTGTTATGGTTTTATGTTGTTTATGAGCTTTAGAGTGTTTATGATGATGTTTATGATGTTGTTTATGATGTGTTGATTGTTAGTTTTGGTGAAGGAGACAATGTAGCATTACTCACTCTTGAGTACTCTGCTACATTGCGACTCTCTTTCACGGTGTGATTGTTGCTTTATGTAGAAATGTTTGACAATGTTGTTTTATGTAGGTTGCAGGTACGGGCATCGACTCCACCTGTTTTGTCAGGTTTGAGCATGCCATGACCCAATGGAAACATGTTGTTTCAGAGATAATGTCAGGTCATTTCTTTTTTAGCCATCGTTCCTTTATAGGACGAGTATCTGTTTGTCACAATTGTTGTTCGTCGTTCGTTTCCGTCATGTCATTCGTGTGTTCATCATGTTTGGAAATTCACTAATTAGTTGTATGGTTTAATTTATAAGTTATTTGTTTAGTGTAAAGTTATTTAAATGATTAAATTGAATAATTATGTTTAGATAATTTTATAATTAAAGTTTGATTATTGTTTTAAAAGATTTGATTAATTAAATTAGTTAAATGGGATATTAATTAAATGTAATTTTTGATTTATTTTGCAAATTTAAAAGTTTGAAAAATAGATATTTTAAATAGTTGTTTTCAACAGTTTATGATAAATATCTGAAATCATGATTCAAAATGAGAAAGTGTTATCTTGAGTAATTGTTTAGTTAGGACTGTCTGTTCAATTTCGGTTGAATGCTGACAGTTAGTTAAGTTTTGTAATTGTGGGTTAATTGAAAATAAATTAAAAGCATTGTTTATGAGAATTCTGGACTTGCTGGAAAAAAATAAATTAAAAGCATTGTTTATGAGAATTCTGGACTTGCTGGAAAAGTTGTTTTCACGGCAGTTTTTTGGGAAAAAGATTTTGCTTCTTCTATGTGATTTTGGTTGAATGATTTGGAGACAGTGAATCTGAAAGTTTTATGCGTTTCAAGAAAGTTTCCAGATTCATATTTTTTCTGTCTTGCCTCATTCTTCATCGGAGTTCGAGATTATTACCAGGTTCTTTTCTATGTTTTGTATTTTTCTTGGATAAAAGCTTCTGAATGCCGTCTATGGAATTTGATTTTCCCTTATGTAGAATTTGCTCGATTAATATCTTGCAGAAAATGAAATTGTTATTGTTTAGTTTTGATTACATTGAAGAAATATTATAGAAAATTGAAAACTTGAGAAAACCTAGCTATGAGTCCTTGAATCTTCAGAAAATTTCTTTTTAACTTTTAAACAGTTAGGAAACTTCATTATCGGCCTGTAGATTGAATAAATCGTCCATCGTTGTATTGATGTTTCTCGTTTCTTTGTATCACAAGCTCTCTTGAAACCGAAATTCTATCGTTTCTTGGTTTAGAAAACAACCTCTGAGGATGGAATGATTGAGAGACGTGCCTTACCCTTATCATTATCTGGCGGCCAAACTTATGGCAGGATGAAGAATGTTATCCAGCTTGATGATCTTTTAAAAGCCCAGTTTGTTGTTGGGATGCTCTGGCTGAGTTTTTCTTTCAAGGCAGTCCACCAAAACTGAAATAGCTAACAAATATTTTATCAATTACATTGATCCGACCATTATTTTGTAAGCGGTGATACATTTAGTGTGGGCCAGTAAATAAATCTGGCTCAAGTGGCAGCATATTTGGTATTTGCATTATAATTAAACAGTGATAAAAATTGCTCTTTGGCCAATTAAATTTCTACCGAAACTTCTTCAGATGCCACATAAGTCACCTTTTTCGATGGCCTAAGGGTTAAATATACAACTCCCAATACATACAATGCAATAGCTGGAACTATAATCAATCCTATCAATACAGACACTACCTTACGTCGATTATTATGGATTAACCAATCCACAAAAACTGTAATAACGTATAACATGTTGTTTCCTATGATACAAAGTCCAAGGCCCCATGTAATTATTGTGATCTGAAAAAACAAAAAAAAATTATAGTTGATATGAATTTTTTACAGTTCATATAGTATCAATTGTGTATATTTTTGTATCAATATTTCTGATCACATAGTATCAACTGTGTATACTTTTGTATCGATATTTCAGATCACACTCAACATTTTGGAATCAATTGTATATATTTTTGTATCGATGTTTGGGATCACACCTATAAATGCATGGGAAAGCCCATTGGCACAGTATAACTCTTGCACATCTATTTGATTTGGGAGGCATTTTCTGCAAGGTTAGCCCAATAAGACTGCCTATTGAATGCGAATTCCCTTCCAACTTCCAGTAGTCGAACACCAAAATCAATCAGAGAAAGATAAATGTTAGGTTTTAGCCTGGTCATACATTAAACAAACACCAAAATCAATCAGAGAAAGATAAATGTTAGGTTTTAGCCTGATCATACATTAAATTTATTGATTGTCTTAGGTCATCAAGCATATATGAACATAGAAATTGACCTTCAGGAATATCGGATGAAATGATAGCTACTTCTGCAAGCACCCATAGTATATAACCCACTAATCTTGGTTATTCTATTCTGCAGTGTTGAGCAAGGTGCTTGCCTGCAGTATTGGCTCTTAATAGAATAAGTTTTTCTTTTGCAAATAAACAATTTTGATTTTGAGCCAGAGAGGAATACAAGCATAAGTTATAAAATGAAAGCAAAGATGAACTGACCTGTGACGACCCCCAAGTTGGCTGCTAGGGACTGAATAATCAAGGCAAAGCAAGATGCTAAAAGAATGACCCACAGTAACTACAAAATTTAAAACAGTCAGACAGTTCAAAAAACTAGATTTTCTTTCACAATAAAATCCACAGAAGTATTCAATACTCTGATTTGTTCTTTTTTGTAATCAGATGTGATGCTCACATGAGCTAAGTATTAATACTAAAACTAGCTAAAGGAACAGAAAGCACTGATAAAATTGGTGAGCACACCACACAAATAAAACAATGGGGTTAAAACCAGTGAAATAAACTTGGAATTAGTGAGCAGTAACACACTTGAACTATATATTTTTACTGATATTTAAGGGATGCTCAACTTCCAACCTCCTAGTTATAAAGCTTCTTCAACGATTAACAATTTATTCACAAAACTTTTTAAATATTAGCTATTGTAGGTTACTGACCATTTGTTTTCAGAGCTTCTTGGATTAATAAAATAATTAGAGTTTCTACAATAGATATTCTTATATGTCATGTTAAAATATAAAACAAATGATCATGAAATTCAATATTTAAAACTGTTGGAATGCATGATCTATATTTTCCTAGAAAGAAAATTCATATCCTTTCGTAAAAGGAATGAAATTTCCAAGTGACGAATATGGTTATGAACTAAATTTAATCTCTTTAACTTACTAATGAATGGACGAGATTGATATATAAACAAAATTGTCTAGACAATATTCTTGCAGCTTAATTCTGATTTACAAGATTCCTTCTACATTTAGATTTAAATATAGACAGCTGTAGATTTATTCTAGCATTCCTGTTATCAATAAATCAATACACCTACACTAACACGGTATTACTATCAATGCCTTGCTATTACTGCCTAGTTGCTTAGATTGAAAGCTCATATACCTCGTACTTGTACCGAGCTCCTGCCTGCAAATCAGATTGCACTGCAAGCAATACCAAAACCCATATCATAATTTAAGGTGAAGGGGTATAAATCCAAAAAAAAAAAAAAAATAACTTTGATAATTAATAAGAATATAACATTCATGGTGTTAAAAGTGTGGTGTGATGGTTAAAAATGTGACATGTTATCAATTTATCGAGGTTCAAATTATTGACTAAAGCAACTTTGATAATTAATAAGAATACAACATTTATGAAGTTAGGAGTATATGATTGGTTAAAAATGTGGCATGTTGACCAATTCACCAAGGTTCAAATTCATTTGCCTAATGTTAGGAGCATGGTGTGATTGATTAAAAACGTGGCATGTTGATCAATTCACCAAGGTTCAAATTCATTTGTCTTTGTTGATTTGTTGAGATCAATGAAGGGAGCCAAGGTCAATGAAGGGAGTCTTATCCCTTTATTGACCAATTCATCAAGGTTCAAATTCCTCACTAAAATAACTTTGATAATTAACAAGAATACAACATTCATGACATTAGGAGCATGGTGTGATTGGTTAAAAACGTGGCATGATGACCAATTCACCAAGGTTCAAATTCATTTTCCTTTGTCGAGTTGCATATAAATTAGTCTTTATCAACAACAAAGAAAATTAAAATTAACACTAACTAATTCATAATCTATCTAATCTCAAATAAATACCAAAATATTGAAGGGTCAGAGAGAAATTGACCTATTTTGTCCCATAACCAACCTTGATTAGTTGAAGGAGACAAGCCTACATGGAAACCATCCCAACATGATTTTTCCTTACACAATTGAAGACTCAAGATAGTGTAATCATTAAAAATTTGATCAATGAAACTAGCACAAACATTCACCATGTTACGTGTGTAGAATGAATACTTAGACTCAAATACCAATTTTCTAAAAGATATATTTATATGTATTAAAATATCTCAATGCATTGGTTTTATTCCATAGTAGTTGAATTAAAATGGAAAAACTTGGAACAAAAACTAAACTAGAAAAATTATTATAAAAAACACAATATCCTACATACAAAGACTCAAAATACTACTAGACACGATAAAAAATTAATTTCTCTATACCATTTCAAATGAAAAAATCTTGCTTATAAAATTTGTTAAGTCCAAGAGGTGACAAGTTTGATTAGTGTGGCGAGGTTAGAAATAGTGATGTGAGATAATCTAAAAAATTCATGAGTATTGAACATTAGGAAAACACTAGTGTGTACCTCTATTACTATAAGGTTTACTAAACAAAAAAAACTTACACAAGTACAAACAAACTATGCTCATGAAGTGGAATAAGGACACAAGTTCACTTCCCACATTAACCCTTAGAGGAAAGAAGTGTAGATCTTAAATCTATGAAATTTTTAGTAGTGTAATGGAATGTAAAATAACACTTTAAGAACAAGAATGAGAGAATAAAAGAAGAAACATAAGTAAAAGATAAGAGACATTGATATACATGGAGAAAACTATTTTAAGTAAAAAGCTTTGTTTTCTAAATATATTGCCTTAAAATGGAGAATAGCATCCTACTCCTTTGGAGAAAATTCAATAGTATAATCTTGCAATGAAAAAGTTCCTCTCCTCAAAACATCACAACTTAAGAATCCAATAAATAGGAAAACATCAATATAGAAATTAAAAGTGGTTTAGGAAAACCATGAACCAAACAAAGGAAGAGTGGTGCCTAAATTACATGGCCCAAATTTCAATGCCCTCCTTTCATGATGGGTCCAATAAGCTAAAACTAGTCATCATAAGATGTCATAAATTTTTCATATTTCACCCTCCAACTTTGTCACTCCTTTTTTACATCATTCTCTCATTCAAAGATGCTTTATGGCATGCATCATAGACTATCATAATGTTGGTCAAGATTTATGGTCCACTTTTTATCTCCCTCTAATATGCTCTTATAGTGCCTTACATACATTCCAAGATAGCTAACATGTGGCCAAAAGTGTCACCTCAAAGTGAGATGATTTATTTTACTAATGAGGAAAAAATGATTAATAACTATAAATAAATAAATATTTCAAACATGACTTGTACGACGCATGACACACCTAATCCCAAAATTCTCTCAATTTTTATATACCTTGCAAGATAAAAAGGAAGACCCAACAAACCTATGAACTACAAAAGATACCATCATGTTGTCCCAATAAAATCCCACTATACTCATAGGCTTCATACAATCATCTATAACATCAACTTTGAGGCACACTCTAGAGCACACCAAGCCAGTTAATCAACTCTAGAGAAACCAACTTTGAAACACACTTAAATCTAGTATACAAATCCAAAGCACACTCACTATAGCCAACCTTAGCCTCATGCTCCAGTATAGTTTGAACAACTATGTGACTATGGGAAGAAAATGCATACAATAGATGAATGAATGATAAATGAACTTGATGATTTGAAATTTATATATGAACTTCATCAATTGAAACATCTTTACATTTCCAATGAGATCAATTTACTAGATTCTTCATCTATGAGTCAACATCTTGAAGACTCTATTAATCCAACATCTACAAATTATATATCATATGTTAATACTCAATAATATTTTATGGACATATTATTCAAGGATGAGTGGTGTATTCAAATGGCATGAATTGATATCTCATCTTCATCTACTATTACATTTAATAAAACTAGTGCTAATACATCCATGGCTTCTAATGATTTAATTCATTAAGACATGCATTGTCTTCCAAATAGAACTACTTGGAATTAATACTTGATAGTTATTGCAAGTTTGTTTTGTGAGTCCTATCTTACAAACTTGGAGGACACTATGAAGGATATTAATCTCCACTTTGAATTTACTTTTTATGGAGTTACATCATCTTCTTCAAATTTTGTAAGGCCATATTTGGACCCTCTTGATCCTTCGAGCTGCATCCTCATTTATCATAGTTTTGCATTGGTGTGGATACCTTTGAGTAGCATTTGTAGGAGGTATATTTTTCTTTGGACCATATTTTGCATTCATCTCTACTAGATTCTAAATTATCATCTTCATTAGTGTATCTTGGAACACCACCTAACTTGATTATGGTAGCTTTTTGCATTGACATGGGGGCATTTGAGAAAAATTTAAAGACATTGCATATCTTGACATTTCTTCCCTCATGTTCCTTAAAAGAATGGGAAGACAACCTATGTACATTATTGGTTTCATTTCTTCTTAAGGGGGGGAGTTTTGTTCAACAGGGTTGGATCATCTTCACCATTCACTATTGGGAATCTACCACCATTACAAGATACTCTACCTCAAGGGGAGTGCATTTTATATCATATTTTCTCTTATGAGGGGGAATTTTTCTTCACGTGTTATTTTGTTCTTATCTTTCTTCTTTGAGAGCATTTTTTTCTCTTTTAGGGAGGATTTTTATCTCATGAGGTTTTATCCCTCCTCTATTTGTGAGATATATTTTTGTACATGGGTACCTAACATGGCCTATTATCCAAGACTCATCCTTGAATCTTTGAATCTTATACATTCTCCCTATGGTGTACTTTAGGGGGGTGTTGGTGTGAAAATGATGTTTTACCTAAGTAGTTCATCACCTAGGTCCTATTCACACTAGTTACTTAAATTTACTTAGGATACACATAGGATACTTATCTCTTTATGCCTTAAGTCATTTTACATGTAACTACTTAATATGTTCCTCATATTATACCATAAGCTTCACATTCATGAGGAAAATATTCATTGGAAGATATTTTGAACTCAATATAAATATTATGAATTTACTAGATATATTTTTTGGGTTGACTAATGCTCCATTGGTGTTCATGAGTCTCATAAATGGAGTGTTTTGTACCTCCCTAGACTAATTTTCCCTCTAATTCCTTAATTAAATTCTAGTTTATTCAAGGAAAATAGAAGAGTATGAGGTCCACTTGCACCAACTTATGTAGTGTTTGTAAGAGAACTAACTTTATGGAAACTTGGTAAAGTGTAATTTCTTCCATTCAAAAGAAGTAGTTGAGACATGTCATATATGGTGAGGGTATCTCAATTGATCCCTTAAAGGTTAAATCTATATTGGATTATCTTTTTCCTATGAATATTGCTGAGGTTTGTAGTTTTATAGGATTAGTGGATTATCACTACCAATTGTCATGCACTTCTTAAGAGTGGCACATCTAATTAATTATCTTCAATGGAAATAGAATATTTTAATTAGGGTTTTTGAAATGTGAGAGTTCCTTCTAGGTTCTCAAAGAGTGGATAACTAGTGTACCAATCCTTGCAATGCTTGATCCTATGAAATATTTTGTGGTTTGCACTAATGTCTTGTTGGATGGGTTAGGTGTTGTGCTTATGCTAGAGAACCATGTAATTGTGTACATGAGGTAATAAATATCAAATACCATGAGCTTAATTACCATACCCATGATCTATAATTAGTATTCATTGTGCATGCATTATTCTTTTGAGACATTTCCTATTGGACCATTAGTTTGAGTTGTGTACCAATCATCATAGCCTTTAGTACATCTTCATGCAACTGAATTTGAATTCTCATTAGCATAGTTTATAGATCTTACTAGGTATTTATAATGGTTGATAATCACTAGGTTGAACATTAAGGTACATAGTGATTGAGACCTCAAATATGATCGGTGGTGTGTATGTATCAATCTTGTTTAGGATATTTTGATTCCTTCACTTCTCTATCACTAGTTGAGCAATTATAATCTGAGGGTAGTAAGGCAATGTATTATTTGGAAATTTTAGTTGGTGAAGTGCTAAGATAGCAGTAAATTATTTTATGTATGATTGTGTGTTATGTTTGGGTACTTTCACTACCACTATATAGATTCACATATGTTGTTTCCAAGGTCTTATGACATTGTACTTAGTATGTATTGGCTCAAATATCATTATTTGAGTATCAATTATTAATAAAAGATAATGGAGTACACTAGTGATCATGGGGATTGTATGACTCCAAGCATGTAACTAAAACATAGTATGTATAAAGGATATCAGATGATTGATATCACCATGAGTCATCTTATTGAGAGTGATTATTGTGAGTTCTCTCTCAATGATCACCCTTCTAAGAGAGTTTTTGGATGTTCTTTTGAATCACATTCTTGCTATGTCACCTAAGTGAGATATGGACTTCCATATTGTTCTTATTCTTATAGTAGAACCCAACTCACATTCATTGTACCAAATTATTTATTAGAAGCTAAGTGAGATCAAGTTGTAGCTTGATGGTTTATTGGAGAAAGGTCATATTTGTCCTAGTGTATCCCCTTGGGGTGCATCAATCATCTTTATAAATAATGATAGATATCATTTTTTGTGCATTGACTATCATCATTTGAATAAGATGATGATGAATAATTGATATCCCTTGTAAAAAATAGATGGTGTTTGATCAAATGAAAAGAGATAAATTATTCTCTAAGATTGAATTGAAATCTAGTTACCATCATCTTCATTCATGAAGTGGATATTCATGGACAAAATTTTGAGCTTAATATAAACACTATGATTTTATTGTGGTTCCAATTTGGCTAATTAATGTTCCATGAATATTCACAAGTCTCATAAATGGAGTGTTTTTATTATAGGTAAAATAGGTTTCGAAGGAATCCCAAAACCCTTTATAAAATATTGGTTTACAGGATAAGAATAGAAAAATAGTAGCAAACCAATTGCCTATAGTGAAACAACAACAAAACACCAAAAGATAGAAACAAGAAAGCAAAATAAAGGAGAGAAACTACAACTTCTTCAAAGTCTCAACAAATTCCTTCTTACTGATAGAATTTTTCATGGAGTTGGATGAAACCCATCAAATATATATTTTTTCTCCTCCTCAAAGTGTCTCTTCCTACTTCCACAAGTACGAGTACTTGGTGCCGCCTGATAATTTTTCTTCTCTTTTTCTTCTCCTAGATCAAATGCTCTTTTTGGAGGTCCTTAATCTTTTTAAAAATAATTTTAATCCCCTCATCACTATTTTGTATTATGCACTGATTCACCTTAACTACTCGCTCAAGGTTATCTTTTATATCTTTGATATCCTTTTCTAGCACAATAATTTTACCATCCACTTTTTATTTCCAATTGTCCATGCTATTCACATTATCTTTGAGGTCATTCCTAATGGCACTCAACTATTTTTCCATTTTCTCTACATTATAAATGGATTCCCATCCTTTCATTATTATTTATCTCATTTGATCTTTGAATCTCATTTTGGCCTCTCAAATTTTCTTACATGATGGTCATCTTCATATTTATGTAGTTAATCTCAACATAAAACCATTTATTCATCCTATATTAAAAATTAATCGCATCCCTAATAGTGTCAAAGCCTCCACTAAATCCTTCCTATTGACAACCCTTGAAACAAGCAAGGAGAACTCCATAGGAACATTCAGGGTAGGGTCAAGAATATGAGGGAAAGGAATTTCTATTCCTAGATCCCCCATAATATTATTCTCAATAACTCTATTACTATCATCCTTATTAAACTCATCTTCCACCTCATTCAACTTAGCTCCATCACCAACAATATCTTCATTAATTTCCAAACTTGAAAGTCTACCAATTTTCTCTTTCCCCTTCCTTGTAGAGAGGAATTTACCTTTCCCCTTAACACCAGTTATCACCATCACGTCCTTTTTACCAACTATCCTTTTATCCTCCCCACTAACTTTCTCATTCCCAAACCCAAAATCACTAAACCATTACACAACAATTTTCCCCTTCCCCTTTTATAGGAACCTTAGGGATATAATTCATGCCCTTCCTTTTTTTCTTGGTGGGGTAATCTCCTCTTCAAGCTCTATAAACTCTAAGTCTAAATAGTTTCCATGAAAAACCTAGAAATAGTTCCCAAAATCCTCATAAGTCTCATCATCCTAGGAATAAGAGGAATCCCTATCCAAAATTTCCTCAACCCTCAGCTTTAACTTTTTTGGCTTCACATTTTTACCCAAGATTTCTCTATCGGGAGTCATATCCTTCATATGGTTCATGATCAACAAAATGAGATCTTCATGGATAATCAAAATTTTAGGATTCCTCGTATTATCATTTATGGATTTTTTAAGAGATATTGAAAGATAGAAAGGAAAAGATACATGTATCCTATGTCTAAAATGGTTTAATAGAGTAAAGTGACACTCATATATGGACTTGAACCTCCCCTCAAGGGTCATGTACCTCATCAAAATTTCTACCATTGCAGCCCATATAGGTTTAATGGGCATACGTTTATAGCCCAAGTGTAATTTAACTAGCTTTCTTCTCCTGTTGTCCTTGGAGAAGACTTACAGAGCCTCATCCCCAACCATGTGGTCTTTGAAAAAAAATCTACCTTCCATAGAGATACCATTCACCTCAAAAATGAGTTCCTCATTGATAGTAGTCTCCCATCCAAATGTTAAAACCTTTCTATTTTTTCATCCACAAACAAACACTTTGGTTGCTATAGGATCATGGCCATAGATTTTTTTCCATTAATGGGACAAGACCATCATCTTTCCACACATTCCAAACCTAAGGTTTATGGTGGATCCCAAAATATTTAGAGGGTTCCACCCTGTTATGATCTCCCCCCATCCTTCTCAAACAACCTTCTTCACTATTGATGGAGGTCCCACTTTGTCAAATATCATCAAAGTCGCAATTGTCTCTTTCCAAATAATTTTGTTAGTAGCTTCTAAAAATACCCACAAAGTGTGTAAGCATCCTTTCCCTCATAATTGCACAATCACACATTAACCTCGCCATTAGGATATTTTCTGGTTATTTTTCTTGCAACCCTCAATTCTATGAGAAAATACAATGCCTAAACCAAGGGAAGAGAAGGTTAAGACAAATATTTACCCTATAATCAAACAAATGACAAGAGAAAGTCAATGAACAAGGTTGGACCCAACCTTCTGCACTTCAAGCTCCACATGACTCAAGATGGTAATCCTTTTATGGGCCTCAAAGTAGTAAAACCTTTTATAGACAATGCTACAAGAATGAGACTAAGTCCAAATAGCACAATGCAATAAAATGAAAATACTTCCATAAGATCATTATTGTACTAAATCTCACATCAAACTACAACCAAAGACCCTTTGAAAGTGGATGTTTAATATGTTCTCAAATGTATGAATAGAGGGTGTTATATATTTCACCACATTCAAGTATGATCCCTGATACTTTGAATAATACTGAGAACTAATAACTTACATAAACATGTCTTCATCTCAAACACATGGAGTAATATATAAACAAAACTCAGGAATATCCCTTAGATTCCTTAAACTCCATGAAGACACATAAACCCTAATTTAAATTAGACTTAAAATAAAATATTCATTGAATTTTATAAATTTTCTAAACCATTCTAGAAGAAGAAACTGCACAAGACTAATCGGTGCCTTAGTATGGGCTACAAATTCATGTATCATGCATCTTATATCACAATGTAAAACATATTTTAAATATATTTTGTTATATTACCACCTGATGATAATAAGATCTCTAAATCCTACAATACAATCATACTTAGCAATCCATCTTAAATTATAATATTCTTACTATTTTCATGAGAGCATTTAATCTATCCCTTGGACATGAAGCAATAATGAAAATAGTTATTTGCAGCAAATGTGCAAGATGAAAGAAGTAATTCTTGATTACTCCTAATCAAAAAACATTACATTTCAGCTTGGAGACAAATACAAAATAGTGTGTATTCATATATATGTCACAAATCAAGATACAAAAACACTATGATGTGATGACCTATAGACACCAACCATCACCTAATACAAGGAACCTTCACATCCTTATACATAAACTTTTTCTTTCTCACAACTTCTAGAACCAGAAAAAAACCCCTTGAAATGACACAACAATTACATTATAAAGAAGAGGGAACATCTCAAATTTCCCCTAAATGTGACACTTGGAAAACCTGAGACCCTTTGAGCTACAACAAACTGACATAAGAGAATATGTCATTTCACCCCTATCTTCATTGTGCCTCTCATTTATAATTGAACTTTTTTTCTCCAATTTATTTTCAATCATGTGTATACCCTTTACCTACCTATAAAAATATTTGTACCACTTTTTTTCACTTGGAAGTGAAAAAATTCAACTTTTGGGTAAAAACCCATTTCATCAATAGTGAAATAATGCACTTTTCTAAGCACGTTTACCCATTGAATTCTTTAAAATATCTTCATTTCCTTTGCTTCAAATTTGGCATTTTTTCAAACAAATATCCTACAACCAATTGCATGCATATTATGTTTGCAACCAATTTAGTTTATCATATAAATCTTCCCACCTCTCTTTGGAAAATCACTTCTTCAAATTTCTAGGTGGGAAGCACACCTATACACTATTTTTCTCCATACTTAGCACCCTTGACAACTGCAATAAGACTTAAAATGAGTTTCTAGTCGATTTCAACTTACTAGCAATAAAAAGAATACCCAAAACCCACTGAAATGATGCCCGATCATTAGAAAAACTTGCTAGGTCAATTTGGATGGTTCAAACAATAGATTTAATTACTTAAATGGCTCCAAAGATATCCTACAAAGCCTCCTCACATGGTAAAAGGTTGTTGCAGGTCGTGAAAACAAATGCTAGGTTGTTTTAGAGCTTGCAGGCACTTAGAAAATATTCAAAACAACATTAAAATGGTTGCCAAAGCGTGGGACAAGTTCCAAGCAAGTTTGGGGAGGCAGAATCAATGTCTATCAGCTTGAAAAAGGCCCCAAAATTGATTCCAACACCTTTTCACATGGATAACTTCATTTTCAACGATGGGAGAGCAGTATTGCAAGCTTATGAAAGAAAATACACCAGAAAAATGGAGACTAGAATAAGAGAAAACCTTCCAACAACCTTCCCTCTAGAAAAAGTGTTAATTGCAGGTTGTATTAATTCTTGGTGTATGCTTTAAAAGGAGGAATAACTACAAAACAATAGCAAAGGAGTGAAAGAGAGAGAAAAACAAACTCAAACTTTAACCTGTGAGTCTCCTTTCAGTGCCAACCACTTATCCAACTCAACAAAATAATAACCAAAGAAAGTTTGATCATTGCCCCTACATATATCACAATCTTGATTTGATTTTTCCTTTAAAAGAAGCGATGTTGCACCTAGCAAATACGTGGATAATAAGATAAAACCTAATTTTTATTTCCATCCATCTTAGCACCAGTCATATCTCTACTGTTGGAAATAATTCCTACTTCAGCATATACTGCATAACCGCAACTCACTCTTTAACCCCTCGTGGTGGCGTGGTGCTCTCGTCATACCGTGCCCTTTCTGCCTACTCCCTGCAGTAGTGTAATATCTCTCGGCGTCCTTCGTTTATCGTGGCCCTGCGGCCTGACATCTCCCTCCTTGTGGTAGCATGGCTACTCTCTACTTCCCGCCTTACCGTGCGCTTCATCCATACCGCTCGCGATGGTGCGGTTCCCTCTTGTTGTGCTGCCTCATCACGTCCCCGTGACCTCTTTGACTGTCACTAGCGGTAGTGTGGTAGCCCTTGACTACACCGCGATACCGCGGTCTTGTATGGCACCCCTCGTGGTTGGGCGATACCCCACAATACCGTGGCCTATCTTTTCGTATGTGCAGTAGTGCGGTTTTGACGTTTTGTGGTGGCACCTCTGTGGAGTTCCAGCTGGCGTATAATCAACTCGAAAGGACAATATTTATATGCGATTTATTACTTCTTTATGGTGCCAGTCTTGGAAATGATATGTTTGGATTTGCATTTACTCCACCAACCTGTCATTTGTCTCATCTACAGTTTTCACATGCTTTGTGGGTGATTTTGGAAATATTATTTTATGATTGTTCACTCTTTCTCCATCGGTGCATAGTTTACTATATATTAGTCTTTGTATTATTTTGCGGTTACTCTCCTAGCAGAGTCCAGCCTCACAGTGTTGTTAGTTGGTGGTCATCTGAAACCATCCCTGTTAGTTTGTGGTAATCTGAAACCACCCAGTCATTTTGTGGTCATCTAAAACCACCCAATTAGTTCATGGTAATCTGAAACCACCTGCTTAAGAGATTAGATCTGTCAAATAAGTTAGTGAAGTGTAAATCTTTGTAACTATCAAGAGGTTGTAATTGTGTTTGTTTGTATGAAAGAGCTCAAATTCAACATCTATCACTCAGCTTCCTCTCTTCGCAACATTTTTTGAGTTCTCCCTTGAATCATGAAAACTTGTGATATCCTTCCACATGGAGAAGTTTCTTGGGATTATTTAGCATTGAGGAATTCCTTTAATCTATTTTAAGTCATGTATTAATGACTGTGACCATTGCTTTACATTAGAATTTAGTAAAACTTGATCACATCATGCACCTGACTTTGAATATGATAATTAAAACATTTGTAAATAATAATTTTCCCCCTTACATGACATTTAAAATATTAAAATATTTTTAATATTTTTAAATTTAAAAAACATAGCAAACTAGCAACTTAATTATTCAGTAGGAAAAATGATGGTATTGATGCTATAGGCACACAGGGCATTTGGAGGCTATGAAAACTTGCATAGAGCTATTATTAATTATTTAGATCCATTGTGATATCATTGAGAATTACACAGCAAATGGATTTTTGAGACCTCCTTTGTAAACTAGGCTCTTCGATATGACCCTTAAATTTCTTTTGGTTTAAACCCCGAAGCATCTCTAATGGTCATGAAAAAAAAAATATAAGCTATTGAAGACAAAATAACAACTAGGTTGTCAGAATTGAGCCATTTGAAACTTTTTACGAGACCCTCTAGACCCACTCCAAAATGGTGACACATTAAAATTCATCTGAATTCCACAAAACTGATTTTGTATACTCTTGATGAGCTATACAAAAACTTCCAAAAGGAATTTTCATGACAATCTCTAGATTTTAATACCAAAATCTTTAACCAATCATTTCGCCTCGAGGCTCAAAAACAAGGTTTTTTCACCAATCTAAGTATAACTAAGCACTAAAAACTTATCAAATTTATAGGTGCCAAAAGTGGCTCTTGATCAAGGATTCATGCTTCAGTGAAGCATGGTGAGACTCCAAATGTCTCTGAGGTGTAGACCATGTGTTGAATTTATTGAGTACTTTATAGCTATTCAATTCATTTTACACTAAAACCTATACTTTCAAACATCATGTGGTGACCCCAGGCCCCCAAAAATGAAGAAATAATACTTTCCTCTATTAAACACTTTATTCTCCACTGACTCACCTAAGACCAATCTACAAAACACTATCACAAACTGCCTACAAACTACCTCTATCATTGACATTTTTCACCATGTCATTGTATTCATCATTGTCAATATTATCTCTATCAATTTGCACTTTGCATTTACATGTGCCAACTAAAATATATCATCATCTGACATGCATATATCACACTCACCAAATAAATAAAACTTTCAATCAATGTGATATATATTATCAAATTTATTTCCATGCTCCATTAAATGGCTACCCACCTGAATTGAAAATTTAAAATGCTCATATTCCATCAAATAGTTGGTATCATAAGATTTGACATCATGTTTGGTTTGTACATCAAACTTGAAGCTCTCATAAGCACTTTGTTCAACAATCTCACCAAAAAATATGTGCTCTGATTAATTTAAGTCACGCTTTAGCTTCAAGCTAATAAATCAGATTGAATAAAAGACTCAAATAAAACCATCGAGTCATATTATGATATTTTTCCTATACCTGATAAGCACTCATTTTGAGTGATGAACGAAAAGTGATCATATATAAGCATATGCTCATATTGAGTTGCATCATATTAACATTCACATTTATCTAAGCATTGCAACTTAACCACACTACTATGTGTTCTAGTGATATGAAAACAATATTTATCAATGTCCATAGTACCCTTGTCAACATTTGAATCATGTCTTTCGAAAAAACATCAGCTACATCCATATCCACTAAGTCAATTGTAGCATCGTAAATTGTCACCCTTGATAATTTCACACTATTTTTTTCTCCCCCTAAATTATTGAGCCTAATTAAGCACCTAATTTCCTAAATTATTCATTCTATAGCCCATTTTTACTGATTTCTAAGAAATGGCAAGCATTGAACAAATGCATTAATTTAATATTTTTCCCCCGACACCCTAAGTCTTAGAAAATAGGGCCAAGACTGGGGCACCTCCCCCTATTTTTTCAAGATCTAAATTTGAATATATCAATGTCGACATTTTAACACTCAAAATTCAAATTGTAAATGTCGGTTATTGGGATTTAATTTATGATAAATTGAATAAATGCCTACAAATACCTAGTTATTGTATCATTTTAGAACTAACTAGAGATATCCAACATTACCTAGAAACAAGTAAGAATTGAGAGAAAGTTAAGAGTAGCAATTCAAAGCTTTATTGCAACAATTCAAGATCCAAGCATCTTGTCAAATCCTATGTGATTTTATGCATGTTTATGTTGTCATTGTTTGTGAAGGCTAACCCTTTTGTAGGTCTCCAAGCAATTCAAGAAAGATCCAAGACCTTGAAGTGATGCATATGAATTCAGTCCTTCAAGGAAGCCATTGAAGGGTGGTGAGTTGCATTACTTTGTTGATTCATCATTCCTTCTTATCGTTTATCTTTCCTATCATTGACATTGTCAATATGGAAGTGGAAACACTAACACGGGGTTTGACTAAGGCAAGGCCCTAAATAGTACAACATTTCTTCTCCTTTTGAATGTGCAAATTTCAAGTTTGGAGAGGATTGAAAGAAGCTTGAAGATCATTTATTCATAGTTGCATTCAAAACCCTACACCTTGTCAACTCACGTAAACTCGCCTACAAGATTATCCAACAGTGATCCAAAAAGTCTAGAAGCGGGAACGAGGATCTCAAATTTGACATCAGAGGACTGAAAAAGTAGAGTAGGACACCCCTACAAGGACTTAGATGCCCTTGGACGACTCTATCCTCCTATACAGATCAACATAAAACTTTTCGGACTAGTACATAGTGTTATTCCCTTCCTAGATCTACCTATAATTCTTTGTTTTAGTCTATTAATTGTTGGTATCTTATAGTTCTCATATTAGGGCACATAGTCTAATTAGGTTAATCAAAGAAAATCAATTACAATTCATTCCAAAACCCTAAAAGATGCACATCTAGGTTTGATTGGCTCATGTTCATGGTTTAAGGTCAATCTAAACACCTTGTTGATCTCCATCTTAATGAAACATTAGAAAAAGACCACAAAACAAACACACACCCAAAATTTGAATCTTAGGTTTTACACATAAGACCTAGGGTTCTATTTTTCTTTGTTTCATTTTCATGAACTTGGCCTGTTAACATTATATACCTTCTAAAGTTCACCCTAGATCTAAGTTTTGCATTTCTCATTTAGGGTTTTATTTTTACATCATAAGATATAAAAATTCAAAAAAAATTGCATATCATATTGCATTATGGTGCATTTCAATCATTTAGATCACATGTACATTGAAAATTGTATTCTTAATTATCATTTATTGTTACACATTTGCATGTAAGTCACATTGTCTTAAATTGAGCTCAAATTTTGGAGAAATAGTGACTTTCAAAATTGTTTGCACATAGAAATAGAGCACTTCTAAACAAATAAACATTCAGTTTTTCAGTTTTTAGACACCCTATCAAGGACATGGACACCCTTGGGTTCCTCTGTCCTTCTACACTTGAATTAGAATTTTTTTGCAAAATTATTTTTCTTTGTGTCTTCAATCTATGTCTACTTGTAGGTATCTATTTTAGATTTCCTAATTGCATCCATTTAGGCATCTTTCATATAGCTCAAAAAAGTGAAAAAAAAGTGAAAACATTTACATTGTTTTATTTCAAAATTGCATCAGAATCATAATTTTCAGATTTAGGCATCTTATAATCAAACATTTTTTAATTTTAGATTAGAAAAATTTCATTCAACATTGTCATTTATGTTCATATATTGTTACACACTTGCATTGGTATAAATTGAGTAAATTTTGGAAACATATTTATGTTGGAAGTTTGGGGAGATTGTTGAATTTTGTCATTGATGATGCTCTTGGAAACATGAGCATGGAAGGTACATAACAGTGTTAAGATTGATGTCAACATTGTTGTGGATCATTTTTGAATATTCCTAACAGGTTTTGGAGTTGTTAAGGAAGACATTTGTGCAAAGTTGTTTTGGTCTGGAAAGTTCAGTTGCATAGAAATTTGACAAGTGTCAAATCTGCCAGTTCAACATGTAACAGTGCATCAATTTTTGGGTTTTTACCACTCCATAAATGAATCAATCACTCTGCACTTCTAATATTATTTTGGTGGATGTTAGATGCACCTAAATTCAATATTTCATCTTGTTTGGACAAGTAGTTTAAGAGATATGAGCAACGGAATTTGAACTGGCATATTACAGTCATTTTCCTATACAGTGTGTTTGTGTGGGAGAATCCGCATTTATTTGTGGATGAGTATTTTGCCTTGCAGTGTTGAAGATAAGTTTCCAAATGTTAGTTGAGCATGGATTCTATATGGTATCAAGTTTTGAGTTCCATGTGTCAATATGTGGATACACAAATGAAGGTTTTTGCTTCTAGGTCTTATATGGAGCCGACCTAACACATTTAATGTTATGTGAAGGATAAATAAATGTTGTTGTCTTATGTGGGATCTATTATAGGTCTGTGCCAACCTATCCTAAGGATTTTTGAGTTTTGAATGATGGGACGTTGTGTGGATGAATTATTTTGGAGTTGACAAGTTACATTTTGGGTATTACATCTAATTAGGTCGACTTAATTGATGTTATACTTGATGCAGATATATAAGTTGGATTGATTTTGGTGTTTTAGAGAGATAGATGTGACATGTATTGTGTGTGATGTGAATTTGAGCAAAGCAGTGTGAAGCTAAATTGTGAATGTTAAGTTGAAGATTGGAATTGTGCAAATGAAGAGTGAAGTAGAGTGTTGAATCAAAATCAAATAAAGATTTTTATTGTGCTTCAATGGAACTATAATTCATGCATAAATAATATATTATAACAATTCAAAAATAGGCTATAAGCCACCATCTCTCTTCTATTTTTTCTTTGTGGATAATGAGTCCACTTGGATAGTGAATCCACCTATAGTGAGCATTTATGTATGTACTATAATTAGTTATAATATATTGTGAGCTAACCCTCACCATGGTTTTTCCCATTTTAGATTTTCTACGTAAAAATCATGGTGTTCATGTGTTATGTGATATTGTGGATGTTTCATTCTTTCTTTCCTTACTACAGTTGAACATGCATTAGTGATTGGATGTTTAATATTTGGATGGTTTAAGAGAATATTGTTTCACCCCCTCTTAGTATTCTGGGTGTTCAACAATTGGTATTAGAGTTTGGTTCCTTGGAAGGAGCTTAACAACTTTGGAAAGGTCTTGGAGATTGAACACATTGCTAACAAAACAATTCCTATTCCTCTTAAAGAGATTCTTGCCTTTGATTTTATAGAAGAATATTGTGTGCTTGACAAAGATGGAGAACTAAAAGTTTCTCTTGAAGATCTAGATAAGATTGAAGGTGAAAATAGAGATTTAAAGGAAAATGTCAAAGAAGAAAATGAATGTATCTGAAAAATGAGAGATAAAACAAGAAGTTTAGAGAAAGGCATAAAGAATTCAATGAACAATTGAAACAAGCAAATGAAAACATCACCGGACTAAAAGTGCAAGTTGAAGAAAAGAAAGGAATTGAAGATTTCTTGAATGCAATGGTGAAAATAAAATCTGAGGAATGCATAAGGCTTGAACAAAAAGTGGTAAACCTAAGATAAGATCTGGAAAAATCAAGAAATCATGAAGACAAATTCAAAATGAGTGCTATAAAACTTGATGAGATGATTGTAGGACATAAAGTATCTAAAAGAAAAGATGTCTTAGGATTTGAAAAAGGTGAAAGATCAAAATCATATCAAACACCTAGTTCAAAAGAGAAGATCAATGAACCTAAGAAGACTGAAGACAAAAAGAACAATGGTAAGATCTAGAATCAAAGGAATGAAGCTAGAAGACCTTCAGTCAAACAACCAAATGCTCAAAGGTACCCATCTTTCAATGGTTTTTGCTATTCTTGCAATAAATTTGGACATAGAGCAATGGAATATAGAAGCAAAATGAATCAAAATGTTACATCCTTTACTAGTCAATGTTTTACGTGCAAAATATTTGGACATAGAGAAAATGAATGCAAAATTCAAATGATGAATGGCTATAACAATGGTAGAATTATTAAATATTTAAATGGTTACTATTACACATGTTGTGGATTTGGACACAATTTTAATCAATGCAAATCTAGAGTGAATGGAAGGAATATTATTCAGAAGAATGTCATATGTCACAATTGCAGTAGACCTAGACATATTGCTAAATTCTATAAAAGAAAAAATACAAGGATAATCCGGTAAAAAGGAATGAACTCGGTAAAAAGGTTGATCCAGTTGAAGTAAAGAAGGAAATGGAAAATATTTGGAGAAACAAGGAAGAAAAAGAAGACAAGGGAGAATCTGTACCATCCTATGGTGTAGATGTTTCCTCTAAAAACTAAACCAAGAGCTTTAGCTTAGGGGGAGCTTTAATGGATAGCTTTTATCCCCTGCCAAAAAAGAGGTGTTGATGCCACAACATAAAGATAGGTGATGTAGATCAACATCCTTGATCTATTGGTAAAGGTTGTGGAAGAAAATATGTCGATGTGGAAGTTTGTGGAGCTTCAAAAGTTGACTGTGCATATAGATTAAGTGTTGCTAGCTTTATGGGTTGAAGAATTCAATGTAGAATTAGGTCAAATCTAACGGTTATAAGAAATTTGACTAAGGAAAATTCATTACACAAAAGAATTTGAAGAGGAAAAAATTTGCAAGAAGATAATTCAAAGTGTAGAAGGCGATTTGAGATTTAGAGCATCGAAGCCCTAGTTCGGTGAATGAAGTAAAAAGGTATTTTGTGAATCTTGTGTGCCCTATTTTTTAGAAATATTTGTTTGAAAAAAGTTTAAATCTAGTTTGCAATGGCTACACCAAAGTTCATAGAGGCTACAGAGAAACCACAACCAAAATTCAAGAGGTGCCCTGTGAAATCCATAGATGATGACCCATTAGGTGCATTCTCACATATTCCATATGGGGTTTTACCAAGAGAGGATATTAGAGCATAGTTCATGGAAAAATGGAAGAGAGTTCTCCCACTAAGTTAAGTGATGTGTGGGAAAATGAGTTAACTGATGAGGATTTCACCCCAAATCTAGAGTATAAAAACCTAGTTGAAAAGAAACTAGATGCATGACAATGGTTTCCCAATTTCTTTTATGTTGTCAAGTGGATTATAATGGCCTTGAGTAGAATACATTATCAATTTGTTTGGAATGATATGCCTCACATGATCACAAAGGAAGTAATAAGAGAGGTCATCGGTCTATGCTCCACTAGACCCATCCCCATTCTAAATTTTGTTAAAAATAAAGAGGTGATGTAGAAAACAGGTGCTACATTTGACCAGAGGGCCCTTGTAGTAATTCCCATTAGAAATATAGCTATTAGGTATGATGGTATGGTTATTGGTTACAAGATCTACTTTACCAACAAAGATAACTCTATTTCTGCAACCACAATCAAAGTGGCACATGAGATGATAGAAAATGGTGCAGATTATGACCTCTGTGAGTTGCTTAGGGAATAGTTAATGGAGAATATAAAGTAGAAAAAGGAAAATAAATGTGTGTTTAAGTTTGGCACTTTTTTCATGTGCTTACTATGTTATTTCTTGAAGGAGCTTCCCATAATTAGAAATGTAAACTAGATATGTGGAAAACCTATTACACATCAAATTGCAGAGCATATGAGGAACCTTGGAGATTTCAAAGCATAGAATGATGCCCTTACTACTTTCTTTGCAGTATTCCATAAAAGAATGCATGAGAGAGAAAGCATTCCTAGGAAAATTTTGGAAAGGTACAAAAATGATATCACATTATTGGTTTCTACAAATAATTGTATCATGGAGGCAATGGAACCAAGATCTGGTTGGGTTCTTGAATTAAGCTATGAGGTGACAGAGGTAGATCTTATTGGCTATGCTGATATTTTGTTGAAGAGTCTGAAAGATACCACAAAACCAAGATATGGGACTGATGATAAAAAGTCCATGGAAGTACACATGAAACAAAAAGAACCTATCATCAAGAAGAATTTTGATGCTATGGTGGTTGTATATTCCAAATAAATGGTACTTTATAAGGAAAAATCTCAATATGCAAGACAAAGAGATAGAGAATATATGTGTACTGGTGAAGCTTTAGGTAGCTCAAGGAGATCTGGTAGAACAACTACCACACCACCATCTGTTCATAAATCCTTTGAGGCTTTTCCCTCTGATGGAGAGAAGAGAAAGTATACCATCATTCCTTTGTTAAGGGAGAAATTCCCTCTAATTGCGTAAGCTACAAGGACATAGAAGAAGAATATTGCTACCACCACACCTCTTGATGCCCCTGCAAAGAGAAGGCTAAAACAAAAGGATACAAGAGAGAAGCGTATTGGTGTCAATTTTGGTGAAGAAGAGGAAGAAATGGAAGAAGGACCATAATTTGTCCAAAAAAGAAGTGATGCTTCACAAGGTGAAGCTAGTCCAAAAAGGGAAAGATGTGGCATTACAGATACTGAGAGTGAAGAATAGATAGAGAAAGAAAAATATTCATTCAAGATACACATGAGGAAAGAGGCTACCAAGAAAGGATCACCCAAGAAGAAGAAAGAGAAAGAAATAAGTCAGAAGAATTCTTTGGTCAAAGGAAAAAAGAAAAAACAATTTGAACCAGTAAGGCCTCATTGCCCCATGAAGTTAGAGGCACTATTTAATAGCATTTTGCAAAATGAGATGTTGAAGGAGACTACAGCTTTGTATAAGGATTTGAATGAGGTAGACAATGCTACAATCATCAAAGCCATAATCAAATACATTGTTGTCTTGGAAGTTGATATGTAGAATATCAAGAAGGATATTCCCAATTACTTATGAAATATTTTGTTAAAAAGGAGACAAGAAGAAGTAAAAGAGCATGAAAGGATAAAAGATTAATCCTTGGAAAGAATTGGTACTCCACTTTCTAAAGATTACAGAGCTACATTGGCTACTGTGCTTAGCAAGGAGTTGAGGACAAAACAAAGGGTTACTACCCTTATGGTCAAAGACAAAGATGTTTTAGAGAGAATTATAAAGGAGAGAAATGATAAAGCAAAGGAAATTGTATAGAAGCTAGGATTGCTTCCAATGGTTGAAGAAGAGATGAATGTTGAAATCAATGCTCTGGAACAAAATATAGATGAATAAGTGTAGACAGATGATGCTCAACATGAGCATGATACTAATGATGAAGCTACAATGGACAACATTCCTCCAAAAGTGGAGGACATGATAAAAAGAGATGATAAGGATCCAATGATCAAAGAAGACATCGCAAAGGAAAACACCTTAACTCCTCCAACACAAGAAGAAGTAACTCCTCCTATAAACACAAAAAACACTACAGAGGGTGTAAACAATAATGAAATTGTAGATGCAAAAGTAGAAGGAAAGTGAGAAAATAAAGATGAAGTGAAAGTTGATGAGGAGAAAGAATAGAAGGATAAAGAGGAATATGAAGACACGAACAAGGATGCATCCGAAGATACAGAAAAATACAAACCAGATGACTTCGGTATTGCAGAGGATAAGGGAAAGGTTGTGGAAATTACTAATGCTTCTAGTGAATCTCTTGGCTCCTCTAGAGATTCTTTGAAAAATCTATTGAGAGTACAACCTAGTTTTCAATGAGTTGTGTCATCTCAATTGCTACAGTTGTCAATGCATCAATGGAACCTTGATTTGGACAAGATATCTCCCATCCACAAACTTCAACTAGGAGACATGTTCCATGCACCTGCAAGAAAGGAAATCCTTGAATCACATTAAAGGAGCAGAGTATTAATGGATGAAGTAGTTAAGGTATTTCAAGATATCATACCTGAATCAAATATTGACACTACACTATGGGTGATCCCACAATACTGGTTTACAATTTTTGGCCAAACTGGACATTGAACTGATTTTTTTAACTAAATCTTCACTTTCAAGCACCTATAGTGGCTAAACCGTGAGGAATTTGAAGATGATGCAAACTAGTGATTTGTGGCATTTTGTTTGTAGTTCTAAATATATTTTTGTCAAAAAAATTGAAATTAGATTGCACTTATTTTTCCATATGCTTCAAAAACTAGTTTTTATCAGTAAGCACCATTTTTAAGGAGTGATACTCACCATATACAACATAACTTTTTTTCTATGAGGGATAAATTTTTTTTTTTTAAATTTAGATTTGTAACTACGATATCTAACCAGTTAATTTGGTTTCATAGTGTTTTATTGAATATTTTTTCCTTAATCAAGTTTTGAAGTCAAACCAATTACAATTCAGACATAGGCATACTGTATACAACATAAAAAAAATTGTATGTATAGAAATTCTTTTTTTTTTTTATTGGATCGAGGACATCAATAGCTAGCCTAAACATATTTTTTAGAATTTTATTTTGATAATCTTCTATTTTTCCACATGTGTAGAATAGAGAGATTGATTTGTAGTGAAAAACCCGTGTTTAATCAAACTAAAAAAAACAAAAACATAATGAAACCAAAACATATTCAAATTATATTTGATGGATAGCTCTTTCTAAGGATTACCATCATCTAGTTGGGTCTATGAGTTCTCCATCATTTTTATCCTCAAATCGAGCTTCAAAGGGAAAAATTCTATAGAAATTTGGTGCCAGAGGGGTAGAAGGGGGAAAAAGGGGGGGTTGAATGAACCCAAGTTCAAACGAACCCCCTTGGAGGTTCACTAGAACCAGGGTTTGAATGAACCCAGGTTTGAGTGAATCCCCTCTTGTATTCAATTTTCCATTGCTTTCGTCATAAAAAAATGCAAAAAAAGTATGTCACATCATTTAATATGGTTCACTCAAACCAGGGTCCATTCGAACCCATTTTGGGTCCATTCAAACCCATTTTGGGTCCATTCATACACCCCAATTTGTGTGAACTCCTAAAAAGCAATTTTTTTTCATAGGAGCATTTTTGTAATTTTCCTTCCTCACTGGAATTGTAAACCAGTTTTGTGGGTTTACCCCTATCCGGTGTGAAAAACTTCAAACTATTAATTGATTCATTTAAGAATTATGCGTCTGGATTAAAGAAAGAAGTTGAGAAAAGGATTAATGACAAGAGAATTTTGGAATTTTTTTAGAAATGTGCTATTGCACATAAGAAGTTCTCTGAATTGTTGAAGGATGTAGAAGCATATGTTGATGAGGCTAAGGCATTGTATCAGTTTCGAATGAAGTGGCCCAGAGCCACACAAAACATAAGGAAGGAGATGGACTCTATTGAGTCTCAGATTAATGTTGCCTCTAGTGCATATGACCCAATTGTTGACCTCACCAAAGTAACAAGGAACATAATAGAAGATACGCACAAGAAGTTCTTTCAACTACAAGCGTAGAGATAACATATCATCTTACAATTTGGAGAGGTAAGGGCTCTGATCAATTCCAAACTTGTACTTATTTAAAAAGATCTTTTCAATAGTGATAAAGCAAAGAAAATGAATGTGGTACTTGCTACTCTAGAAGAAGGAGAATAACTTCTATTAGATTTTGAAACTCAAAACAGGCTGCTTGCAGAGGCTAAGCATGAATGGAGAAATTGAAGGAAAGTCTAAGAAGATCATTTGAAGAAGTTGCAGGCATCAACCACCTCTTTTTTGACTCATTCTTTATTTTTTTTATACATTTATATTCAGATTCTTTGTATATATGTGGATCATATAGAACAAATTTTTAGTACAATTTTGAGTTTTTGTTTTGGTACATGACTCAAGGGGAGTCGATTCTTTTTGTTCCAACTATATATATGACTATATAATTTAGGAGGAGTTTTGGTAAGAGTCATAACAATTTTTATAGGCACCCTTTGCACTTAATGTCAAAGGGGAAGATTATTGGAGAATATTTTGGAGATTTTTGGCAAGTTGTCATCAAAGACAATGGGGGATATTTTTGGAAGTTTTGGGAGATTGTTGAAGTTTTTCATTGATGATGTTGCTTGAAAACATGAGCATGGAAGGTACATAAAATTATGATACAGTATTGTCATTGATGTCAACATTGTTGCATATCACTTTTGAATATTCCTAACAAGTTTTAGAGTTGTTAAGGAAAACATTTGTGAAAAGTTGTTTTGGTCCAGAAAGTTCAGTTGCATAGAAATTTGATTAAGTGTCAAATCTGCCTGTTCAATGTAATAGTACATCAAGTTTTGGGTCCACACCACTCCAAAAATGAAGCTATCACTTTGCACTTCTAACATTATTTTGGTGGATGTTAGATGCACCTAAATCTAAGATTTCATCTTGTTTAGACAAGTAGTTTGAGAGTAATGAATAATAGAGTTTGGATTGGAATATTATAGTCATTTCCCTATATAGTGTGTTTGCGTGGGAGAATCCACATTTCTCTGTGGATGAGATTTTTTCCTTGTAGTATTGAAGATAAATTTTCATATGTCAATTGATCATGGATTCCAAATGGTATCGAGTTTTGAGGTCCACGTGTCAAGATGTGGATACACATATGAAGGTTTTTACTTCTAGGTCTTATATGGATCCGACCTAACAAATTTGATGTTTTGTGAAGGATAAATAAGTGTTGTTGTCTTATGTGGGATCTATTATAGGTCTATATCGACCTATCTTAAGGAGTTTTGAGTTTTTGAATGCTGGTGTGTTGTGTGGATGCAATTTTTTGGAGCCAACAAGTTACATTTTGTGTATTACATCTAATTAGGCTGGCCTATTTGATGTTATACTTGATGTGGATATATAAGTTGGATTATTTTCGATGTTTTAAAGAGATATATGTGACATGTATTTGTTGATGCAGGATTTTGTATGTAGCAGCAGTCTTATGGGAAAATTAGCTATTGGGGGACATTGTGCGCTAGCTAAGTGACCTCCGGGATTTTATCGAAGCCGGCTCTTCGTTTAGTGGGGAGAAAAAGGTTAGAAAGATAGCGAGAATGTAAAAACTACACTACAGGCAATGCGCCAAGATCATAGACGAATTCCAACAGAGCACAATGCAAAATGCAAAGGCTCGAACCACCAAAATGTTGTTAATTAAGTTATTTTTTTCAAAAGCATTTATCACGTATAAATACCCTCTAATTTGCATAATATAATCAAGCATAACTTTATCTAACACAGAAGAGTCAAAGAAACATGATCTGTATTCATTGGGCTATGAAAGATTACAAAAGCTGAAGAACAGGCATTCATACAAAAAGAAGATAATAACATAGACCAATAGTTCCAAAAAATGCTTGAAAATAGAAAGGCCAAATTTATTTGGCACAATCCGAGGTCTTCAAATTAAATGAAACTATTACAAAAGGATTTCTTCCCAGTGCTCGAGAATTTTTGCAAACTTAATCAACAACCTAAATAAAAGAAACATGGTCATATTTATTGGCCAGCCCACTACCTGAAAATGCATGAAGAGAAGAGCAAACCATGAGCAGAGACCGACGGCCCAGATCATCTCAAGCTGCCACAACAAACATCGACCAGCCAACAGCATGCCAGCGAAGTCACGACATGGAACGAAAAACCACGTAGCAGCAGGAGAGAACACGCGGCACCACAATAAGAAACTTGGCAACAGGCGAGTACAAAAGGTCTAGTGGCATTTCCAAGGTAACTAGCGTAGAAAAAATTACCACGTGTCGCTCAGATGGAGCCCAACAGAAAGTCAAAAAGATGCCCAACAGAAAGCCTCGAGAGGGAGCCATGTGGAGTGCTCCGAACAAAAGAAAGTACAAGGCGGGCCCAGCTTGGAAAGCAGCTAGAGAGAGCCACGCGGAACGCAGATGGAGACTACCAAAAAGTGAAGCGAAAGAAAAGTGAAAAACTTCATGAGGGAGCCACGCAGAGCACTCTGAGGGTAGTGAGCAGTTGTAAATTAAGGCGTAGCCGCAAAGGTAAATATAAAACCGCAAAGGCTTTGGCAATTTTTTGTTGAGCAATATTGTGTTTGATGTGAATTTGAGCATAGTGTGAAGTTAAATTGTGAATGTTAAGTTGAAGATTAGAATTATGCAAATGAAGAGTGAGGCAGAGTGTTGAATCAAAATCAAATAAAGATTGTTATTGTGCTTCAATGGAACTTTAATTCATGCATACATAAGATGCAATTGTAATAGTTCCAAAATAGGTTGTGAACCACCATCTCTCTTCTATCTTTTACTTTGTGGATAGTGAGTCCACCTACAATGAGTATTTCTATAATATACTATAACCTGTTATAATATATTGTTAGCTAACCCTCACGATGGTTTTTTACCATTTTGGGTTTTTCAAGTAAAAATATTGGCATTCATGTGTTATGTGATATTAAGGATGTTTCATGATGTCTTCCCTTACTTCAGTTGAATATGCATTAGTGATTGGATTTTTAATGTTTTGATGGCTTAAGAGAATACTGATTCACCCCTCTCCCCCCCCCCTCCCCTCTCAGTATTTTGGGTGTTCAAATATTTACTGCCAAACCTGTCTACAACTAGATCCATAATCCTTGAATAGAATTACACACATAGACTTTTAAATTTTGGAAAACCTGCCTAGGACACAGATGCCCTTGGGTGCCTTTTTCCTACTTTTAGCTCAAACAACTTTCACATAGATATTTTTTTGTATTATTTGTCTACTTTTTCTATCTGAATTCTATTTTTGAGTATTTTTCTTAGGTTATTTGATAAATTAGTGTTCATCTTGGGTACACTTAGTGTTTTAAAACTTGCATGAGCTTCATGAGTTGATGTCCTATTGTTAATACTTTAGTGAGATGTAGTTGTAGACTTATGGCATCCTACGTTGTTGTTACATCCACTATGGATCCCGAGTCTTCCAAATCTTTCATGCAAAGCATTGTTAATACTCAACCCATTTTGGACTCTATCCTTAATACTACCATACCAATGAAAACCTTACAATCACCTATTTTTATAGATGTTGAAACAATCATTTCCTATGTTCCCGAAGATAAACTAAAACAATTGGACAAATATCTAGGACTTCAAGGATATGTGAGTACCAAATATCTAGCAAGCATAGTTGTACCTATAATAGATAACATGCGAAATTTGATTAGTTAAGTCTTAAGGATTAGAGGTTTTGTTTAGCCTATCTCATATAGTTCATTCTAATGTGCCTACAATGGCTAGTTGTGCTCAAACATTGGGATACACTCAAATTCAAGGATAAAATCAAGTTTCCCTCCCTACATACACAAACCCAACTATCACCTCAACGATACAACAAAGAATTGGCATAAATCCAACATTAGGTATTTCTATTGGAAATCCTTATGGTTTTGGGACATCACATGTAACACCTCAAGTTCCATCCTCTCTCATAAATTTTCAACTTAGTAGTCCACCAAGCACATACACAATCTTGCCATATTCACCACATTCCTAAAAGATATCAACCAATTTTTTTCTCATTAACCAACTCGTGCAAAATGTAACCTCACTTCAACAACAAATCTCAACATTGAATCAAAACTAGAATGAACAACCATTGTAATATGTCAAAAGAAGCCCATTGTCACTTGAAATCTTGAAAACACTAATGCCACAAAATATAGAGATACCCTAATTTGACAAGTACAATGGTAAAGGAGACCCTAGCAATCATATATCAGCATATATGACCTTGTGTAGTGACTTCATTTTTTGAGATAAAATTTTGGCTAAAATCTTTCCTAGGTTATTGAAAGCCATGGATTTGGAATAGTTTTTTCCATTGTTGAATAACTCAATCCACTCTTTAATTAGCTTATTGAGGCATTTCTTTAACATTTCCAAGTAAATATTGGACCTAAAATCATATTAACTAATTTAGTGTGATGCAAACAAAATCAAAATCAAAATTTCATAGACTTAATAAGGCACTAGATCAATTGCTTTATTCACAAATCAAGATTACTCTTCCTGGTTCGAATTTTCAAAGAGTGTTCACCAAAAAATTATAGCCTGACATAAGGGATAAGATCTTGTTTATGAAATATTCATCCTTTATACATTTGTGTACTACCTTCGTGATTATCAGAATTCGGTTAGTCACTATGAAGTGACATCTTCATCGACTCCTACTGGGAAATTGAATATGTACCTCAAAACAACTATCAACCATTCAAGCACAACAATAACTTTATCAAGTTACACTCACCTCAAACAACCAACCACATTGAACCTCAATTTTCTGCCATTAGTTTCAACCTCGTACCAATTTAGATTGCAAGATAGACAATTTACAGAGTTACCCAACACCCTCCATTTGTGATATTGCTATCAGGATTCAACCATGTAGTTTTACGAGTCAAACTCATTGACCCATGTTTCATGAGTAGTGGTTCACGAGAACCCATATCTCATGATAGTGAATGGTCCTCTTAGCACTCATTACATCTAGGTGATGATCATAGAGGTTAAGTACTGGGCCTTCCTAGGAGGTCACCCATCCCAGTACTATTCCAACTCAAGCATGCTTAACCATGGATTTTTACCCAAGGTTAAACACACTTATCTTGCAACCCCATTTGCAAAACCTTTAGAAAGTGTTGTCTTATGAACCATTCATTATAGATCCCCTTTAGCTCATCAATTGATAAGTAGGAGGTATTTTCCACAACATGTCAAATTGTGATATTGCTATTAGGATTCAACCGTGTAGTTTTACGAGTCAAACTCACTAACCCATGTTTCATGAGTAGTGGTTCACAAGAACCCATCTCTCATGATAGTGAATGGTCCATTTAACACTCATTGCATCTAGGTGATGCTCATAGAGGTGAAGCATTGGGCCTTCTTGAGAGATCACCCATTCCATTACTACTCTAGCTCAAGCACACTTAACCACAAATTTTTCCCCAAGGTTAAACACACTTAGCTTGCAACCCCATTTCCAAAACCTTTAGCAAGTGTTATTCCTTATGAACCATTCATTATAGAGCCCCTTTAGCTCACCAATTGATAAGTAGGAGGCATTTTCCATAGTGGGTCAATGAGTTTGACTCGTAAAACTACACTGTTGAATCTTGATAGCATTATCACAATCCTGATAGCAATATCACAATTTGACACACTGTGGAAAATACCTCCTACTTATCAATTGATGAGCTAAAGGGGATCTATAATTAATGGTTCATAATGCACAAAACTTGCTAAAGGTTTTTTGTAAATGGGGTTGCAAGCTAAGTGTGTTTAACCTTGGGGAAAACTCTATGGTTAAGCGTGCTTGAGTTGGAGTAGTACTAGGATGGGTGACCTCCTAGGAAGGCCCAGTGCTTCACCTCTATGATCATCACCTAGATGCAATAAGTGCTAAGTGGGCCATTCATTATCATGAGATATGGGTTCTTGTGAACTACTAATTATGAAACATGGGTCAATGAGTTTGACTCGTAAAACTACACGGTTGAATCTTGATAGCAATATCACAATTTGACACATTGTGGAAAATACCCCCTACTTATCAATTCATGAGCTAAAGGGGATCTATAATGATGGTTTATAAGGCACAACACTTCTTGAAGGTTTTACAAATGGGGTTGCAAGCTAAGTGTGTTTAACCTTGGGTAAAAATCTATGGTTAAGCATGCTTGAATTGGAGTAGTACTAGGATGGGTGACCTCCCAGAAAGGCCCAATGCTTCACCTTTGTGAGAATAACCTAGATGTAATGAGTGCTAAGTGTATCATTCACTATCCTGAGAGATGGTTTCTTTTGAACCACTATTCATGAAAAATGGGTCAATGAGTTTGATTCGTAAAACTACACAGTTGAATCTTGATAGCACAATTTGACATGATGTGGAAAATACCTCCTACTTATCAATTGCTGATCTAAAGGGGATCTATAATGAGCGTTTCATAAGGAAAAACACTTGTTGAAGGTTTCATAAATGGGGTTGCAAGCTAAGTGTGTTTAACCTTTGGGAAAACTCTGTAGTTAAGAACGCTTGAGTTGGAGTAGTACTAGGATGGGTGACCTCCTGAGAAGGCCTAGTGCTTCACCTCTGTGAGCATAACCCAGATGCAATGAGTACTAAGTGGACCATTCACTATCATGAGATACGGGTTCTTGTGAACCAATATTCATGAAAATTTGGTCAATGAGTTTGATTCATAAAACTACATGATTGAATCCTGATAAAGATATCATAATTTGACACACTATAGAAAATACCTCCTACTTATCACCCTACATTTGATCATGTTGTAAATTTTGAACAAGAACTTAATCAAGTTACCTCTAATTAGACCTATGGGCACAACTAAACCTCTACCTCCAAGTTACAATCCAAATACCTTTTGTTGATATCATCACATGTAAGTGGACATGATACAGAGTGATGCATGTGTCTTAAAAATCAAGTTGAAGACCTCATTGATTCTAATCACATCCAGTTTGGTGGTGTTAATAATCAAGGAAATAAGTTTGTTTCCTCACCTAATCAAAACTTGAAATTTTTTACCAATCCAATGTCAAACCATTCATCTAACTTTGTGTAGGCTTGTGATGTTAAGAATGATGAGATGAATGTTGATAAGAATGGTGAGATTAATGATGATTAAAATGATAATAAGAGTGATGATGAGGATGGCTTACAAGTATGGTCACTTTCATAAATGTTCAACCTCATAAGAGCCAAACCACTATGTTACCCAACATTACTTTCACCCATATCGATGAATCCATACATGCACCTGATGGTCCTCTCTATATCACCAGACATATTAATGACAAGCATACAACTAGGATACTCATTGATCCCATGTGTGCAAAGAATGTGATCACTGAGAAATTCTTGTTTGTACATGGACTTTATCAAGATTCTTATGAAAAATCGAAAGCATGGTTGAAAAATCATGATGGTTTTTCTCACACTATGATAGGTTCAATCACTCTTCCTCTAAAGGTTGGACTGAAACAATTAGATGTATGGATATTCTCCATCATCCCAAAATTGAACCAATTTTGTGTGAAGTTAGGCTACCCATGGCTATGCTCCATGAATGTTGTCTCTTCGGTTATTCACAAGTGCATAAGTTCCCATTTCAAAACAAGATATTTATAGTGCATCATAGTGGGTTTAATCCTTTATCTTGCCATGGGAACTTTTGATTGGATTTATTTTGGCCTCAACCTATGGAGCCTATTAAGCCTTGTGATGATTTATTTTTCATATCATACCAAAATTTTAAGGAAAAGTGCATAATAGAGTTATCTCTTACAAATATCCCTGAAGATGACAAGACTATAATTGTTCCTCCTCCTCCACTAGTTATGGATGAACCCATGCCTGAAGAAAAGAACCTTCCAAGTAACCAAGGTAAATATTCCTTGATTCCTCCACTAATATCATATAAAATATCAAGAGATAATTGAATGATTCCTTTTTTTCCTCCAAAGGTAAAATAAGTGTATAGACCTAAAGAGACAATGGTTTCCCAACCCTTGGTGGTTCCTTCAGTTCCTCCCTTAAGGGAAGAAAAGATACCAATGGTTGAGAAACCCACTCCTACCCTATCACAAATTGAAAATCATGCAAGAAGAAATAAAATTGCTAAAGAGGATAGGCATAGGCATCATTCTATTGCTCGTCAATTAGAGGAAAAGAATAAAACAATGTGTGATAATCAAACACCTATGCAACCAACTCAAGAAGAATTACAACTTCACAAAAACAATACATGGGACTAAAACAATTAAACAAGAAAATGTAGTTGCCTTTGTTATAAAACCTCCTATTGTGATTAACTTTGATGATAAAGATGAGATTGCTAAAATTGATGAGCAAGTTCATAATGAGCTTAATGTTTTATTTTCAAAGTCTATGAATTTAGATGGGGGAAATCATGATGATCCTCCTGATGAGAGTGACTCACCACGTGTTGAAATAGGAGATGCTCTTAGCATGGCACTTGTTGTAGTTCCTCTAGCTATTGTTTTTCCTTCCTTATATGATGACAAAGATTGGGATGCAAATGACCTGCTTTAGGTCAGCTCACAGGTTTGGTACTCTTTTATATTTGTTTCATGTGTTCTTTGTGTTTGCTTGCACATGATAGGATCTCCTATGTTGTTTCACTTGGAATACATTTTTATTTGTGAGTTTTCATTTGATGACCCTTGTTGCTCCATTGGCATAAGGATACAAAGGAAACAATATTTTTGTGACATTCTTATATATGTCATAAAAAAAATTGTCTTGCGTTTTCCTTTTAGGGACAATGTAAGGTGTTGAGACATTTAGGTCTCTTCCATGTTGACCAAAAAAATTTATTTTCTTCTCTCTATGTGTTATTCCTCCACTGTGTCCGTTGTTCTATGAGTATTTGGGGAATGATGTCAATTTTGAGCTCTATTATATCATTATGGCAAAGATATATACTAACCCCAAATCTGTGGATCCCTTCTGTATTCATCCTTTATCTTGTGTGTGGCATTGCATCTTGGGGAAACCTATTATAATAATGTAGCTTTATTTGGAAATATATCATTGGCATAGGGCTTTCCAAATAAGCTCTTGTGACCTATTGTTACATGTCATTTATTATTTTTCTACCTTAAAACAATTGTTCGCAACATGGTGTTTTGTAATTTATTTAAGGTGGGTGCATACATTGGCATTATTTTCTTCACTTTGTTCATACATGTTGGACTTAATGGTACATTGACATTGGCATTTTTGCTTCACTTTGTTCATAGGCATTGAACTTAGTGATCCGTTGAAATAGCATCTTAATCATTTTCATAGCACCTTATCAAAGTTATTAGGGAGTATAACTCTTGGTATGGTTGACATGGGTGTACACATAGTGAATACCGGACGTCACTAGACATTGTGTGTTTCTCGTTTCGCTACTTTTTTATGGGTACACACCTAGTGAATATTGGAATTCACTAGACCTAGTGTGTTTCTCATTTGTCTTGGGGGCTCACCTAGTGAATGTCGAACTCCAGTAGCCCATGTTGCCTTCCAGTTTCTGATTTACTGGTATAAAATATAATACTTTTCTATTGTGTGAGTCATGAATGCCTTTGGTGTGGATCTTGACATAACACAACTTGTTAGCCTGTGATTATCCATACCTTCCTTTTCTATTTTATTTTGACATCGTATGTTTATGTATGTTATCTTGGTAAATTTTATACATGTGTATGTTTCTTTGTGCTTATGTTGGTTTTCCATGGGATCTTCAATCTTGGGGGCTTGTGCACTCCCCCTAGATCCTTATTCATCCTATCTCTTCAACATTTGGACAATCAAACCCCTCTTTACATAGATTTTCTACTTTAGTGTAAGTCTGAGCATAAGTTCATACTCTCACTTAAGTGGGGGCTAAATGTAGCATCATAAATTATCATCCTTGAAAATTTCACACTATTTTTTCTCCCCATAAATTATTGAGCCTAATTAAGCACCTAATTTCCTAAAGTATGCATTCTATAGCACATTTTTATCATTTTTCAAGAAATGGAAAGCATTGACCAAATTCATTAATTTAATGTTTTTCCCCAGAAACCCTAAGTCTTAGAAAATAGGGCCAAGAATGGGACACCCTTGGACGTCCCAATCCCCCTATTTTGTTGGGATCCAAATTTGAATGTGTCAATGTTGAAAATTTTAACATTCAAAATTAAAATTACAAATGTCAACTATTGGGACTTAATTTGCAGGAAATTGAATAAATATGTATAAATACCTAGTTATTGCATCATTTAAAAACTAACAAGAGATATCTAGAATTACCTAGCAACAAGTGAGCATTGAGATCAAGTTAAGAGAATCATTTCAAAGCTTTATTTTAGAAATTCAATATCTAAGCATCATGTCAAATCCTATGCGAGTTTATGCATGTTTATGTTGTAATTTTTTGAGAAGGCTAACCCTTTTGTAGGTCTCCAATAAATTCAAGCAAGATCCAAGACCTCGAAGTGATGTGTATGAATTCACCCTTGAAGGAACCCATTGAAGGGTGGTGAGTTGTAGCACTTTTTTGATTCATTATTCCTTCCTATCATTTATCTTTCATATCATTAACATTGCCATTATGGAAGTGGAAGCACTAACACAAGATTTGACTAAGGAAAGCCCCTAAATGGAAAAACATTTCTTTTCTTTTTCAATGTGTATATGTTAGGTTTGGATAGGATTAAAGGAATCTTGAAGAACATTTATTCATAGTTGCATCCAAAACCCTAAACCTTGTCAACTCACAAAAACTCACCTACAAAATTATCTGAAGTGATCCGACAAGTCTACAAGTGGGAACAAGGATCTCAAATTTGACATCAAAGGATTGAAAAAGTAGAGCAAGACACCCCTACAAGGACTTAGATTCCATTAGGTGAATTTTTCCTTCTATTTAGATTGGCATCAAAATTTTAAGATAGGTACACAGTGTTCTACCCTTCCTAGATTTTCCTATAATTCTCTATTTCAATTTGTTAATTGTTGGTATCTTATAGTTTTCATATTAGGGCACATAGTATAATTAGTTTCATCAAATAAAATCAATTCCAATTCATTCCAAGACCCTAAAAGATTCAAATGTAGGTCTGATTGGCTCACCTTCATGGTTTAAAGTCAATCTAAACACCTTGTTGATCTCCATCTTAATGAAACATTAGAAAAGACCACAAAACAAACAAACACCCAAAATTTGAATCCTACGTTTTAGACAAAAGAACTATGGTTCTATTTTTCTTTGTTTCATCAATAAATATCTCCATTTCAAGTTCATTCATTAGATTTCAATCATTTTTATATCATCATACAAATCAATGTAGAATTTTTCAAATGAGGGCTCAAATAATTTTGAATTTAATCTTGAGCCAAATTTCTCATAGTGACTATTCATAACATATTCATTATTGCAATGAGTATCACAATCAACATTTCCTCCAACTATATAAAGATGAATATATAAATCGTTTTCAATATTAACACTTTCATATTTAGCATGGTCTATAAAAATACATTTATTTGCATTTATAATTTCATGTGTTATCAATTGAGAGACATGTTGACCCATATGCCAAAAATTTATCATAAACTAAAAAAATGTTCTCTCATAGGTGAACATGTGATTTAATTAGTTTTAATACCAATGAATCCCTCATTTAAAATTCACATGTCCACTCGTATATTGTGAGGATGAACAACATCAACAAAGAAACAACCATATTCAATATCACCTTGATTGACAAGAGAAGGAAAACCAATATGTTTTCCATCATCTGGTTGCTCTACATATAGATCTAAAAAAATTATAATATCAACACATTCTGAAATTTCATGGTCAAAGGAATCATCAAGCTCCTTATATTATCAATTGGTAATAATACTGATCCAAATCCCATATGCTCATCATAGTGTATAACTTGATCACTTGAGAATGAACACATGCTTCTAATAGCATGCACATTAGTGCCTTCTTTATATGAAGCTAAGAATCCCATATCAACTTCACATAAGCAATCATGAGCATCAAAAAGATAATCAAGCTCATAGATATTATACTCAACACCATCAAGACTTTTACCACTTCTAACATTGTGCTTAGGATACATATCTATTGAACACACAAATTTTTATCTTCAAAGCCATCATCATTCATAGAGTTAGTATTCTCTATTGATAGAAAACCATAATTATATTCCAGATACTCACCATATGAAGCTTGTTCATTCACTTTTGAACATGAAAATTCATCATCATCCACATCGTTTCATCTTTTATATGAAGAAAACACCTTCAAACCATCCTTATAGAAGCATTCATAACCCACAAAAAAATAAGTAGGCTTACTATCATTATGATCTTCATCACAAGAAAAATCATCATTACATAAACCATACCCAAAATCTTCAAACTGAATGCTTAAACATTCACTTTCAATAACATCACCACTTATTTAAACTAGAATATCTTCAACATTCTTATTATTTTCACTAATTGAGACATGACAAAGAATGACTTTATACATTTATTTTACTTCTTCACATATCTTATCTAAATTTTCATGGATGCAAATTTCATGTGCACATAATTTATTTTTGAGCTAACCATACACACCATCCTTATCGATGCAAGATAAATTTTCATTATTTAACATATTATCTTCATCCATATGCATTATTTCATTATTTTTCTCACACCGAAAAAATGTGATTACTATCATCAACAAGTGAAGACATAATTTTTTCTAAATAATCACATTTAAGCTTCTTACCAATTTCAATCCACTCATACATTTGATCAAGATTATGAGGTTTCAATCTTTATGGAAAAGTAATCAAATCTGATTCATAAATTTCGTAGAACAAATTAATACACACTGAGTCCTTAGGTATGCAATATTTTAGGATTGCTAACAAAGTGTCTAAAAACCTTGAAATAGATCATATGGTCATTCTTTGTTATATCCTTTCATTCCAAATAATTTTTTGGATAGTAGCATATGATCAACAAAATTTACATTAGTTTCACACTTCACTTGAGAGTCACTATGAGATAGAGAGTGCATTGGTGGATTGATTGTAACAACTGAATTGCATTTATTTTGACACTCACTTCTATTTGTTGATTTATATTGTGCATTTGTATGGGATATTCTAGGACAACCTATACTTGCAAAAATGTAATCTTTAGGTATTAATACTTTATGTTATTCTCAATATTCATAGAAATTTCATATTCCTAATGAAGTGTTATATGCTCCTTGTTCATCAACAAGTAACTCATTTTTTTTATCAAATGCAGCAAGGTAAACAACCAGACACATTGCATAATTTGTTCTTATGCTTTATGGAATATCTCTAATTACTTTTTAACCCTCAAATTGAAGGTTGGAACTAACTCTTCTTCTTTTTGAATATCCATAAATTTGGTGATTAGAAAAATCACATCAACTCTATCACCAAATTTCTCCATGAACACTACCATGAACGCATGTCATGAACCAATTGAATACATAGGAAGATCTAAAAACCAATCTCTAACATCATCTTTTAGAGACTGAATAAATAAATTTATGACTAAATCCTTAGCATATATTTTGTAATATCTAATAAGATCATTGAATTCTTGTAAATGATTGTTTTTTTATTCAAAGTTATTTACATTTTACTATAGAAAATGCTCCATGAATTCATTAGGAATAGGGTTTGGGAAACCCTTTATACCATTAAAATCATGTGGTTTGTATATTTCAATAGAGAATACTCTTTTCTAAGGATATGGATATAGTTTTTTTTTTATAATTAATTCCCATTGTGGCATTGAATTCATAAGGGAATATATAGAATCATCCTCTCATATCTTGCTTCAAACTTAACAAGATTTGAATCTTCTAAAAAAAACCCTCACAACTCATGGTAAATGCATAATACTTGTTAAAAGTAAACTTATAGTTCATGGTAAATTCATAACACTTGGGCATACAAAATTTTGACACATCTTCGTACAATATGCACTTTGATGTATGAATGCCTTATTTACATTAAAATTCTTGCATATACCATTCTATGCATGCATATTATGAAGATGCCTTTGATATATGCAAACTTATTCTATTCACATTAGATCTATTTATTTTCAACATAAACAATCATTTAGCATATGAATAACACATTTCATTGGACATTTCATAATTGAACTCCATTTACAATATCATCCCTCTTGAAGATAGAAATAAATAAAATGCCTAGAAGATATGTTGTAGGTTGAACTAGTCCTCTTTCTTTAATTGGAAATTGGTAAATCTATGTAATATACTTGCATAAATAAAAAATAATTCTTCAATAAATGATCAAATCAAAGGAAAAATATTCAAGTAGTTGGAAGCTTCTTCATAAGTCAAATTTCTTTCTAAGTTCTTTTCACCAACAGAGCACCATATCTCATGAAATCTTCAAAGGTGCTACAACAAATTCTTTCTCCAAGTATGAAGGCCTTCAATATTTGATCCAAATATTTATATCAAAAAATTCATGACTCTTTACAAATGAATATTCCTATGTCTTCCCCAATAGATTCATAAATCGGTTGGTTTTTTTTAAATTTCCATTTGATTCTTGAAATTATCTAAAGAATAGCCAATTCATATATTCGAAGATTTCAAGAGAAAATAAAGATGATCAAGAGAAAGCTTCTTAATATTGTTAAAGTTACAATTTTCTCCTTCCAAATAATTATGTTAGTAACTTCTAAAAATACCCACAAAGTGTGTGAGCATCATTTCCCTCATAATTTCAACATCACACATTAACCCCAACATTAGGAGAGTAATCTTTCAACAATAAGCTTTTGACTTGTGAACAGATACATGTGAACTCCTCCATAACATGAAGTTATCATAATTCACCTTGAGGTTTGTGAAGGCATCAAAAACTTTATTTCCTTCATGGAACACATGAGATAATTCCACCTCATCAAAGTCCTCTCCCAATTTGGAAGCATCTTTGGTGAATGTGTCAATGATTTAACTAGTAATTTGAATTCCTTTGAGACATTGAATTATTTTTAGGGAGTCCCCCTCCACCCAAAATTTTTTAAACCCCTTGCATTGAGCTACCTCTATACTATAGTAGGAAACCATAAATTTATCATAATGGATACTTTGGGATCCCAAAGGGAGGGTCATAGAATCTATAAATATGCCTTTCTCATTTCTTAATACTCTTCTATAATTTTTGCAAGAGAACCAACTTTATGACAACTTGGAAAAGTATGAGTTATTCAATTCAAAGGTGAAGTAATTAGGAAAATTTATATATTTTTAGGGTATCTTGGTTGATCCCTTAAATATTGGATCCATATTGGATTGGATTGTGAACATAAACATTACTAAGGTTTACAGATTCATGGGATTAGAAAGTTATTACCATTTATTTGTCATAAATTTCTTGATATTGGAACATCTCATCTTCTCTTAAAAAAAAAAGAATAATTTATTTTTATTGGAGTAGTGTGAGAGTGCCTTCTATGTTCTCAGGGGGTGAGTAATTATTGTACCAATCCTTGCAGTTTTTGTCTTGTAGTAGATTATGTGGTTTTCATTGATGCTTCATTTTATGGGTTAGGGGTCATAGCAATTATAAATATTCCCTTATTTCCTAACACACATAAATGGAGTGTTTCATACCTTCCTAGACTAATTTTTTCTAGTATTTCTTTAAAATTTTGGTCTATTCAAGGACGATCTATGAGCATGAGGTCCACTTGTCCCAGTTTCTATAATTTTTGCAAGAGAAATAAATTTATGGAAACTTGGAAAAGTATGAGTTCTCATATTCAAAGGTGAAGTAATTGGGACAAGTTGTATATTTTTAGGGTATCTTATTTGATCCCTTAAATATTCAAGCCATGTTGGATTAGCTTGTAAACACAAACATTGCTAAGTTTTATATATTCATGGGATTAGAAAGTTATTACCATTGATTTTTCATAAATTTATTAAGGGTGGAACATCTCATCTTCTCTTTAGAAGAAAGAGAATAATTTTTTTTAATTGGATAAGTGTGAGAGTTCCTTCTATGTTTTCAAGGAGAAACTAATTAGTGCACGGATCCTTACTAATTTTGTTTTATAGTAGGTTTTTCGGTTTGCATTGATGCTTCATTTGATGGGTCAAGAGCTATTCTTCTTTAAGAGGAAAATGTAATTGTGTGTGAGTCATGACAACTCAAAACCATGATATTAATTACCCTACCCATGACCTAGAATTGGTATTCATAATCAATGTATTGTTGCAGTAGGTAAATTTCTTAATGGTCTGTCAGTTCAAGTTTTGTATTAATGATCATAGCCTTCAATACATCTTCATATAAATGAATTTAAATTATCATTAGTATTATTGGTAAATATCATTGGTTATTCGTGGTGATTTATAACCACTAGGGTGACCATTAAGGTATAGTGGTTGAAACCTCAAGTATGCTTGCTAGTATACATGTATTAGTCTTGTTTGATTTAGGAGATTTTGACTCTTTCATTTCTCCATCATTGGTTGAGCAATGTAGTAGTTATAAAGCTGAGTTGGTCATACGTGCTAAGGTAGTAGTAAATTATTTTATGTATGGTTGTGTGTTATTCCAAGGTACTTTTACTACCACCATATATGTGCATGTACAATCACTAGATTCCTATGGCATTGTCCTCTTTATGGGTTGGATTGGTTCTCATCATACGAGTATCAATTATTCTCAAAAGGAAATGGAGTACATTAGTGATTGTGGGGATCATGTTTTGATATCTAAAATTTAGAGACCCATTTTAATTTATTTGATTTTAGCTATGCAACTAAAATAAATCATACATAAAGGATGTTATATGTCCACTATCATCATGAGTGATATTTCTAAGAGTGATTTTTGTGAGGCCTCTCTTAGTGATCACCCATTCTTTATGTATTTTGTATTGATACTATTCTTGGAAAGAAACATATCTAATATGAACCATACCAAATTATTTCCTAGGAGTTGAGTGAGCTTAATTTATAGCTTGAGGAGTTATTAGAGAAATTCCATATTCATCCTATTGTGTTCCTCTGGGGTGTATTAGTCATCTTTATAAAAACAAAAATATATTTGTTTGCGCATCAACTATAATTAGTTGAATACAATGAAAATGAAGAATAATTATCCCTTATCTAGAATAAATGACTGATTTGATTAGATGAAAGGAGCTCAAGTAGTATCGAAGATTGAATTAAAGTTTAGTTACCATTAGCTCTACACTCATGAAGCACGTATATTCAATGGATAATATTTTAAACTTGACACAAACACAATGAGTTTATTGTGGTTACATTTGGGCTAACTAATGCTCCATCACTATTCATGAGTCTAAATGAAGTGTTTCATACCTTCCTAGACTAATTTATCCTTATATTCCTTGATGGCATTCTAGTTTATTCAAGGATAATAGAGGGGCATGTGGTTCACATGCACCATGTTGTACAATATTTTCAAAAGAAAAAACTTTATGGAAACCCAACAAAGTGTGAATTATTTTATTCAAAGGTGAAGCACTTGGGACAAGTCATATATGGTTAGAGTATCTCAATTGATCCCTTGAAGATTCAAGCCATATTGGATTGTCTTTTGAACATAAATATTGTTTAGGTATGTATTTTTTTGGGATTAGTGGGTTATTACCATCAATTTTTCATTGATTTCTTAAGATTGGTGCATCTAATTACTTATATTCAATAAAATGGGAGGGATTTCTTATGGTTGGAGTAGTGTGAGAGTGCCCTTCCAAGTTCTCAAGTGGCTAACTAGTGTACCAATCCTTGTAGTGCTTGATCCTATGAAATATTTGGTGGTTTGCATTCCAGTGTTTCATCAAGGATGGGTTAGGGGTTATTATTCTTCAAGAGGGCCATGCAATTATGTATGAAGCATGAAATATCAAAGAGTGTGAGCTTAATTAACCTATCCACAATCTATATTTTATATTTTTTGCACATGTGTTGTGCTAGAGACAATTTTTATAAGGCCATGAGGATGTTAACAATAGTAATACATCTTCATGCAACCAAATTTGAACACTAATTAGTGTCATTGGGTACTTTTAGTTATTGATAACCATCAAGGTGACCATTAGGATATAGTGATTGATACCTTAGGTATGATTGGTGGTATGCATGTATTAATATTGTTTAATTTAGGATATTATGAAATATTATTTTCTCCATCACTGGTTGAGAAATATAGTATGGTGGTAGTTAGGAAAGGTATTATTTGGCAAGTTGAGTAGGTGATAAGTGTTAGGGTAGTAGTAAATTCTCTTATTCATGGTTTTGTGTTAGGCCTGAGTAATTTCACTACCATTGTAGATTTGCATGTCCAAATTCTTGGGTCTTATAATATTGTCCTTGGTATGGACTAATTCAATTATCACCATGAAAGTATCAATTATTGTTGAAATTTTATTGAGTGTATTAGTGATCATGGGGATCATGTGTGACAACCAAAATTTAGAGACCCATTTCACATTACATGATTTTATCCATGAAACTAAATAAGAGTATTCATAAAGGATGTGATATATTTGATATCACCATGAGTGGTCTTGATAAGAGTAATTTATATTAAGTCTCTCTCAATGATCAAACCTTCTAATAAAGTTTTTAGATGTGTTTTAAAATGTCATTTTTGATATGTCATCACAAAAAAGATGTGGAATTATGTATTGACCTTATTCCTAAAGTGAAACCTATCTCACATGTACTATACCACATGCTACTTAGGAGTTGAGTGAGATTAATTTGTAGCCTAAGTATTTGTTGGAGAAAGGTCATTTTAATCCTAGTGTATCCCCTTGGAGTGCATTGGTCATATTTGTAAAGAATGATAAATATCTTAATTTATGCATCAACTACCATTAGTTCAATAAGGTGACAATGAAGAATCAATATCCCTTATTAAGGATAGGTTATTTGTATGATCAAATGAAAGGAGCTAAAATATCCTCTAATATTGACTTGAAGCCTAGTTACCATCAACTTTGCATTCATGAAGTGATATTCATTAGACAAAATTTTGAACTCAATATGAACACTATAAGTTTATTATGCTTTTATTTGGGCTAGCTAATGCTCCATTAGTGTTCACGAGTCTCATAAATGGAGTTTTTATAACTTTGTATACATGTTTTTCCTTATATTTCTTTATCAAATCTAAGTTTATTCAAGGATAATAAAGGAACGCGAGGTCCACTTGCACTAGGTTCTTTGGAATTATAGGTTATTACCAAATTTTGTGTCATAAACTTCTTAAGAGTGGCACATGTTATTACTTCTCTTTAGTGTAAAGGGAAGACGTTATTGTGGTTGGAGTAATGTAAGAGTGTCTTATAATTTCTCGAGTGGCTAACTAGCACACCAATCCTTGCATTGCTTGATCTAGCAGCAGATTATGTGGGTTGCACCAATACTTTCTTGGATGGGTTATGGATTTCCCTTATATAAGAGGATCATTTGATTGTATATAAAGCATAAAATCTCAAATATTTGAGATTTATTATCCTACCCATGATCTAGAATTAGTAATCATTATGTGAAGTGGGAAAAGTGATCCTAGATCCAATTAGATTAACTAGTATTATCTCCTTTTCACTTTGACTCCGCAACAGAGAGCCAACCTGCTAGGGTTTATGTTTATAGTTTTTTATTTCTGGATTTTGATTGTGTTTGAATTTTTTCATCCACAATGAAAAAATTCAAACACAATCAAAATCCAAAAATAACAAACTATAAGATGAAAAAATTCAAACACAATCAAAATCCAAAAATAACAAACTATAAGCATTATGGATTGTGGAAATCTCATAGCATTAAGGGTTTATGTTTTTCTTGAGTTGTAAAAGAGGTTTTTTTGATGTGTGATTTAACAAGCCTATTTGACATATAACCCTAGGTTACAAAATATAAGTTATTGCATAGAAGAAAATGAAAAGTTATAGAAAATATTTAGATTTGAAACTAATTTATAGAGAGGAACCTATGATAGAAATTTGGGGTTGATTTGAAAATACAAAGGTGTGGGGTGCCCTAGACTAGCTTCCTCCTTTTTTAGATATGCGAATTTTGAGATGCAAGTTACAGTTTGCCCTATGTTTTCTGGAACTATCTTTTTTTGAAATTTCTGGATTTGATCTACACACATGAAAAGAGAGGGAAAGGTTGTGTTGTATAGGGGATTTCCTAAGTCAAACCCCATTTTTTTATTTCTACCTCCATGTACACCAAATGATGATGATCAAGAGGGCATACCCTAGGTCAAGCAGAGGCCAAAACAATGATAATTAATTGAAATGATAAAATAAATGATAATGTTACCTTGATATGAAATCCTTGATGAAGTGATGTCACACCACAAGTTTCCACAAATTTTAATTGATGGATGCCTTGATTTATTGGTAGAATTGAAAAAGGTTAGTTCCCAAAACATAATATCTCACTATAGATAGCATGTAGAGGATGACTCAATACATCTTCATAATTTGATCATAATTGCTCTATATTCATAATTTCCTTCTAATCTTCAAAATGAAAGGGAAAAGTTGTTTATATATGCATTTTACTTAATATTTTTAGGTATAGGCCGAACTAGGATCATTTATAAATCACAAAAGGCTGCCAATCAAAATATTAAATATTTTGAAATTTACTTTTTGGTCAAAGGCACCCAACACCCTTGTCCAATGCTTTTTGGCCTAGATTTCTAGGGATAATGAGGATTTAAATATATTTTATTGATCTATCCTTGAAATGGATAAATTATTATTATAATTAATGTTATAAGAAAAATAGGGTCTCAAGGTAGTGTGAAATTTTTAGGGGTGACAATTTACAACACTACATTTAGCCCCCACTTTAGTGAAAGTAGGACCTTACATTCATACTCATACTAAAGGAAATAAAAATTCCAGGGAAAAAATGATGCCAATTTGAGGGGTGCACAAGCCCCAAACTTAGGATCCCATCCATCCACAATGTTAAGGCACAAATCATACACAAAACATCCATAAAATAAAACACAATGCATAAAGGAATACATGAGAAAAACACATGGAATGCACAAAGAAAACATAAATAAAACCCATAAAAGACAAGGAAAACATGATACCATACAAAAATAGAACATGCCAAATACACAAAGTAGACACATAACAAACACAAGACAAATAGTAAAAACACAAGCACAAGGTTAGCACACTAAAAAAATTTAGTCAGTAAGGTAAAGAGACCTCAATCTTAAATTTGTCTCAGAGACAAAACGCCATCCATCAAATGTGTTAGAAAAAATAGTGCTCTCATAAGGATTAGAAATTTGTGTTATTCCAAATCACTCATGAAACACATGGCTCCATTGGCAAGCAAGGTGTGTTATCCTAGGTGGCCATATAAAAATGCTCAAATTCATGAATCAACAAGTTCTATTATGCCAAATCCATGGACTATCTTACCAATCATGCCTTAGGGAGCGCACAAAGGTTTAACATCACGGAGGATGAATAAATTTTCAACTTCACAAGGGACTAATTGATAACCACACCTCAAGGGGCGTTATAAACACCACCACCACCAAAGGGGTATGTCAATAAGTAAAATCTCACAAGATGTCAAAGGATGGAATAATATCCCCCCTTAAAATTTCAACATACTTGTTATGTTAATATTTTAAGGAAAAGAAGGGGAAGAGGGGATCCTTGAAAAAATGTACACCTCCCAAAACTAGTTATCATTGTCCCCCAAATGTAAAGGCAAGAACAATCATGCAAGATACTATTGTGTTGCTACCATGAAAAATATGGTTGCACTTAAGATTGTGTATACATCTAAAAATGGTCACATCATATTAAGTCTGGTAATTAATTAAATATGAGCTGTTTAATTAATATTCTAATTTCATCTACATATAAATTATTTATTTATATTTTTCATTTTCTAATTCTTCTATTTTAATTAAATAAATAAGTTTATTTAATTATTATCATGTTTCTATTTTCCTCTTAATTAATTAATTTTTTTTTATAGTTTATTTAAATTAATTATCCTATTGCTTTAAATTTGAATTAAATTAATTCAAATAAAAGTAAATGTTCTTCATAACTCATCATCATTTCTTTAAATCATCTTTTCACATATAATTAAATATTTTAAATATTTAATTATAAATTTCTTATCCACTTTTCACACATAATTAAATATTTAATTATGAAAGATTCTAAATCCACATGTCACATAAAATTAAATAATTTTATTATTTAATTATTGAATTATCCTCAACTACCAACTAACTTCTCATAACTAAAAGTGACAAATGGTTATCTTTCTTAATTTTTGAATGGAAAAGGTTTTGTAGGAGGAAATATCTTCCTTCTTTTTCTCTAGCTTCCATCTTTCTCTCCAACTTCTCGATCTTCCACCATTCGTCCTACCAGACTCAATTTCAACCGTTGATCTTTCTCAACTAATCTTTTGCCTCCAAAAGTCTATAAATAAGACCTCTTTGTGCTTTAAAAATCATCTAGTCGTATAGTGCGAGAATTATTGTTGCATAATCAAGCATTTAGCAATTGTAATATCCTAGATTTCTTGATCATAGCATAGCATATTAACTTTTATCATCTTAGCATAAATAATCATGGTAGAATAACTTGCATAATCTATTTTAGTTTCATTATCTCACATCATTTAGCATAAGAATGTATTTTGCATATCATCTCATTCTCTAGGTTTTCATTTTGTTGAGCTTTTTATTACACAATCTGAGAGCAAGTAGCTTAAAATGAATCCTTGGAGATAGAGGACAATGAGACGGATTTGAAGAATCTATTGAGTTTAGAGATTGTTTAATTTTAAATTAGACTCTTTGATACAATGTTTCATTAGTGTGTTTGTTTTACTTATTAGTTGATTCTACTTATTTCCACACATATTTTTGGTGCCCACCATGGGGCCCTTGCCCCATTTTTAATATTTTACTATAGGTTTTCTGGCAGGATACAAAGTGGACTCATAGTTTAGTGCATACGAGACCCGTTTTAGTGCATACATGGGACATTTTAGTGCGTACGAGGCTTGTTTCAACACATAGATTCTTTGTTCTAGCGCATTCATGTTTTATTTTGGCACATAGATGCTCTTTGCTAGCGCATTTATATTTTCTTGCAGCGCATACCTGATCTTTTTTAGCACATTTATGTGTTCTTTTAGCACATTCATGAGACTATAATTTTTAATTCTAATTCTGATGCGTCTGCAAAAGAGGTTAATATTTTTGCATAAGGTTAAAATGAAGCAATTCTAGGGTAGCCATTCGGATTAAAATGAACCAATCCTAGGGTAGTCACGAAACAATTAATATATCTTGGATAAAATGAATCCCATGTCTTTTGTGAAGCAACATCTTCACCTAGCTTAGCAAATCGTTATTTGGGATTAAAATTGAACATCATTTGTTTGTTGTGTTTTTCAAGTGATAGGCCTATGCTCTCCCCTTAACTAGGTGATCAAAATTCCAAACTCATCTTTGAATTTCATGCACTTTATGCTTTGTTAAAACCTTTAGCAAGCTTGCTCTTGTGGGAAAAAGTATTCCAACCCATTATAATCAAAAGAGAGTTTTTGATGAAAATCCACTCGAAGGTAGTGTGCAAGATAACCATCCCCAAAGCCTTTGTTCTAAAGGTTGGGAGGTCTCCTGAGGGAGTTTATCATTTGTCGCACTGAACGAAAACCCTTATTACTAGCCTTAGTGTAGAAGCTAATTGAGTCAATAGCCAAACATTATAATACTCACAGTAGAAGGGGAGGGAAGAATCTTACCCCAAGATACTCACCATATAATTTCCAAGGACCATTTGCTCAAAGGATCGAGAAATCTAACTTTGAGTACACATTTGAAAAAGACAAAAAAAATGGGCGCCCTTTAGGGGGTGACATGGCTGTGTGAGTTGACGCAATTTTAAGATGTGGGTTGTGATGATTATAGTGACCTTTTTAACCATTAAGAGTGAGTCTACTTGAAGTGTTTGTTTTGTTCAAATACCCATGGAAATTTTAGAGAACATACACTTATTGTTTAAATTCTAGGACTTAAAAACAACTATCTTCCTATTGCATGTTGTTTTTTTCCAAACAGTCATTCAGATAAGATCTTCAATTCCGTGAACTATCAAAAACATGTATTTTTAGTGTATCCATGCAATAGTCTAGTGCATCCATTCAATAGTCTACTGCATACATGTTACAGAGTAGCGCATTGATCTGATCTTTTAGTGCATTTATTGAACAGTCTAGTGCATCCCTGACACAAAGTAGTGCATTTGTATTTCTAGACCAAAACAGCCTCCTGACACAATCCACCACCAACAATCCTTTGAGAATCACCAATAATGATCTTTTTTATGCTTAGGGAATGGAAATCTACAACATTTATCAAGAAATCCCTTGGGAGAAGAATCAAGAAACCGAAAAATCAACTTAATTACAAGAAACTGTTGAAAAGGAGGTGCATTTTATACCAAAGTAGGAAAGTCTTGCTTGAACATCGAAATTTCATCCATAGATATCATGACTTTGCTAGGGGATTTACCGATTATTTTGTTGTAGAGCCCTTATATTCACAAGATTTTTTCCAACGAAGAGCTCTTTTGCAAAGGCATAATCATAGTCAACCTATTTTTTGTTCTTACATTCTACAACCAGCAATACAATATTCCAACCATCCAAATCAGTTGTTGCAATAGAGAAACTTTGAAACATTAGGCTTTTTGCAAAATCCTCATTTTTTCAAACTACGATCAAAATATCTTAAAGTGCATTAGTTTGAAATCAATTTCTGATTTTCAGTTTGTTTTCCATAATGGGATCTATCATCCTTCATCCAGGGAAACAAAAACTAGAAAATTAGAAATTCCTTTGTCATATCAATAGGGTCCATCATCCTATTCAGCTAAGGAATCAATTATTCAACAAATTGCACTCTCATTTGTGATCAAAGTTAGTAAAAATTTGATACAAGCATATGCCTATTGTCACAAGGTCCTGAAAACACCAAGAAGAAGATGAAAGAGAAAATCCACTTTGCAACATGGGTGATAGAGATGAAAATCCTTTTCATATGCTTCATGGGAATAGTTCAAATGATGAAATAACTGATGAAATTCTTAGAGGTGCTGAAAAAGATCCATAGTTTCACTTAGCCATGGAAAATCTCTTAGAGTGGAATAAAGAAAGATATTTTCTTTTATTTGCAAACAAAGGTGCTAAATTGCCCTCAAACTATGATACAAAGAAAATCAAAGAAGATCCTAAAAGGATTGAAACCCCGTTAAATGATCTTAGTTCTCTTACCCAACAAATAAGAGCACTACAAGGGAAAACCAAGGAAATACAAGGGGGCACAACTAAGAAGTATGCTTTGGAGGATATTTGTCTATACCCATTTGATAGAAATCTCAACATGATTTCATTTCCAAAGCATTGTGAAATTCCAAAATTTGATAGATACAATGGGAAAACAGATCATATTGATCATGTGAGGGAGTTTCGAAACATAATCCTTAATTTTCACACGAAGTTTAGGTGGGAAATCCATGGAATGGCTTTCTAAAATCACTCCACCCATCAAGACGTTTGAGGAGTTGATCAACAAATTTATATCCCAATACTCTTACAACATTCAACATCAAATAACTATACTTGATTTATGCAGAGCAAAGAAAAATATTGGATAACCCTTCATCACAATCTTGCAAAGATGGAGAAGATTATTCACAGGATATTCTCATCCAGCTCTTGAAAAGGAGAAGATGGATATCTTTATTGACATTCTTAATCAAGAAATGAGTTATAGGCTCAACCTTCATTGTCCTCTGTAATGCCCCGCCATGCAACCCTAGAGGAAGTTTCAATTCACTAAACAAGCGTACTAAATTTTTTTTTAAAAAGAAGTGAATTAAACCCATATGTTCAACTAAATTGACAACCTCCCCTAGGGTTACATAGCTGAGATTACTTAACCCCATTAACAAAACATCATTTAAAATACATTGAAAGTAAATACACAAGTAATAACATTTTACATCAAAGAAAAGTACGAGATAAAGATAAAGCATTCATTCATATAAATCAATTACAAAGGTCTATTACAATCCTCATTCCTGGAATGTGTACAAATACATAAGTCTGAATATTACAAGATCCACCTCATACACAAGAGGGGTAACCAATACCATTACATTATGAGATACAAAGTACAAGAATCCAAAAGTAAGCAAAGAGAGATGTCCATCAAGAAGTTTCGCCACCAAGTACTGATGATCAAGGGGACCCAACGGTTATGGTGCATGTTCCACCCAACCATGTGGTGCCCGAAGGACCACCCCCCATGCTAGGAAATAGTAACCAAGTAACATGGACGAGAAACCTACCACCTCAAACCAAAGGCAAACTCATAATGATACAAACTGACTCAACCACACATATGTACAATAAAACAAACACTAATCATGGTTACATTGCTTCCAGACATAATATAATCAAGTGTGCTAAAGAAAACATACGCACAACATAAACACGGTGTTATCCTAGACAGAGTGTCATCGCAAGGTTTGTCATGAGATATCCTCTAGGCATTCTTCATAGGCTTCGAAAATCCTGGTGGCCTCAACCGAATCCCGGCACTCATACTAACTCAAGCGGAATCATCTACCTCTCATAGTGACGAGATAGTGATCTTGCCATTCCAGGCCTTCTCACCCACCCCAAGTCTAAACAAACCCTTGTGCCTATGAGTGAGGTTAACTTATCTTGGTTATTGTGAACTACATCCTAATATGCTAAGTATATTTACTTTAGTTTTCAATTGTTAAAATCACTTCTGAAGGTTTCCTGGTTTACCTCTTTGGGCTCCGGCCCCTAACAAAAGCCACTCTTCTAATTGGATAACACACTACAAACTAACTCCAAGGGTTACTCAAGTGCTACAGAATTGAACCAATAAACTCTCTCCAATCCTAGGAGGCAACACAAAGAAATCCACTCCAATACTAGGAGGACACAAGATAATTGTAACACTACCCAAGGGAAATCAAACAATACTTTAACAAGGAAATGACCCACGTTTAACTGGAAGACTTTACAACCCAACTACTCAATAATCATTCACAAAATATTCTTTAAAAGATACATCAATGAACTCATGCATTGGAAAAGAAAATACTATATTTGGTTATTCTAAAACCATATTCCAAATCTAATGTTTCTCACAAAAGACGAATTATTCCTTTCTATACAATACATTGAATAGTAAAGTTCTTCATCAAAATCTTAAACTTCTCAACTGGATCAAATCATGAGAGTAAAAATTTCACTATAATTTATTTGTTTAACTGGAGGACGTTTCTATGTTCCACAAGATATTTAATTATGAACTCCACAACGAAGCATCATGCATAATACTACTACTCGATATAAAAAGAAATATCTCCCCTCTCATTGATTCAGTAAATCAACTATATATAAAAATTCATCCTAATAAGATTAACTAATTTAATATATAATATTAATTAAATTCATAAAATATATATATATATTAAATATTATATATATTTAAATATATAATATAAAAATAATACATATTTAAAATATACAAATTAATTAAATATCATATAAAAAAATAACTAAACCAAATTAAAATTTAAAATTGAAAATTAAATTAAATAAAAATAAAACGAAATTAAAAAAAAACATAATAAAAAATTTCATAAAAACGAAATTTTTAAAAAACCAAAAACAATAAATAAAAGATTAATGGCGGAAGTGACAGTCCGCAGACTGTCCTACGGTCGGCGTACCCTACGCCGACTGTACCTACGTATAGCGGCCGAGGTAAGTGGGGGCGCAGTCCTCATTGGACAGTGCATCCCCCGTACGGGTGGCGCACTGCCCAGTGGGTACTCCATACCCACTGTACAATAAACACAACCAGGTGGGGGGCCGAACCCCCCCATAACTTCAAAAAAAAAAATTATTCTTTGTTTTTATAAAACAAAAATTTCCAAATAACTTCATTCGCCGGTACGGATGGACGCAGGTCCGTACGGTGGCCAAACACAACATAACTTAGTTTAAAATATAAAATTTTATATATCTAATAATATAGATTGCATATATTATTTCCAAAAAATGGTATATGCAATGTATATTATTATATATGTAATTTTTTTTTCCAGAATTTTCTATACTAGGGTAATCGAAGAAATAATGTATAAACAACCAGAAAATAATTTTCTTTTGCAACCATTGAAACCTTTCCAAACAAAGATTAAATTCAGAATAACAAATGAAACCATTCCCTTTCCTTTGTGTTTTCAAAAATTCTAAACACAAGAAGATTGATACAATGACCTGGTTTTCTCTTCCACCATTTTTCTAAAAGGGTTTGCATTTCCAAAATAAATAAATCTGAATAACAAACTATTGGAGTTTAACCTAGGGTTTCAAGAAAATTCCCCCATTTGCAAATTTCTTCTCATTTAAACAAAATAGGTTAAACTAGGAACAATAAAACAAGAAAATAAAAGAAAACCTGGTTATTTGCAGCCACCAAGTTTATTGATGCAGACTTTCCTTTGAGCTCTTCACAATTCTTTTCCCACAATGCCAAGAAATTTCCAGCAAGCTTCAATCTACTAACTCCACCTTCTTCATAGAATTTCTCTCCCTTTTCAATTTAATTCCTCAACCAGAAAATAATTTTCTAAACTTTCAACCAAATTTCACCAACAAATTTTCCTGCCTGTCAAAAAAATGAAGCAAGAAGAATCCCCAAATTTTTCTGCCCTAAACTTATAAAACAACAATTCCAAAATAACCTAATGTAACCCTAATTCACTTTCAAATGCAAAAGTTGAATTTACCAGTTAATTTCATTTCCCTTTTTTTAAAGGCCCCAACTTTGACTTTTAATTAACATTTCAATTTCACATAATTCTCTTTTTGATTTAATTTAATTTTTACAATCAAATATACTTACATAATTATTATTAAATTATCTAATAACTAAATTCAATTACTTGAGATATAAATTTAATTAAAAAAACAATTTAACTTTAATTAACTTACTCACAATTATTTATTAATTAAAATTTAATCCCTTGGGATTTAAATTTAATTAATAACATACTTTAGCTTAATTAACACACTTTCAATTATTTAATAATTAAATTCAATCCCTTGAGATCTAAATTTAATAAATTAAATAATTCAACTTAAATAGACCTACTTACAATTATTTAATAATCAAATTTAATCCCTTGAGATTTAAATTTAATTAAATAAATAATTTAAGTTTAATTTCCATAATCAATTTAAATATAACCAAGGAGCATAATATAAAAATACTATAAAATAACTATTTCTTCCAGCCAATGCGATTTTCAAAAGATCAATTTAAAGGGTTAATATATTTCAAAACATTACAAAAACATCCAATAAGATCTAACATGACTCAATCATCAGAACTGATGACACACTAAGGCTAGGGTGTAGACCTGACACATGTTACCAAGTTACTATCTCCCATTCAACTTAACCGTTGGATCGACATGCTCAAACCTGTGGAACCAGGTGGAGTCGATGTCATGTACCTGCAACCTGTAATCAAATAATCAACATAATATATGCAGTATATAATTCACACCATGAAGAAGAAATCTCGGAATCGCAGGGCGCTCACAAGCGAGTGATGCGAACCCGTCTCCTTCACCAATACACTCATCAAAGACTGACACTAACGTCATATCAATAGTTTCATAAATAATCACATGATAATTCTACTGTCAGCATTCATTCATCAAAGCATGTAAAATCAAATCAGATAATCACATCACATAGTAATAGTTTGTCGCTCAAGAGTAGCGATCAAAATATCATAATAAAAATATGTCCAGTATCACAGTAGCTGTAATCCAAGTAAAGCATAAACAACATGAAAATAGAAGCAAAACGGAGGGGTATTACATCCTCCATCATTTGAGAAGTTGATTGAGAATCCAATCACTATTGAAGGAGCCTTATTCAAGAAAGGAGTCATAAAACTTGACAAAGATAGTCCAAATTCATATAATCCTAACAACAACAATGACAAATCAAGATTATGGACTAGAAACAATAATGTTGACAATGATGGTGTGGTAGGTGCAAACAATGTGAAATCAAAACCATTCATCCTCAATCTATCAAGAACCCAACACAATAATACCAATCTAGGAAATTCAACTAATCAAGGCAATAGCAACTCCAATTAGGGAAACAATGCCAATCAAGGAAATATGACCAATAATCATGGTAGTTTCAACAATAATCTCAACAACACTCAAAATTCAAATCCGCCCAAGTCACATTTTTTTTTCAAATCGATGGAGTTTTACTCCTTTGGGCCAATCTCTTGAGTCAGTTCTCAAAGAGCTTATGGATAAAAATGCCATCACTTTTCCACCTCAAAGAGATTATGAGTTGCAAGTCAAACCACCATCATGGAATGAATTGTATTATTGTGACTACCATAGATGCAAGGGGCATAGAACAAATAATTGTCAAGGATTGAAAAATTTAGTCTAGGATTTGATAGAAAACCGCACAATAACAGTCAAGGGACATCATGCCAACGAAGATCATCATGCATTTAAGGACCCTCTTCCAAACTATCAAAAAGGAGAAACTTTAGGTGACAAAGGCAAAAATGTAAACCATGTCTATGATACCACAATCAATCACATCTACATAGATGACCAACAGGTTAACGTTATCAAGGTCAAAGAAAAGAAGGAATATAAACAAGTCAATGTAACAAAGAGGGGATAGGCTAAAATTGTCCTAAAAGGAAGCTCATCCAAAGCAACTGTCCCTCCTCCAAGGCAGCATAATTTAGTCGATCAATTGCAGAAAACATCGTCTCAAATCTATATATTGGAGCTCCTCAAGATATCCCCAACACATAAGAAAATTTTGGAGAAGGCTCTCATTGACACAACTGCATCCACTGATTTGGATATTAACAAGTTTCAAGCCATGGTGGGACACTTGTCCTCACCCACTTGCCTATCATTTTCTAAGAAAGTTGATGCCTCCATGACTCTTCCACACAACTCCTCACTTTATCTAGAAGTCATGGTCCATAAAACCCAAATGAGGTGTGTCTTAATAGATGGAGGAGTCGACTTGAATATTTTTACTTTAAAGTTGGTCCTTGCCTTAGGGTTTTCTAAAGATTCTATCGATCCAAGAAGGAGGATAACAATTAAAGTATATGATGATGAAGAACAAGCTTCTAAAGGTCTTATCATGTTGCCTATCAGAGTGGGACCTATTGTAAATAACACTTTCTACCAAGTTTTGGATCGAGACCTTTCTTACAACATACTTTTGGGTCATCCTTGGATCCAAGAGATGCAAGTGGTACCATTAATGTACCATCAATGTCTAAAATTTCCCTATGATGGACAAGAGATAACTATACCAGAAGACCATAACAGCAGTCAATTTTTTTCTAATCTCAGAGCAACCTAGGACACTTTTGTACCGCATAATAGAGAGGCTCTTGTTGTTTCCCCTTCAAATCATAATGACCAATCAAAGGATTTGATAAAGAGCTTTGGCACAAAATTACAATTGAAGAACAAAGGGTTGGGAGAATATTCAATATGTCTCTATAATTTACCTATCTCTCCAAGATCACATGGTCAACCTACAATATCAAAACAACAAATTGCAGTAGCCTCCACATCAGGAGCACAATCTTCAGTACCCATCACCATGTTTGACAGAAAATTTATCAAAGCCAATACTCAAGAAGATGAAGCCGAAGATAGATATATTCTCAATTGGCTATATAAGGATGAAGGTGAATTTGTTTAACATATCAAATTACCTACAGAAAAATATGGCAAAGGCTATGCTATAATGCAAAGGATGGGCTATGAAGGGATTGGTCCCATAGGTAAAAGAAACGAAGGAATTGTAGAACCCATCCAACCTACAGTAACACATCCAAAAGATAAAACAAGACTTGGGTATGGTGAAGATACAAAAGGAGTCACTTTAAAGAAAATCCATGAAGAAGAAGCTTTAAAGAAATCCCATGAAGAAATAGCTTTAACAGTTCTTAGATTGCAGGATAACTCTGACATTGATTCAAATGAGTATGAATGGGATACAATTTATGATAATGAATTTTGGAGAGATAAAAAGGTTGATGTCATACAAAAATATACACCCATACTTACACAAGGAGAAAGTTCAAGGACTCGGCCACTTGACTATGTACTTCAAGATGACCATGAATCGAGTGAGGACGATTTGGTTCAAAATGAGATTGATAATCGATAGGAGGATACCATCATAGACCTTCCTTATAGCGAGAATGTTAACCATGTCCATTTCATGACCTTAACAGCCCTTGACCTCACTCAACCAGATGATCCTTTGCCTTTAATCCATCTCGAGCTTATTGATTGGGATCAAACTGAACCTATTGATATCCCTATATTCCAAGATGATGAGACCATTGTAAATTTTCTTTGCTCTTCCAATTCTGAAACAGGTTTCACCAGTGAATCTCATGATCAAAATTTTAATCACGAGAGTGCCAAGTTTCTTAGTTGCAAAATTGATAATATAAAAGATCAATCTAACGGTGAAAACCAAAAAATGGCAATGTTAGATCATGAAAAAGGAAAAAGAAAGAGTGTATCCAATGGTGAAAACTGTCCACAGAAAATGAAGGATGAGAAACTTGACACTCTCCCAGAACACTATCAAGAGAGATCTTTCATTTTAATTGAGCCAACGAAAGCAATCAACGTAGACACTGTAGAACAACCAAAGATCCTACAATTTTTTGCTTCATTAATAGAGGAATAAATACCAAAGTTCACAGAATTCTTGAAATCCAATAAAATCAATTTTGGTTGGTCATATGTAGATATGCTTGGATTGGATCCTAATCTTATCATGCATCATTTTTCTATAATTTCAAGGGAATAACCAATAAATCAAAAACTTAGAAAGATGCATCTGCATGTCGCATTGTTGGTCAAGGAGGAATTGAAGAAATTATTGGATGTAGGATTCATTTAGGCCATTAACTATGTAGAATGGATCTCTAACATTGTACCAGTATCAAAACCAGATGGGAATATTAGAATTTGTATAGATTTTTGGGATCTGAATAAAGCATGTATTAAAGATGGTTTCCTCTACCTATCATTGACACAATTGTGGACTTGACAGTTTTGCATGCCATGTATTCACTTATGAATGGATTTTCAAGATATAATCAGATCAAGATCGCACCTGAGGATCAAGACATGACTACTTTCACATGTCCCTAGGGTACCTATTGTTGGAATGTGATGCTATTTGGACTCAAAAATACAGGTGCAACCTATCATCGAGCAATGACCACTATTTTTCAGGACACGATGCATACTTTCATGGAAGATTATGTGGATGATCTGTTAGAAAAATCTTACACAAGAGAAGGACATCTAGAAATCCTATCTAAAATCTTTGTCAAAATGGAGAAATTCAAGGTAAGACTCAATCCAAAAAAGTGTGTCTTTGGGGTTAAATATGGAAAGCTATTAGGATATATTGTTTCAGAAAAAGGAATAGAGGTAGATCCAGCAAAATTCAAAGCCATCATGGAGATTCCACCACCAAGAAATGTCAGTCAACTTTGATCATTGCAAGGATGACTATGATCTATCAAAAGGTTCATCACCCAACTAGTAGGCAAGAGTTTTCCTTTCACGCATATCTTGCACAAAAATGTTCCTTTCAAATGGGAAGAAAAGTGTGAAGTAGAATTCAATCAAATCAAGCAATATCTGATGAGTCCACCAGTACCAGAAGAGTCGCTCATACTTTACATTTCAGCCACAGCAGTATCCTTTGGGGCATTGTTGGCACAAGAGGATAAATCAGGAAAAGAGCGAGTTGAATACTACATTAGAAGGACCTTGAAAATTCGTGAGCTCAACTACACTTTTATTGAAAAGGCTTGTTTAGCAGTAGTTTTTGCTTCTCAAAAGTTGCAACACTATATGTTAGCCCACACAATTAAACTTGTGGCCAAAATTGATCCATTAAAGTACCTCTTGAGCAAAGCTACCTTAACAGACAGGTTAGCTAAATGGGTAATGATTTTAAGTGAGTTTGACATCCACTATTTAGATAAAAAAATATATCAAAGGAAAAGTCATAGAAGATCAGTTGGAAGAAGCACCCTTACAAATAGATCATCTGATACACATTGAATTTCCTGATGCAGATGTTTTCACAGCAACAACAAAGCAGTCATGGACACTATATTTTGATGGATCCTATACACAACATGGCTCAGGGGCAAGAATTCTTTTTTTCACACCTCAGGGACATACTATTCCAAAATCTTATGGGTTAATGTTCCATTTCACCAATAACATAGCCGAATATGAAGCATTGCTTATTGGAATGAGAGTAGCATTGGAATGGAGGATCATAGAGCTGCAAGTTTATGGTGATTCACAACTTGTCATTAACCAACTCAATGATGAATATCAGGCCAAAGATGATAATTTGATACCTTATAAGAACATGGTTGATGATTTTAAGAAATATTTTTCTGAAATTAAGTTCACACAGATTCTAAGGATTGACAACAAAGCTGCAATTGCCATGGCTACAATTGCTTTGCTACTACAACTAACAGAAAATCAAAATCAATATGAATTTCTGGTGGAACAATTGTTTTCCCCTGCCTATGATAATCCCGAGACCCAAATCATTTGTCATTTGGTTGGTTCTGATTCCCCTTTATATGGAAAGATCTAAAACTACCTGAAAGATAATATCTTACCCCCGGATTTTTCCCGGAACCAAAATATAAAATTTATATGCCAATCTTCCCAATATACTTTAATCATTGACACCCTTTACCATTGTGGTCTTGATGGTACCCTCCTTAAATTTCTTCAACGTGATGAATCTGAAAATTATTTACACGAAGTTCATGGTGGTATTTCTGGAACTCATTCAAGTGGATTGAACTTAGCTAAGAAACTTGTTAGAATAGGTTATTATTGGCCAACAATGGAAAGGGAATCTTTTACCTTTGTAAATAAATGTCCAAAGTGTCAAATACATGGAAACCTTATTCATGCTCCTACTCAAGAGCTCCAGCCTTTCAGCACAACATGGCCCTTTTCTTAGTGGGGACTAGATCTGATTGGAAAAATCCATCTTTCATCAAATGGGAACAAGTTTATAATCACGACAACTAAATATTTTACCAAGTGGATTGAAGCCGTTCCATTGACCATAGTAATCGACAAGAAAATTTCATCTTTTATCTTGAATTATATCATATGTCAATATGGCATTCCCAACTCCATTATCACTGATAATGGGAGACCTTTTAAGACTCAAGATGTTGACGAACTTTGTGAAAGATTCCATATCCAACATAGGTTCTCTACACCTTATTATTCATAGGGAAATGGCCAAGCAGAAGCTTCAAATAAAACAATCCTAAAGATCCTGAAGAAGACAATAAATGATGTCGATCGTGATTGATGTTTAGTTAAATCCATCTTTGTGGGCCTATAGAACCATCATTCACACACCAATAGGATCCACCCTATACGCTTTGGTCTATGGAGAAAAATAAACCTTTCCATTAGAAGTTGAGATACCTTCACTTCGAGTCTCACTGAAGGGACTCATAATTAATGAAGACTACAAAGTTTCCTGACTACAAGAACTGGAACTACTAGATGAGAGATGACAATGTCCAACTGATCACTTGAAGGGTTATCAACAATTCATGTCTCGTAGCTACAATCACAGGGTCAGACCATGAACATTTCAAGTGGGTGACCTGGTCCTAAAGGAAAATCCCCGCAATCAACAAGATCGGGAGAAGAAAGGAAAGTTCAAACCAAATTGGGTAGGTCCATTTTTCATCATTTTCGTCTATGTTTCTAGAGCGTATCAGTTATCTACACCTAAGGGGGACCTATTTGAAGATCTGATCAATAGTATTCATCTTAATAAGTTATATTTCTAAGCAAAAACAACATAAAAAATCCTAAAAAAATCCAAAAACAGCATAAAAAGTCTTGAAAAAATCCAAAAAAAAATAGCAAAAAAGTTTGGAAAAAATCATCATCAAGGTAAAACCTAGAAAACATGCATCCTTTAGACACAAAACACAAAAAAAATCAAAAAAGGAAAAACACAAAAAAAATCAAAAAAGGAAAAATACAAAAAAAAGTGAAAAATCAAAAAGATCGTTGCCTTGATGAAAACTTGGCAAACGGGTGTCTTGGTAACAACAAAAAAATCACAAAATCTGAAAAGTGCAATAAAAATAAATGGTGAAAACCTGGCAATCATGTGCTATTTGTGAACAAGTTGGCTCTTCCATCTATTAATTTATGTCTTGCATCGTCTGTACGTAGCCATTTTTATCAACATCAAATCCATCCCTTACCATCATATCTGCATCATGGACACGATATCCACTCGGGGTGACAAGGTTTCATCATGGCTTGGTGATCATTGTACATATTCATAGCAGTAGATTGTGTCTAAACTGGATTCAAAGTAGAAACTCGTTGGGGGCAATCAACTCTTGAGATTTTCACCAGACAAATAGCAAATTATGTCAAATATCTGAATAATAGATCAACATCGAATATCCAATCATGACTGGTTAAAACAACTATGAGACATATCATAGAATGACAACTAGAACAAACTGGATGATCTTAATCTGAATAAAATGATGGCAACACTTAAAGCATAAGTTGAACTATTGTTTTGTAATTTTATGACATCATATTTCTGGAGTGGCTCAATGATGTACTGAACTAGAGTAATAGGGAAGGAATATGATTTTTCTTTGTTTGTTGTTTATAAGTTAATCATTATTATTGTGCAAATTTGTTGCGAGACATGGTTTACAAAAGTATCATTGATGACATTTCGGAATTTGCATAGGAAAAGGATTAATTTCTGTCTATTTATGCAAGTGATACTCAGGTCATCTCGGTTCAATTATACCTTGATGCTTGTATTAACTTGTTATATCAAAAATCATGAAAGTTGTACTCAGGACATCATTGGTGCAGATATACCCTTTGATGCTTGTACTAACTTCCAACATTTCAAAAGCTCAATTATGATAAACAAGCATAAATTTGGTTCATAGAATGACAACATTGTATAGTTCATTTTGCATAGTTAAGTTTGCATGATTAATATAGCTTGCATTCATTGTTAATTCTGCATTTGCATAATGGATTTTGGAGGTTGGCAAGATATCAAAAACAATATATCTCTTTTGCACAAAGATTGAGTACATTTTGACATTGGCATATATCATTTTCATTATCATTATCATTTTATATTCACATCATTCATTTTCATGATCATTCATTTTTCATTTTTTATTTTTCATTTATCATTTATCATTTATCATTTTCATTTTCATATCCTTTATCATTTTCATGATCATTCATTTTCAGTTATTATTTATTATTATCATTTTCATATTATATTTATTCATTAATGTTCATTCATTCATTTTCATTTTCATTATCATTCATCATTCATATTCATTATCATTATCATTATCATTATCTTATCATTCATTTTTATCATTTTCATTATAATTTTCATTCATTCATTTTCATATCATTATCACATCATTCATTATCATTATCATATAATTCATTTTCATGTGTCATTTTCATTCACTCATTTTCATATCATTCATTCATTTCCATTCATCATCATTTTCATTTCACATATAAATACATCAACACCATTGCATCATTATACATTATACATAATCATAAAATTCATCTATTGCATCCATTTCATCACAACATTTTCATTATATTTTTTCATCCATAATCATCTATAGGAAATCATTAAATTTTTCCATGGCATCATTATACATCATAGCATCATTCATTTTTCATTTACATCATTCACATATCATTAGCATAGAGAAGATAATAACCATCATAACATATTTTGCATAATCATCATCATAACACATATAAGGTTTATATATAGGTCATCGCATTATAATAATTATTCATCTGAGACGTAATCATCATCATATCATTTGTATATGAATTATCATGAGATATATCCATTTGCATAGATCATTATCCATAAACATGCATCATCATGGCATAATCATAAGAAACATAACATATAGAAATAGAAATGCATACATGAACATCCATCATAGAATAATAAAAGACATGTGCATATAGGATCAAAAATCACCACTGCATATCATATAATCTCATCAAATCAATGTCCAAATGTACAATGATATCAAATGTCAACAAAGATATACATAAAATGTGACAAAAATGAATGTATACAAATCATCAATGGGGAGCATCAACATCGGGACTATGGTTGTTTCTTCCTCCAGAAGGAGCTATTTTGGCTGGACCATTAACACCTACACCACCTGTATCACGTTTGCCTGGTTGTGTCACACCCCTAGTCACACTTCTAGAATGGCTCCTGGAGTGAGTGTGAGACCTTCTGCCTGACTGGGTGAATGATATTCACTGCTCAGGAGGTACTACCTCATAATATCTCATACGATAGTACTCTACCTCACAATCGGTCTCCAACCCCTTTTCCATAACCTCTCCAATAGAGGTGCCCTTCACAGATCTCAGAAGCCTCTCTACAATACCCTCTACCTGTTGGTAGCATTGTCTCAAACTGTCTCGCTCTGCCATCAACTGAGCCACCTGTGGATCTGGGGGTGGTGGTTGTGCTAACTATGTCTCCAACTGTGTGATAACAATTTTAGCCTATGCTAATTGGCTCTAGAGAGCCTATACCTGTGTCTGTAGGTTGTCTAGCTAGCTCTGATGTTGTTAGGATGGAGACCCAATAGTAACATGGGATGGACCTACTATTGGCTACTTTTTTGTCCTCATGGTCCTCAGTCTCCTCATAACAAGAAAGTCCAAAATGGGTGGTCTCCTCCCATCATCCCCACCATCACTATCATCATCCTCATCCCCATCATCTCCACCAATATCCTCATCTCCTCCAACAGCCTGCTCTGCATGTGCCTCATCCCTTCGTCGTCTCCTCACATGCTATAATGTTGGTCCATCAAGTAATAGAGCAGGCTCATCGAGACTGGTCAACCTTGGAAAGGGATGTGTATGGAATTACTGAGCATACTCCTCTATCATGTGTGCATCTACAATATCTAGTCTATAGTCCCATATCTCTGGTTGTAATCCCAAATGCTCTGCCCTCGCTCTCTCATAAGAAATAAATGGGGCCCACTCTGCGACATCCTCTCTCTACCTGGCATAATGAGAAACTCCCTACCAAATCACCTGAACCCTCCCAAACTGCCTCAACACCCACATAACCAAAAATCTATCTATGATCAAAGGGATCCTCCCAATCAGATATCTTGATAGGCCACAATAGGGAAACTCAATGGCATCCTCATCCCAGGCCTCACAATCTAAATATGGCCTCCATATAACTATATCCATATCATCCAAAACCCTCCTCTAGTACTCCAACTTACCTAGCTTAGGTTGGGCAAGTGGACCTGCGTATGCATATATATATATGGGTGGCCAATAGGACGATCTCTCCCTACAAAGGAGCAAGTAATAGCAATGTGTTCCCACACCCATATCTATAAAAGGGTAACTCTAGAATATATACTCTTCCCCCTATATATACCACCCGATGCAAGTCATGGTATAGGTGGGCTAGCATACATGAACCCCACACATACCTCATTTGATGAAGGATCATCTGCCATAGAATCCGACCCCATCCTATTGACAATCCCTTCAACCTTCGGAACACAAAAAGCCAACAATTAATCTAGCCAACACTGAGGGGAGTGGGGCATAACTCTCAACCATCTCTGTCCATGGGATCTCATATCCACAAATGGTCACATCCTGGAATACTCTCCATAAGGCATGAGTACCCCCAACCTCCTTGTGGTCATATACCACAATCTCGCCTATCATAGGGATCCCCAATATCCTATATACATCCTCAGGAGTCACTATGATCTCGCCAGTGGGAAAATAGAAGGTATTATACTCACTATGCCACTGCTCAGCTAAGGCTATCAGTAACCCCCTATTGATCCTATACTACGGGATCCTAAGTAATGAGCCCAACCACATCTAGATATCACTCCAATCTCAGGTTGTGATAATCTAGGGATAATCTCCCAAGTCCTAGGAAATCTCTCTCTGACCTGGAGGATCTTAAAATCCTCCTATACATCATATCAATATAAATAAATCAGATCACAATATCATGGTGATACAATAAATTCATCAAAAAAGTACATCATGTGTGAAATCATATCATGTAATCAGCAAAATCAAAAGCAAACACATCATCAATATCATCACTTTACTAATTTTTTTCATCAAACATGAAGACAAATTTATCTACATATAAGATCAGCTCATTATTACTATTTAGCAAATTTATCAAATTTATCAAATTCATACATCATATCAGATCATCTCATCATACTATTTGTTTTTCATTAGGAAGCCAAATTTATCAGCATTCAAATCAACATCAGATCAATCGTTTTACTATTTATTTTTCATTTGAACATGGGGGACAAATTTATCAAATCATCAAAAAAATCAGATCCATTATTCTTGATACTAATCAATTTTATCAAATCAGTTGTCTAATATAGCAACAACATCAAGTAATCATGATTATTCTTGAAATAATCATCAAAATCAGGAATCTGCAGCTCAAAACATCAAAATCATCAAAAGTTCTATGTATGCGCTAAAGCAGACATTCTATGTGCCAATTCAGCAAGTGCGCTAAAAGAATTCATGTATGGACTAAAACAGAGGGTCAATGCACCATTTCATCAAATGCGCTAATCTATTCAGCCTATGCGCTAAACTATTAAGCCTATGTGCTAAACTAATCTATGTGCTAAAGCCCCTAATGTATGCGCTAATTTATCAGCAGAAGCACTAAATCTACCTATGCGCTAATCTATCAAACCTATGTGCTAGTCTATCATCTATGTGTGCTATTTTGGATGTGCTGAAAAAACCATTCTATGCACTAAAGTAAGGCTCACATGTGCTAAAACAATGGGAAAATGTTTCAAAAAAATTGAAATGCATACGAAATTTTGGAAAAAATTCACAAAAGCGGTTTAAAAATCTTACCGGGGGTCCATAAGCAGCTGGTCTCTGATGTCAATGTACCCTCTCAAATCTATGCCTCTCATAATGGATCACCATCTCATTTGTAGTCTCTCAGAGCTCTTTAATTCACCAAAATGCAATAGTACAAATGACAATGACTTTTTACCTTTTTACACCTTTTAAGGGGGTAATTAAGGGGGTGTTATTTTTTTTATTTTTCTCCAAGCTGAGAACTACTTCATCCAAGGGGACTTTTTATACTTTTCATCAAGAGATAAATCGACAAACCTCCATCAAATCGAAACTTCAACAAAACTTCAAACACGCGGTTTCTCTCCCGAGGGGGCATATAACATCATGGATCAATTTTTCAAAATCAGGGGAAGAAATTTCATTATCTGAATTTTTCTTTGAAGCAATGCGTAAAAAACACCACTTCAAAGAGGGGAAAAATGTATACATCTAAAAAGGATCACATCCTATTAATTCTCGTAATTAATTAAATATGAGTTGTTTAATTAATCTTCTAATTTCATCTACATATAAATAAATTTAATTATTTATTTATATTGTTCATTTTTTTATTCTTCTATTTTAATTAAATAAATAAGTTTATTTAATTATTATCATGTTTCTATTTTCCTCTTAATTAATTAAATAAATTGTATAGTTTACTTAAATTAATTATCCTATTGCTTTAAATTTGAATTAAATTAATTCAAATAAAAGTAAATGTTCTTCATAACTCATCATCGTTTCTTTAAATCCTTTTTTCACATATAATTAAATATTTTAAATATTTAATTAGAAATTTCTTATCCACTTTTCACACATAATTAAATATTTAATTATGGAAGCTTCTAAATCCACATGTCACATAAAATTAAATAATTTTATTATTTAATTATTGAATTATCCTCAACTACCAACTAACTTCTCATAACTAAAAGTGACAATTGGCTATCTTCCTTCATTTTTGAATGGAAAAGGTTTTGTAGGAGGAAACATCTTCCTTCTTTTTCTCTAGCTTTCATCTTTCTCTCCAACTTCTTGATCTTCCACCATTCATCCTACCAGACTCAATTTCAATCATTGATCTTTACCAACTAAGATTTTGCCTCCAAAATTATATAAATAAGACCTCTTTGTGCTTTGAAAATTGTCTAGTTGCATAGCATGAGAATTATAGTTGCATAATCAAGCATTTAGCAATCTTAATATCCTATATTTCTTGATCATAGCATAGCATATTAACGTTTATCGTCTTAGCATAAATAATCATTGTAGAATAGCTTGCATAATCTATTTTAGTTTCATTATCATAGTTTCATTATCTCACATCATTTAGCATAAGAATGCATTTTTCATATCATCACATTCTCTAGGTTGTCATTCTATTGAACTTCTGCTTACACAATCTGAGAGCAAGTAGCTTAAAATGAATCCTTGGAGATACAGGACAATGAGACGGCTTTGAAGAATCTACTGAGTTTGGAGTTTATTTAACTTTAAATTAGACTCTTTGATACAATGTTTCATTGGTGTGTTTTTTTAACTTATTGGTGTGTTTGAAGAATCTAATGAATGGCAATGAGAAAACACATGAAGCTACAAGTACCACATAGTGAGGAGAAACACCATAGAAGATAGATCATTATTTAGAATGATTAGGTGCATCAACACATGGAATAGAACCACAGTCAATAAGTTGTATTTTATTAGTCAAGTCCTAGCATTCATTATTGGAATGACCATGCACTCGATGATGTGCACAAAAATAGTTATTTTTTATAAAATTTCCTATGTGTTGGAGGAGGAAGAGTAATTAAGTGGGATTTGAGGAACCTTGACAAGATATGCTCTTCCTCTAATAAAGGTGGAGGAGATAATTTTTTCTCTTGTGAAGAAAATATTTCTCTTACCACATGATGTTTTAAATATATTATATGATGGAGGGTGAGATGAAAACAAAGGAGAAGAAGGTTAGCAACTGAAACCCCTTTTTGAAAGATATGACATAGACTTCACATGACCCTTAACTCCTTGTTGTATTTTTTTATTATATTAATTTTTAGAAAGTATTTTATATCCAATCCCATAACACTTTTCCAACTTAGATGGAGAAGTCTTATCTAATTTCTTATGAGAAGAATTAATACTTTTACAAGAATGAAAATCCTTTTTAATTGTTTTAAAGTTAGGCATCGATAACACATGAGGGATGAAAGCTAAAGAGACCCCATCATCATCATGGGATGATGTTTTTAGATTTTTTGATGTAGAATAGGATTGAGCAAATGAAACACAAGAATCCTTAGGTTTGGATTATGATATTTTGTACTCTCCCACAAAGGAGGGTGTAAAATATAATGAGCCCAAATCATCACCAAGACATGCATTTGAATATGAGGCATTATTGTGATAATTATTTGTACCAGATGCTATAATATTTGACTCTTTAGGCTTTGGTGAGATTTATACTCCCTAAAAAATCTAATAGTCCCTAGTCATCACCCAAGAGTGTATCCATAGTATCATTATCACTGCAAGGTAATGATTCCACTTTTAAAGATGAAATCAAGGTACTAAGAGAGTTGGAAGTGTTATGTTTAGCTTCAATTTATGAATTATAACTTTTTACATCTAATTTTACCATATATATCTTATTGTTATATTCACACTTCATCTCATGGTGAAGAGTAGATGGGACTCCTTTCATGGCATGAATCCACGACCTACCTAAGAGAAGATTATATGAGAGAGGTCCTAGAATAATATGGATTGGGGTAGGTAAAATCATGGGTCTTACATGTTGATGTGATTATTACGCACACAACAACATGCAGATAAAGTTTTGTTATTTAAACAACATAACCTATCTATCGTGAAAGAATCACCAAAATTTTAGGTTAATATTTTTGGCTATCCCAAGGCTTGAGAATGTTAGGTCTTGATGTACTAGGTTCGCTGAAGGTTTTTTGTGTATTTTTTTTAGCATAGGGGGGTTGTTGGTATTTAGAGTTGCTTCCACTTGGACAATTAGTGATGTAATAATCCTAACAAATAATACATGCATCACTTCAAAACTTCCATTAATTCAAATCATTTTAAAAGTTTACTATAAGAAGATCAAGGTTAGGATAAATTAATGGCCTCCAGTTATTATCCATGAATTTACTAAGAAACAAACAAGCTAAAGCATCAACTATTTTGTATTTCACTAGAATGCTTTACATCTACATATAAAATAATGCAAGCGTTTAAAGAAAGAAGCCATTCACAGCTGAAATAACATCAAAACACATCCAAATCTAGTGCAACAAATTGATTATTCCATTAGGAATGAATAGCTTATAGTTACATAACATATATGATCTGGAGTAACTTTTCGCTTACTTTACCATTTCCAATCTCTACTATAAATACAATTTTTTATACTAGAATTGAATTAAAAACATGAAGTAAAATAAAATTGGTGATGTTCCAATTTAATTTTTACTATCTCAACAGATTATGATCCTAATAAAAGAGAAAATTTCTACCTTTTATAGAGCACAAGGTAGGATTTGGTTACAAAATAGCACATGGTTGAAGAGAAAACAAGTCAATCGTCATAGAAAATGTGGCACAAATATATTTTCTTGCACATGGGATGTCAACCAAAAAATTCAAAAGAAAAGATCAAAATCATACTCCATCTCTTTGGTTTGGGCTAATAATCTTTTGAATCTCAAATAATTTGGATGGAAAAGCGCTCAAGCACCCCTAGTGATAGCAAGCTTCAATATCCCTACATTGCATTCATTATCTCTAGTATCAAGAAAAATATGTTTGGCTACTAAAATCAACAAGTTCTACTACTGCATTAGCCAAAACATCCATTTTTCAAGCCTCTTTGTCTTTTGGTTAGGTTCTTCATTACTTTTTAGGAAAACTAGCTCATACCAACACCTACCTTTGTTTTTTTATTCTGCCACCTTTTAATTACCTGGATCAACATAATATTACCCTACAAGTGAAATATCATGTATTTAATATTTTTACCTAAATAAACCATTAAAAAATCTTTTCCTTCAACCAACTTAATTATCTCTATAGCATGTTTATGATAGTAATAATGATTTACTTAGCCTTTTTTGGGTTTTCATCCTTTCAATGACTTCCAATAATTCCCACATTGCAAGAAATTTTGGGGGGTTTTGATGTTATGGGAAGATATCAAGAATTTATTGTGCTATGGTCTTCTCCCAAAACCCCTTGATTACTTAAGTTACCGGCAATTCTCCTACCCGATGCCTATGTTGTGGAAAGCATTATTAATCAATACTTTCTTTGAACAAATCATTCAAACAAACTAAGACTTCCTCATTTGACTTGTTAAGCTATAAAATTCAAACCTATACTCCTTTTCTACTTAAAGCCACTTTTAGGTCTGCATTCTTATGAAATATCCACCTAGTTACATAGCCCCACAACTAGCTTCATCAAAACCCTATGGGTTATTCCCTGCTTACTTCTAACTATGAAGGTTTAGACACTCATTTTTGACATGGTTTATTTCCACGAAATATTTCTCATTTCAAAATTTTGTCCACCACTCAACATTACACCAGCCTTTCTTTTTTCTAGTCTCACCTTTCGAGACTGCAAACTTATGGGTCCCCATGTTAGTTTGATAATGACGAAGGGTAATCCCCTTACATAAACAATCTCACAGCTATAACACAGAACAACACAACATAAATGCAAGAATAAAATGAGCTATTTTATTATCTCTAGAATGAAATAGAAATTACAACATTTAGTCTTATTATTTGGGCTATCTTATTACAGTCATCTACCAAAATTACAAATTGGATCATTCACTCTCGGCTCTACCTTCACCAAAAAGTAATTGAAATTCCTTCTCCTCCTTGCTTTCCTTTCTTGCTAGCTTCCATCTCTCTTCTCACTACCCTAATCCCCTCTCAGATCAGATTATATCTTCATTGCTCTTCCCATGCATTGCTTTAATACCACCATTTTTGTCTAATAAACAATGAGATCCCACGGGAAATTACCTAGTTATCAGTGACTTCAATTCTATTCGTTCACACTAGTAAATCATCTTCAAACCATTGGCTTCATGTTTGAAATCATTTGGCCAATGATCGTGTTGATTCACAACAATGATGTGCAATCAATAAATAACATTATGTCACATGTCGCCACCTTCCTCATATGTCTATCACCATCGATCTACTCACATTTTGTTCCACCTTCCCAGCATTGTAGTTTCATGGGGACTTCAAATCCTCTCGCCTTGATATGGCAAGGTCTCATTGATGAATCTCCTATTGAGATATCGAATAGACTCCTCATGACCTCCCACCAAAACATTTTTGTCTCCATGATATCAAAATATTGAAGGGACTTTCAATCTTGTCATCCCAAAATCCCGTCATCATCTTGATGTGGTTTCATTGCTCTATCAGAGGGACTCCCAAATGACTCCTAATAACCCAGAGTCTCCTCGATGCAGCTTGTCAAAATTTCTATAGTTCATCAAATTGTTGAAGGGACCTTGAATGTCATCCTATCAATATATGAACCTCCCTCTGATGTGAATTATTCACAACCATTTACTATTGAAGGTCTCTTCGAGATCTCAGGTCATGTCGATAAGAAAATTTACTCAACATAGAATGTCGAATGAATTCAAGGTGTAAACCTTAATGCTATAGCTCAATGCCTAACTGTTCATACTTAGAAAAACTTAAGTTGATTAGTCCTTATTGAAAGAAAAAAACATAAATTGATGCAATATTTCTCGTACGCCTTGGATGCTCCTGCATCAAACACTCAGGGTAATTTGAAACATTTCATGAGTTGAACTCATAAACATTTGTAGATCCTATGCTTATCTTGGATCCATGTGTTTACCTTGTCATTCTAATCATCTTTTTGAACCTGCCTCTGCAATTTAATATCCCTTTCATCCTTCATTCTTCCCCTCTTCCTTCCTCTTTTCACAAATTCTAATTCCCACCAATTTGCACTATAAAATATTAGAAAATCAAAATCATCAATTTTATCTTCTTTAGTAAAATAAGGAAACTCATGCATTACCTTTTCCCCTATTACTACTGCAACAATCATTTCGTTTTCAATCTTCATTTGTTTCATGTGTTCCTCCTTTCCTATAGATCTCCTAAAAAGTAATTCTCAACTACAAATTCAATGTCATTATCACAATCAAAATAATCATACTTTCCATCTCTCTCCTTTGTATCCTTATCAATGCCAATAACATAATCAAAATATTCTTCCTTTTCATCTTGCAATAAACTGTCACCCATACAAATCTCTTTATCACATGAGAAATCATCAATTGATGCAAATGGAATCTCACCAAACAAATCAACATGTGATTTCTCATCTTCTTCCTTACTTACAACTATAGTACCCTCATTTACCAATGTACTCATTGTTGCAATACCTTCATCTACACTAATATCAACATGCTCACATAGATTGACAAGAACATTTTCACAAAAATCATATTTTAGCTCTTCTTTCTCCATTGAAACTTTCACTCTACCCCTTTTGAATGCAATCAACACTATTGCAACTTGCCTTAACAAATCAGGATTTTCATCCTCATCCTCTTCAACTAATTGTCTAACTCCATTAACTAAGAATTTTCCAATTTCTTTACATACCTTTTCTTCTTCTTTATTCAAAGGTTCCAATTTGTGCTTGACTCATAGGTATTGGCATACCCATCATGCATTGCTCTCCTATCAAACTGCCAAGGTCTTCCCAATAACAAGTGGCAAACATCCATAGGCATAACATCACAAAAAAATTCATCATGATAATCACCAATCTTAAACCTTACCAAGCATTGTTCATTCACCAAAACCTTACTGTCATCTTGCAACGAAGAAATTATGTATGGATGTGGGTGTCTTCTCTTTTCTAGCTATAACTTGTTCACCATTTCTTCATAAACAAGATTATTGTTCAACAAAAAACTGCCAAGGCCTTTGTAGTTTTATATTTACCTTTGTGGCTGCGCCTTAAAATTCAAATGCTCACTCCCCTTGGAGCACTCCACATGGCTTCCTCGCGAAGCTTTTCACTTTTATTTCGCCTCGCTTTTGGGCAGTTTCCATCTACATGTCGTGTGGCTCTCTCTAGTAGTTTTCCTGAGTTGGGCCTACCTCGTACTTTATTTTGTTCGGAGCACTCCACGTGTCTCCCTCTCAAGGTTTTCTGCTGGGAATCTTTTCGACTTTCTATTGGGCTCCGTCTTAGCGACACGTGGCATTTTCTTCTGTGCCAGTTACCTTGGAATTGCCGTTGGACCTTTTTGTACTCGCCTATTGCCACTTGTCCTCTCTTGTTGTTGCGTGGTTTTTCATTCTATGTAGTGGCCTCGCTAACATGCTGATGGTCGGTCGATGATTGTTGTGGTGGCTCAAGATGATCTGGGTCATCGGTCTTTGTGCATGGGTTGCTCTTCCCTTGATGCATCTTCAGGTGATGGACTGGCCAATAAATACGGCTATGTTTTCTCTTATTAGGTTGTTGGTTAAGTTTTGCAAAAACTTCCGAGCACTGGGAAGAAGGCCTTTGTAATAGCTTTATTGAAATTGAAGACTTCAGACTGTGCCAAACATTTTGGCCTTTCTGTTTATTCATGCATTTAATGAGACTGTTGTTCTGTGCCATTATCTTGATTTATTTCATGAATGCCTATTCTTCAGCTTTCTATGATTTTCCATAACTCAATAAATACAGACCATGTTTATTTCAACTCTTCTGTGTTAGCTCAAAGTTATGTTAAAATTATGCTATGCAAAATTGGAAGGTATTCTTGCGATTTAAGTGCTTTTGAGAAAATTATCTTAATTAATAGCAATTTTGTGGTTCAAGCGTTTGCATTCTACATTCTGCTCTAGTAGAGTTGTCTAAAGATTTTGGCGCATCGCCTGTAGTGTAAATTTTACATTCTTGCTATCTCCCTTACCTTTTACTTCTCCCTACTAACCAAAGAGCCGGCTTCGATAAAATCTCAGAGGTCACTTAGCTAGTGCACAATGTCCCCCATTAACTAAGTTTCCCATAAGACTACTGCTACATGCAAAATTCTGCATCAACAATTCTTTTTCTGGCACGCCTAGTGGGACCATGAACTAGCACGTTCTCCTGATCTTTATAAGTGTGTATGAGCAATTACCTATAACTAGGTCATAGACTACAAGAGTCCCTGGCTAGCTTGTACCGCCTTTAGTTTATGTGCACCCGAGAGGTCACCGAGGTAGTCCTTCACCTCCTCCTTCACCTCCTCCTTCCCCGCCGTCACCTAATCCACCTACACCTATAGCTGCTAGAAATTACGTAGCCTGGGACTCTGACAGTCCATTAGCTGCACCTATTCCTCCTGCAGTATGGGCCCCCATCCCTGCTTCTGCTCTAAAATTTATCCCTAAACATTTTGGGGATGAATCAAAGACACCAATAGAACACCTGCAAGATGTAGCGGACGTATGTCTGGTACATGGTGTATCGAATGAAAATTTAGCACTTAGGTTGTTGGTCACCTCCTTCCGAGGAAATGCGCTAAACTAGTACCGAACATTACAAGCTAGTACTATTGCTACATGGGACCAACTCGGAACCCCATTTTACGAGCGTTTTTTGAACACTGACAAAAAATCTTCGCTATACCATCAGTTGGCGAACATAAAGTGAGCTCCTCATGAAGCTCTGCCTAATTTCAATGTGAGGTTCCATTCAACCTGGTAGAGAGTGCCCATTGGTAGCCGACCACCTTCAGATCTAGTGTTCATGTTCTACCTAAAGTCGATCAATGCCGATATCTCCATGATGTTACAAGCTCTAGGTGGAGAAACTCTTCCTCATGCTTATACCTTGGCTGTCACTACAGAAAATAATCTGATCGCTGCAGGAAAGTTAGCACCAAGACCCATCATGCCATTGTTCCCCGAGTGCAATGCTGTAGAGGCCGAAGTTTCTTCCACCAGCGTGCCTATGGCTCCTCCCCAGTCTATGTACGTTTATCTCAGAAGTGTTTCGAGCATGGCCCCGATGACAGCTCCTATGGTAGCTCCTGTGCCTAATCCCATGGCTGCCAAGATGAACAAAATGAGAGAACAAATGCGGGCTATGACTAATGAATTGACAACTTTGAAGTGGCAGCAATACAGCTATCAAAAGTCGGCATACCAAAATTACCAAGGCGGGAAACCTCTGTACCAATCAAATCAGTGGCAGGACAGGTCGTGTGGGAATACCTCGGCTCAGCCAAGTAACCAGATGGTTCCAGTTGTTAGAATCCAAGATCACCTGCATGCAAATGGATACCTGTCACATGCAAAAGACATGCAAAACCAAGAAGATGTTCTGCAAACCTCAAAGTGTAAAATGCATTATTAGAATCTCAGTTATTACAAAGAGATCAATCCTTATGAAGGAGATCAAGAAACCCTAAAAGGGAATAAATGAAACCCTAGTGTGCACACTTAATAATTAATAAATAATTATTAATGTGCCTAAGTTTAGCTTAAGCAACTAGAGGAATAAGTGACTTAATTAATTAACCAGTATGATGTAATTAATTAAGCGTAATAAAATTATTACTCTAACACCCCCCCTTAAGATGAACTTAGAAAGAAGCTAAAACACTAGAATAAGATGCATGCAAGAAAAGATGGGTCCCGGCAACTAGGCCTGATCAGGTACCCATTTACAAATGCAAGAAAGAGGTAGAGGAGGAAAACCCAGTGGGACAAAACCCCCTACAATGATATGACATGCTGCAAAGAAGCACTGGAAGAACACTGTAGAGTAACACTGGAACCGCAATCTGGCAAGCAAGGAAAGATACTTCTATCTACAAGAAACCATATCGGAATCATAATCATGCAACAGCAGACCCGATGCCACGGAACACTCGAAAACTCCAAACGGGAACAACTCTGGAATCTATGAAGCAGCAGTCGATTATTAAATGATGTATCACTAAAAATGAAGTGCAAAGATGCAAGAAGCACTCTCCCAACTGTCAAAATATCCAAGTAATCTCCAAAACACCCATCGGGCCAAATCTGGAATAATGAAAAACCTGGGACAGATACAGAAAAAAGTGCATGGACAGCAACATAGAGCTCCTCAATACCATTCCAACGCCGCAAAGATAGCGAAAATCGGAGATCGTGGCAAAAAGTTATGAGCTCGGAAGCATAAAAAGTACATCTGACTTCAACCAGCAATAAATGCAGTAAAACAGGAAAATACTGAAAAATAAACTGCACCAAATGAAAGTGCTCGGAACCAGCTTTCCGGCGATATCTCGTTTGCCCAATTTCGATACCGTATGCCCAAGTTATGCCAAAAACAAAAAAACTGCTCTTTTAGGGCAAACTAGGGTTAGGGGGACAAACTGCCGTACAGACCGATGACGTCATGCTGACGTCAGCACTTCACTGTCAAAAATTTGACGGCCATGTGGCCGTCGGAGCAAAAATTCGGCCCCCCTGCAAAAAAAAATTTTGGCCCCTGGTCACCCATGTGACCGTGGGCGCAGAAATGGGGGCTGGGCGGAGCCCTTGGTTCTCCATGCGACCGGGCGCTGTGGATAGGGAGCCCTCAGGGGCATGGCATGGTCGGCGCTAGCGGGGCGGGGCGGGCCGTATCGGGTCGGCCGGCCGAGCGCGCGCCCGGAGGCGCGGACGAGATTGATTTTTTTTTTTTTTTTCGTGCCTCGTGAAGCGTGTTGGGGAGGCCGTACGGCTTCCCTAGCAAAAAAATTTTTCCTTAGAAACCAACTGCTCGAAAATGGACGATTTGACAGGCGTTTCTAGGGTTTTGGGGCGCTGCGAACGCGATGGCGACGTCCGTTTGAGCCCATAGTGTCCCGAAAATTTGACTACCCCCAGATCTTGCAAAAAACGATGCCTGTGGAAACCCTTGCACTTGAAACTCACTGAGAAGCCATATCTTCAGATCACGAACAGGCAGCGGTAGGTCTGGAGCTCTGATACCATGTAGGATTTGAGAAATGCAAATTCACAGACCCCGATTAATACCTGCATGCAAAAGACTTGTCACAGAGAAAGAGACAGATCAAGACAAGGGTTTGGCTCTCACAATATGCAAGTTGTATTTCATTCATGCTCTATTTCATTTTTCTGGAATACATCTTGCATATTGTGAGAGCCAAACCCTTGTCTTGATCTGTCTCTTTCTCTGTGACAAGTCTTTTGCATGCAGGTATTAATCGGGGTCTGTGGATTTGCATTTCTCAAATCCTACACCAGTAACCCTACCTATGTAGACTGTTCATCCTAGTTCGAATAAAGAGTTGGTAGCCGGACAAAACAATTTAGTCGAAGATGCCAATTCATGGTGTTTTCCTTGCAATGATGCACATATGCTGTGAAATTGTCTGTGGGGAAATTTCCAACAACAAATTGCAAATCAACGTAGCCAAGGCGACGCATCCTTTTCCGACAATCCACCATATGCCTCTCAACAGATGGACAATGTTGTTCTAGCCACTCAAATGCAGGGGATGTCCATCCAGCAAGAGTCAGACATTGTTTCGAACCAGGCTTTCTTTTCTTGGATGGAAGGAGAAGAGTCGACATTTCCGAACGACATCCCTATAGACAAAGTGCCTCGAGTACAATCGGACTACAACACGCGTTCAAAGCGTAGATTCAATGGAGATTTTACAGCCTTGCCTACCAATATTTCATTACAACCAATGCCTAGCCCAGCGATAGGCCTATTGCCAGTCCCAACATAGTCTAAGGCGGCTATTCCTAGCTCTCTAAGTCCACTTCCTCTGAAGGCGAAGAATCTATCAATCACTCCTGTTTTTGCCAAACAGCTGGATGCACCGGCCATGAAGCCCATGTAGACTACGAAACCTAAAGAGCAAGCAATTGCAACTCACCAGTCACAAGCACAATTCAACATGGTGGAACAACTGAAGAAGTCATCTGCCAACGCTTCTCTGTGGGACATCCTGGCTATCCCAGAGCAAAAGGTTCTACTACAAAAGGCATTGTCGGGAGAGGAGGATGCAAAAGTTCCTGCTCAATCTAATGAAGAGAAAGTATCCAAGCCCGACTTGGATAGAGTGCTAACAATTCAACCAGAGGAGAAGCTCAAATCCGGAAAAGAAAGTAAGCCTAAACCTAAGCCTTTCTTTCTAACACTGATTATTGGTGACAAGTTGTTGCATAATTGTATGATCAACTCTGGTGCTAGCACCACTGTCATGCCAAAGCAAGCAGCTGATGCTTTGGGTTTAAAATATGAGCCTCTGAACAAAGGAGTCATGCAACTAGATGGAAATAAAGTAGATACCACCAAGGTAATCAAGGGATTACCTATAACTTTGTTTTCCTACCCTATAATCACTGTGAATCAGGATACCGTACTCATTGATATCCCTCCTCTATTCGGGATTTGTTTGTCCCGAGAGTTCATGGCAAATGTAGGAGGATATATGGCACTGGACTGGTCACACGTCATTCTGAGGACTAAGCATGGGGCTAAGATGAAACTATTGTCGGAAACTCTGCATTCTGAATATGTCACTGATAAGGCCTTGCTCAGCTTTGAAGTGGTGCATACTTCAATCACTCGGGAAGAGAACTCCAATGTAGAATTTCTGGAAGGAGATGAGGCTACTAGCTCTCAGACAGTAGAAGAAAATTTGTTGAAAGAATTTATTTATACAGACCCTTTTGGGAATTACCATGCAACTGGCCTCAAAACCTATGTTATACAGATTATGCCCAAAGTTACAAAAGAACCTGAAGGTGAAGAATCTTCGGAAATATGGACTTTATACTTTGATGGAGCTAGATGTAGAGTAGGAGTTGGAGCCGAGATTTGTTTGATATCCCTGTCTGACCAAAAGACCTTGAGGTCCTACCACTTCCAGTTTGCATGTTCAAACAATGAGGCTAAATATGAAAGTCTCATCCATGGATTAAGCCTTGCGGAACAAATGGGCGCAAAACAGATAAGTGTCTTTGAAGATTCAGAGCTAGTGTGTAACCAGATCTATGAGACTTCTGCTACTAAAAATATCCGTATGCGATCCTATCGACATAGTCTTGGATCTGATTGACAGCTTTGAAGCTTTCAACATTCAAGCTATTCCTAGGGAGATGAATTCCGAAGCCGACAAAATGGCAACTATAGGGGCTCAGTTCGAGCTGGCCTCTGAATTATTGAGAAATAAGCATGCAGTGAGGGTAGTTGTAAGACCCACTATTCCTGACAACAATCAAGATTGGCAAGTGTTTGATAGTGATGCTCATATTGCATCATTCCTCTAGTCATCTAGAGAATTCGTTGATCAACTACAACCGAAGATCATCGAGGCTTACGGAGATCAAATCATCCAGTTGAAATCTAACAAACTCCCGAGGGGCTTGGTCACTCTGAAAAGCCTGTTTGATTTTGATGATGCCACAAGAGACAAAAGGAAGCTCATGGCGAACAAAGGCGATTACACCGATTTGCATATCGAGGAAGATAGGAAGCTCAAAGTCGGAAAGGAAGTCTCGCAAAATAATAAAGATAGACTAAGGCATTTCTGCAAAGAATATCCAAGCGTAGTTGCCTGGTCATATGTTGATCTCAAGGGATATGATCCCGAAATCATCAAGCATACAATTGAGTTGTTGGAAGGGGCGAAGCTAGTTTGCCGAAGGTAGAGACCCATAAACCCAAAGATAGAGTCTCTCATGTCACAGGAGCTAAATAAGTTGATCGCATCCTGAATAGTGTTCCTGATCAAACACAGCACTTGGGTGTCAAACCTGGTGCAAGTCTGGAAGAAAAATGGGGATGTACGTCTATGCGTAGACTTCCAAGATTTAAATAGTGCATCCTTAAAGGATCATTACCCTCTACCTTCAATGGAGGTAATTCTGCAAACTATTGCTGGCTCCGAAATGTTTTCAATGTTGGATGGTTTTTCTGGTTACAACCAAATCTAAGTAAAAGTGGAGGACCAACACAAGACAACGTTCACCATGAAGTGGGGAACTTACGCATATACTAAGATGCCTTTTGGGCTCTCAAATGCCGGGGCCACCTTTTAAAGATCTATGGACATTGCCTTTAAGGATTTAATCCATAAGATTATACTCATCTATCTGGATGACTTGACAATATTCTCAAAATCTGCTGATGATCATTTTGATCATTCGGAGCTTGTTTTCCAAAAGTGCCAAGAATCTGAGATTTATTTAAACCTGAACAAGTGTGTGTTCAGAGTTCCCCAAGGGAAGCTATTGGGATATGTGGTCTCTAAGGAAGGCACTGCTATTGATCCGAAAAGAGTTGATGCAATCCGGGAGCTTCAGTTACCTGTCAACAAGAAGGGTGTGCAATCTTTCTTAGGTAAGGTAAACTTTATTAGTCGATTCATTGCAGATTTTGTAGGTATTGTTCATCCTATTACCTTAATGCTCAAGAATGATCATATTTTCAAATGGAAGGCGGAAGCCAGAAAAGCTTTTGAGCTTATAAAAGAAGCTATTTCTTCTGCTCCTGTGTTGGTGAACCCTGACCTATCAAAATATTTTATTATGTATGTTTTTGGTTGTGGCAATAGTATTGCCACAGTGCTTATGCAGAGGGATGATGAAGATACAAGGGAATCTCTCGTTGCCTTTTATTCATGAACTTTAAAGGAATATGAGGTGAAATATAACTTTGTAGAAAAAAAGGCCTTTGCTATTGTTAAGGAGCTTAAGAAGTTGTGACATTTGACTAAGATCCTAGAATATGATATTGAAGTTAGACCTGTCAAGACTATCAAAAGAAAGGGACTGTGCGAATATCTCATTGAAAACAATGAACCAGTGGCAGAGCTTGAGGCTCTAGAACCTGTGTTAATAAACGAAGAGAATTCTCAGATTGCCTAGCTTGACGACAGAATAAATTTCATGCACACGAGAAGGTATCCAATCGATCTCCCATCTTTTAAGAGACGTTTCTATCACCTACAGAATAGCAATTATGTTCTTTTGGAGGGTGTCCTATTTAAAATAAATTTTAACGGCATCCTACTAAGATGTGTGAATGAGGAGCAAGCCAAGAAGATATTAGATCAATACCATAATAGCCCCACAAGAGGAAATTTTTCTACAAGAACCACGATAATTAAAATTATATGTGCTGGTTATTTTTGGCCAACACTTTTTAATGATGCGTTTTCATTGATTAAGTCTTGCAAGGAATGTCAGTTCCATGTCGGAAAGAGACATAATGATGCTATGCCTTTAAGACCTATAGTAGTGGAAGAACCTTTTGCCCAATGGGGTTTAGACTTCATTGGGATGATTAACCCTTTCTCTTCAACTGGGCATAGATGGATATTGATAGCAATTGACTACTTTACTAGGTGGGCAGAAGCAGTGCCGTTAAAGAATGCAATAGAAATAGAGATTGTTGATTTCCTTGAAGAGCTGGTGGCTAGATTCGGCCCTCCTAAAATAATCATCTCTGATAATGCTAAGCCTTTTCTCAGCTCAAAGATGAGCCAATTCGCACTAAAGTATGGAGTGTTCCTGAAAAACTCCTCCAACTACTATCCCCAGGGGAATGGTCTCGCAGAGTCTACTAATAAAAACCTCATTAGGTTGATCAAAAGGGTAAGTTCGGAGCAATAAAGAGAGTGGAATAGGAACCTTTGGATAGCATTGTGGGCAGATCGAATTATGCCCAAGTAGATATTGAAGACATCTCCTTATGATATGGTGTATGGGAAGGAGGCATTGTTGCCTATCACCACAAGAATTCCCGCCCTGCAATTGCTCAAATCCATGGAAATTGAACAAAATGAAGCAATGGAGGTGAGGTTTTTCGAGTTACTTGAGGTGCAAGAGAAAAAAGAGTGCACCCTAGAAGTGATGAACAACTGCCAACAGGTGGTAAAGAATTGGTTCGACAAAAGGGCTTCGGATCAAGATTTGCAATGCAGAGACTTGGTTCTCAAATTTAACGAGTGCGGAGCAAAGCCCAGACAACACAAGAAATTTGATAGTCTCTGGGAAGGGCCATTCAAAATTACCCAGTGTAAACAGTTCAACTCTTTCGAGTTGGAAGATATGGAAGCAAATGCCCTGAGTATTCTAGTCAATGGAATACATCTTAAAATATTTAATTAATTTTTCCTGCATGTTGTTTTTGTACATTGTAAATATGTAATTATTCTTTCCTGCTTTAAGTTTTGGGTCTTCTCAGTGCAAGTAATGAAATGAAATGACTACAGTAATACTAGAAATGAGAAAATATTGTAAATGGGCTAAGTCTTCTGAAAAAGATATATATTATATTTATATAGCCGAAGATTTACATTATAATTTTGGGGGCCAAGGCCTGGTATCAATATTTACATATATCCCCTATAGAGTAGAGGTTGAAGCATAGAAAAACAAAATTTGGGATCATCTTCATTCTCGAGATATCAGTGGGAAGGACCAGTAATCATGGCAGCAGGCGGCGCGAGATCGAGAAACACCATTCTTTCAAAATATTCGTACCACTGAAGATTTTGGAATGGTTCAATGTAGTGCACACGCATAAGAAAGTAGCAGCCAGCGCGGACCTTAGCACGATGCTCCTCATGAGTCTCCAACTCGAACCTAAAAAGAAAAGGCCTGGTTGGAACAATGCCTCCATGCAGTTGTTGCAGGTGAATGTTGTGAACTGAGGGAATCCCATGGTCAAATTGGGCCACGCGCACAATCAGCTCCAAGCCTCCGAGGTAGCACTGAGGGAAGATCGACTTTGTCAACTTTAGAATTTTGCGTTTGGAAATGCTAATGTCCAACAGTGAGATGACGAAGTGAGAGCAAATGCTAGTATTCACCCAATATTGCTCTTCATACTGCACATAGTCTTTCCCGAGGACCCACTTGATTGCCTTCACATATAACAGGTTCTTTACACCTGTCATGCGCTTTAGGCGCCTGCATCTAATTTTTCCAAGAAAGGCAGCCTAAGTCTTTTTGCATACAAGCCTTACTGGTGTTTCCATGTTACTTGCTTTTCTAGGTAAAAATGAAATTGCTAAGTTGTAAAGAAAGCTTGCTAAGCTAAGAGTACTGGAAAATTTTGTGATTTATTATGCTGCCAAGGGTCTTATTTATAGACTGGCTAAGGTTTTCCAACCAAAGAAGCCATAATTATCGACTGAGCCCAAGTGTGTCGCATTGCCTCAGTTTTCAGTGTTGTAGTGTGCGAGGTGATGGGAAGGTGCAGGTATAATTCACAACTTGCTCTACGGAGTTGCCACATTTATTCAATAATAGGCCAGGTGTCTACAAAAAGCACCGCCGTCCCATCCAAATCAAGGAAAAATCTTAAAAGGGCATCGTTGGGCGATGTGCCCTATACGAACATAGAAATCAGTTAATGCAAATAGCCTGCGAAGGATTTCAGGGTTGCCTTGGTTCGTCTTTCAAGGAAAAATCAAGCTCCATCACACGTGAGAAGTTGTCCATTAAATGCTCGAGCAGTTTGGCTAGTTGGCGATCCTTTCACATGAATAAAAGCTAGCAACACATAATAGCAACTTGGTAGGAATGTCTGGCATGTACTCTTTTCAGCCACCTTTCTTGAGAATCGAAAAGGCAAGTTATGGCATGCAGAGAAACATATTTATTGCAAAAGTTACTAAATATTAAGCAATTAAGACACTCGCAAGAAGAAAGAAATTTTTAGAAAAGCTAAGCCATTTGCCAAAGGTTTACAGAAAAGTTCTTGCGAAATATCAAAGATGGCTGAAATTGCAGAGGACCCATCATTGGTCGTGGCTCCAATAGCTATAAGTGAGCAAATGAAGGTAGCACCCCACGTACAGCTCTACGACTAAAATTCTTATGCCACTCCAGGCATACCCTCAAAGCCTCACTGACCTTTTACAAATGCGGTGGACCAGAAGATTTTGAACTCAGTTCCTCACAGAGATCAAGTAGTGGTCTTGGAGGATTGGGATAACGTCTTTGATCCTGAGTTATCTTGCAATCCTAAGAGCCCTAAGAAGGCCGCATGCTAAAAAATGAAGCATATGACGGACCCATTTCACAAGCGTCTATGGTTTTGTGGCCTTGCACAATACATGGTTCCTTTGGTGCATCCCTGCCTAGAAATTGTGGCGGCATGTGTGACGCGTTTCGACCCAGACACTAGGGTAATCAATGGCAAGGATTTCAGGGTAGTCATATGCCCTGAAGCTATTCAAGATATGTTGTACATCCTGCTTCCCTTGACCCGAGAGGTTGATATTTTTGAAGTGGAAAGAATGCAACAAAAGTGGGGAGAACTCCAGATGGGGCCATAATTTTATCGCTCCGAGATCAATCAGCCAATGAGTAGTTGGGCGCTGCCCAAATTTCCTTTCAATATAAAGGCTCTGAAAGGTGGGTCTTCCTCTATTGCTTCTATGTTGGCGCTGGTGTGTGGTCTGGACTTGGACAAGTATGCTCTTGAGTTTCAAATGTGCCTCAACTTTATGCTGAAGAGGAATCATGAGGCTCCACTCCTAGATTTTGCAAGAGTTGTCAGTGATGGAATTTGGCAATAGCTGCAGGAGTTTGGAGTTGGCTGTAAGTTCAGGTATTCATCATTCCTGACTTACTTAATTTTGCTCTAGAACCCAGATTACTTTTCGGCATCCATGTTCCTATCTGTTTTTGACGAGGGTGGCCTAAGGAAATCAATTTCAACATGGACCCCTCTCATGTCAAAAACCTTTGATTATTATGCATTTTCGGATTCGGTCATAGCCCCAACTCTGAAGGCTTTGGATAGAGCTGGAATAAATATGACCTAACGCATATCGCCCCGATAGAAATCCTGGTTGAGAAAGCTAGTTACGCCCTATGATTGGTTCTTTGGTGTGGATTTCACCATACTCTACATGCTTGGTTTCGCCTGGGACCCTTTCTGACTTCCTCATTTTCTTACCGACAGAGTGTTGGCCTTGGGGGCAATGAGGCAGCTATGTACCCTTGACGATGATTACTGGGGGGAAAACACTTAACCTCCTATTTGCTGCTACCAATCATATTTGGATCCATATCACTGATAAAAAAGAGGACTTCAAAGATTGATACCTCAGTGATTCTACTTTCAAAGTTGGGTCACCTCGAGTTGGTACTAATAGAGGATTTGTGGCATTACAATCCTGACAATGATTTGGTGGGAATGGGCATCAAAATTCCACATTCGCCTCGGCCATTCTAGGACTTTCAGAGGAATCTCGAGGAAGGAAATTATGGTAGGTATGTAGGCCTTGAATATTTTCCTATAGTGGATGGTCGACCGCCCTAGCTGAATTTTTATCATATCATAGGGAAGGCCAACCCAAGGCAGAAGATCAACACCTCCCTGGTCACCTAATTAAATAAGCTCGGTTGGGTGCCCGAGAAGATTCAAGCTTTTTGGGTATACCGGTAGGAGATTTAGGCAACTGGCAAGCTTCATGACGAGGTGAACCTTGATGAAAGATTTGATGATATCTAGGAGAATGAACATCCGGATGTTGAAAGGTCTCTGAACTGCTCAACATCTGTGCAGTAGTACAGAAGGGAAGAGGTTGCCGCAGAATTTGAGGAGGAGGTAACTCAAAATCCCCCTGTCCTTGCTAAGAATCCAATGCAGGAAGGGGATACTGGTAAGCATCCTACACTGGAAGAAGAGCCACATGCACAAACATCGGAGCCAGCCAACTTTTCCAAATCAACATGAAAGCAGGCGAGGACTACCAGCGGATGGAGGTGGGTGATTTTAAACCTTGATGATCCTCCGGAGGAAAAGCGACAACGAACCAAAGAAGCTCATGGGGAGGAAGAGTAGTTGATGGAGGAAGCATTTGAAACGTTTGTAGCTCCGCGTGAGTCTCAAGTAACTTTTCTTCCATCTTCTCTCTCTTCCATGTCTCTGGTCTCTCCTTCATCTACCCCTACTTTGTCGTCTGCTCTAGTTTTCTCTACCCCTCCTGGTTTCCCACCTCTATCCTCTGCTTTCCACACCTTGCCCGAAACGTAATTCGATGTGAGTACTGAGCTTGTGGGCCAACAATTTTTATCTCTGAAGCCTAGCCCTGTGGTTGGTGCATCTCTAGTTTTCCCTTACACCTTGTTCTCATCTCCTTCGAGTGGCCAATTCATTCTGCCATTCTCCCTGCTTTCATAACACGACCTAGCAAGACTTTTGACGCATTGAATACGTTGTCTTTCCCACTAGCTGTCCCTTAGGAGTATCCTTTTGCTGGTGGCCTGGGTATCCCTACCCAGGAATATTTCTCACAGGTTGATGCAAATAAGAGCACCCGCACCAACCGGATCAACAAAAGAAGACAAAAAGACGCAAACAAGCAGGCGAAGCCCCATTTGCAAACCGTATTCAATGAAGGTCAAAATTCCTTGATGTTTGTAAAAATCACTCCAAATATGATTAAGGCAGTAGGCAAAATGTTGTCGAGTGATTATTCCGTGAATGTTGTTAGGTTAGACTTGCAGTAGGCCCACCCACAAGATAAAGTTGAGCTGATGGAGGAGACTCAAAAAATAGTGACCACTGATTTTCTCAAGCTCAGCCGACAAGCGAAGAAGAAAGATGACCAGATAGTGAAGCTCAAAGGAAAATTCGACATCTGGGTAAAAAAGTTTAAAGCCCAGGAGAATGAAATAAAGTGACTTGAGATGGAGAGGAGTGCCTTGGAAAGTCAGATCAAGGAATTGCAAGATTTGAGCACGGAAATTGTTCCGAGACTCTAGCAGGAGGTCGAGCAGAGCCGAGCGAACGAGGAGAAATTTCATGCTAAGTTTGGTCTTCTAACTGAGGGAATGAAAGAGCTCTGGAAGAACACCACTACCAAAATTACTGAAATGAGTGCCAATCTGGAATTGAAAAATCAAAAGACTAGGCAGGCCGAACTGGCCCTAGCGGAAAAGGAAAAGGAAATTTTCACTCTGAGAGAGCAAGTGTCTACATTGGACAAAGGCTTGTTAGAGCTAAATGCAAGTTTGAGCAATAGAGAGGCAGAATTGGCTACCCTAAGGGCCCAACCCCTTGTGCCCTGGATGAGCTCGCTAGAAATTGTGAAAGAGTTGTATGCATCATACTAGGACAAGGTGAAGGCTTTGTGCCTTACGCTTCAGCCCACCTTGAAATTCATGGTGCAAGCGGCTAGCCTTTGCAGAACAGTGAGTGAATCAATATAGTAGGTTTAGGAGTTAACTTATTCCAAAGTGCCAGAGGCTAGAATTTTATTGGGAGAGTTGTATACAGCTTCCGATGAAGCATTGAGCAGCATGGGCATCAATGACCGAACAACAACGACTATGGGCGTAAGTATCCTCATCTCTATGCATGAGGTCATCGAACAAGTAGCAGAATGCAGCTCTTAGTTGAACCAGGTTACCAGTAATATGTGGGCGAAATTTTCCTGTTTGACTCAGAGAGGCCTTCCCTTGCCCTTCATTATAGATCAGGCGATAGCAAGTGTGGAACACATCATTGCAATGATCGAAGAGAAGAAGTAGGACCTTTCTATCTTCCAATCATTTGATCAACCTTCGACCGTCGAAGAAATTGAGGGAATCATGCATCAACTAGTGCAGCTCTTCTTCCAGTTGGAATTGGAGACAAAAGTATCAGGCAGATTGCCTTTCAAGGCAATCATCGATCTCAAGCTATCTCATGAGAAATTGTGAGCTCTCTTTGCGTCGTCAAATGAAGTCTGGACCAGTCTGCAGGCCACCCTCTCAAAGTTGTGAGCAGTTGGGATGCTGAGCCAAAGTTTCTAGGGTTCTCCATTCCGCGAAGCGTAATGCCTCTATGAGTCGCCAAACTGTTCAACAAAAAACTGCCAAGGCCTTTGCAATTTTATATTTACCTTTGCGGCTGTGCCTTAATTTTCAAATGTTCACTTCCCTCAAAGTGCTCCACATGGCTTCCTCGTGAAGCTTTTCACTTTTCTTTAGCCTCACTTTTGGGCAGTCTCCGTTTGCATGCCGTGTGGCTCTCTCTAGCGATTTTCCCAAGTTGGGCTTTCCTCATACTTTATTTTGTTTAGAGCTCTCCACGTGTCTCCCTCTTGAGGTTTTCTACTGGGCATCTTTTTGACTTTCTTCCAGGCTCTATCTGAGCAACATGTGGCATTTTCTTCTACACCAGTTACCTTGGAATTTCCGCTGGACCTTTTTGTACTCGCCTGTTGCCACTTGTCCTCTCTTGTTGCTGTGTGGTTTTTCATTCTATGTTCTGGCCTCACTGGCATGCTGCTGGCCGGTCAATGATTGCTGTGGAGGCTTGAGATGATTTGGGTTGTCAGTCTCTGTGTGTGGGTTGCTCTTCCCTTGATGCATCTTCAGACGGTGGACTGGCCAATAAATATGACTATGTTTTCTTTTATTAGGTTGTTGGTTAAGTTTTACAAAAACTCCTGAGCACTGGGAAGAAGGCCTTCGTAATAGCTTTATTGAAATTGAAGACTTTATACTGTGCCAAACATTTTGGCCTTTCTGTTTATTCATGCATTTAATGAGACTGTTGTTCTATGCCATTATCTTGATTTATTTCATGAATTCCTGTTCTTCAGCTTTCTATGATTTTTCCATAACTCAATAAATATAGACCATGTTTATTTCAACTCTTTTGTGTTAGCTCAAAGTTATGTTAAGATTATGCTATGCAAAAGTGGAAGGTATTCTTGTGATTTAAGTGCTTTTGAGAAAATTATCTTAATTAATAGCAATTTCATGGTTCGGGCCTTTGCATTCTACACTATGCTCTAGTAGAGTTGTCTAAAGACTTTGGCACATCGCCTGTAGTGTAAATTTTACATTCCTTCTATCTCCCTTACCTTTTACTTCCACCCACTAAACGAAAGATCCGGCTTCGATAAAATCTCGAAGGTCACTTAGCTAGCACACAATGTCCCCCATTAGCTAAGTTTCCCATAAGACTGCTGCTACATGCAAAATTCTATGTCAACAATTATCTATACTACCACAATCAGTAATCACATTATTAAATTTACCTTCACACTTACATCGAGTGTGAAACAAGTTCTTTCTTTGGTTTGGTTCCTTCTCCTCATTCAGCAAGGCTCTTCTAACAACAAGGGACTCACCCCTTTTAGCATCTTCAAAATTTGAAGACTGAGCATCTTCATCTACATGGGAAACTTGAGCATTACCTTATGTTCTTTTTTTCATCCTTCCTTGATGTTGAGGACACTCAAAGGCTCCATGTCCTTCTCTGCATTGAAAATGGGTTCCATGGAAACCTCTTATTCCCAATCCTCTACTTGATCTTCCTCTTCCTTTGAAATTTTTCTCACGAAATTTGTTTGATCTTTCACCTCTTTCATACTTTTTTTTCTTAGTGTCTACAATTTGTTTCCCATACTCTTTTTTCTGCACATAATCTCTACCCTTCCCCTTTTGTTTACTCTAAAATAAAAAAATCAATCTTTCTTCTACCTTCAATGCAAACTAATATGCATCCTTAATGGTGTATATTCTCACTAATGCCAACTCTTCTTTTATGCTAGGTTTCATCCCATTAATATAATGAGCTAATTTATCCTTATTTTATTTAGAATGTCTTATCCAAATTAGGAATTTTTGAAATTATTCCATGTATTCTTTCACCGTCCTCATTCCTTGTCTCAGATTCTACATCTTCTTGAGCAGCTCCAACTCATAATCTACAAGAATAAATTGCTTCTTTAGTTTTTCCACCATTCTATCCCATTTAGAAATTTTATCCTTTTCGTGGCTTCCTCTTTAAAGTTGGATCTCTTTCCACCATATGCTTGCATGACCTTTTAACTTTTTCTTTGCAAACCTCACTTGGTGAGGGTCTTCAATCTCCTCAAACTCAAAAAATTCCTCCATATCATTGATCCAATCAATCAACTCTTTAGGATTTACACTTCCAGTAAAAGTTGAAACCTCCATTTTGGGTCTCTCCCCAATGTTTGATATCACTCAGTAATCTAATTTCTCCGAGATCCATTTGATCTTGTCCTTCCTCTTTCACTTCCTCTTTAATTTCATCTTCACTGCCATCACTTTCTTGATTCACTTCTCTCCTGCAAGGTATCCAACGACCTTCTAAGGGCTCTAATTTCATCTCTAGAAGGATCTCTTCCTCCACTGCCTTTACCTCTACCTCTACCATGTTGGGCAAGTCTAGGAGGAATTTTGATCTCAACCCACACTCATAAGTCCTACTACAAACTGCCTCACATTCAATGCTCTATTTACAGACTCAAGATAACCTGCTCTGCTCTATTTATAGAAATGATCTCATAGCCACAACATAGAAAAACACAACAAAAATGTAGGAAGAAAATGAGCTATTTTATTATCTCTGGAATGAAATAGAAATTACAACATTCAACCTTATTATTTGGGATATTGTATTACATTCATCTACCAAAATTATAGATCAGAGCATTCACTCTCGGATCTTCCTTCACCAACAAGTAATCGACATTCCTCCTCAACCTTGCTTCCCTTTCTCGCTAGCTTCTGGCTCTCTTCTTGCTTCCCTACTTCCCCTCTTCGATCAGATTATATCTTCATTGCTCTTCCCCTACATTTCCTTAGTACTGCCATTGTTGTGTAATAAACAAGGAGATCCTATAGGTAGTTACCTAGTTATCAGTGACTTCAATTCTATTTGTTTTCACCAGGAAATCATCTTCCAACCATTGGCTTCATGTTTGAAATTTTTTGGCCAATGATCATGTTGATTCATAATAATGATTTGTAATCAACAAATAACATTGTTCCATGTGTCACCATCTTACTCGTTTGTCTATCACCATCAATCTACTCACATTTATGTCCACCTTCTTGCCATCATAGTATTGTGGGGACTTAAAATCCTCTCACCCTGATATGGAAAGGTCTCATCAATGAAGCTCCTATTGGGATGTTGATTAGACTCCTAAAGACCTCCCGCTAAAACATACATTTGTCTCCATGATATCAAAATATCGAAGGGACTTGCAATATTTTCATCTTGAAATCTTGTTGTCACCTCGATGGGGTTTCATCGCTCTATCAGAGGGACTCCCGAATGACTTCTTTTGATAACCCAGAGTCTCCTTGATGCATCTTGTCAAAATTTCTATAGTTCACCAGAATGTCCAAGGGACTTTGAATGGTGTCCTACCGATATATGAACCTCCCTCTGATGTGAATTCTTTGCAATTGTTTAATGTTGTTGCTTTTTCCATTGGTATGTTGGAGAGACATTAAGTAAGGTCTCTTTGAGAGCTCAAGTCACACTGATAATTCAGTTTACTAAACATATAATGTTGGATGAATTCAACGTGTAAACCTTAACGTTGTAGCTCAATGCTCAATTGCTCATACTTGGAAAACTTAAGCTGATTAGCCCTTATTGAATGAAAACAACATAAATTGATGCAAGATTGCTTGTATGCCCTTGATGCTCCTGCATCAGATAACATGGGGTGTGTTATGGGAACACATACCTTAATGGGTAGTATGATCGTCCCTAATGGTTGCTTACTAACATTATCAAATCCATAAATAGAAAGATCACTAGGATATATAAGATTCGTATCCATGCTAATTTTATCTAGAAGATCAATGCTACAAACATTAAGACTTGATCCATTATCAATAAGAGTACGTCTAACCTCAATTTTATTAATAACAACCATTATCATTAAAGTCTCATGTTGGTTTTGGACCTCAAGTGGAGGTAATTCATGTTGACAGAAAGTAATATCTAGCTTTGTCATCTGCAAACAATTAAACAAGGCTGCTACATCATTCAGTTTGATAGAAGGTGAGATCAATCTTCTGCAAGGCCTCTTGGAGCATCATGTGGTATGTAGGTGACATTTGAATCAAATCCCAAAAGGAGATATTGGCTAGAGTATTATGAAGTTTCTCAACAATATCATACTCTTTATTCCTACGTTGAGGAAGGCTAGGTGGGTTAGAAGATATGGTTGAGGAAATGGAATGGATGTTGGCATTTATTTTGGTTGCTTACTATTTATAGTGTTATATTTGTGAGTCATTGTGTGATAACTTGGCTGGTGCAACACATTTTTAATGTACATGATTACGTTAGGTGAGCTATTTTACAAATTTTAAGATATGGCCATGATATTTTAGAGATCCTATAATGAGAGGGAATTTAGGCAGTCCAATAATCAAATGAGGTTCAATAGTCATTTGTGTGTTCATAACTTCAATTAAGTTAACTACTTGTTGACAACCTTCTATTGATGGGGGATTTATGTCAACTTAGAATTTTCATCTATGTCATCCATCTTACTATCATTTGAAGAATGAAATGTCTCAATGACTACATCCACTTGTGCCATGATATCGTTCTAAGTAGGAGAGGTAATGGGAGAGGAACAAACATGATTTTCATGGTTCTACATGATTGGATCCTCTTACACCAAGATACCCTCACAAGTAGGAGAGATATTGAGATAATAAAAAACATGATTCTCATGATCCTCAATGATTACATTCTCTTGGACCAAGATATCCTCACAAGTAGGAGAGATATTGAGGGAGCCATCAATGAAAAAAAACAAAAGAGGAAAGAGAAAATCATTTTTATATGCATGTAATAAAAATTCTTTAAATTTCTTATAAATTTTGACAAGATATCAATTATGATACAGCAAGATTTTTGTAATGAAAACATTATGTTATGTCCTACAAATCAAACTAGTGATGTACAGAAAAATCCGACAATTTTCATAACAAAATTTTAGAATAGGAATCAGACATGAACAAAGACCGCAGACATAGATTTACACACAAAAAAATCAGCCCAAACTAACTGGACAAGGGTGCTACGTGCCCTAGACCAAAGAGGAAAAATTAGAAACTCAAGATTTGGAAACCACCTATAGTTCTTAAGGGTCTTGGGTTGTAGAGGTTAGGTTTGGGAATAAACAAAATTTGGAAATGCATAAAAACGTAGTTTTTCTATGTGAAGAACACACATGTATGCAATTTTTATATTTTAAAAATAATGCAATATATTTAAAAGATGGTTTTTAGAATTTACAATGTTGTAATTGACTGAATTTTTCTAGAAAATTTAGAATTGCAATGCTTTTTTATCTTTTGAAATGAGAATGATATGTAATTATTTTATTTTTTCAATGATTTCAATAACATATGCATATAATTTTGAAAAATTTGAACAACCTCAAATTTGATTTAAATTTCCAATTGACATAACTCAAATTTAAGCCCTAAATAGGAAAAAATCAGATTTAAATCTATCCAAATAAATTTAAATTATTTGCAATTTCTCCTTTAATATATAATGATTAAAGCATGCAACTATACATTTTTTAAAATGAAATAGATGTAAATTAACAACAAGATATTCAAAGCACCTAAATTTTTGGATTAATTTTCAAGTTTTATGCTATGAAAATAAAAATATTGCAAGTGTAGGATATATCGGGTTCACCAAAATGTGAAGTGGTAAAATTGATCCTAGATCCAATTAGATTAACTAGGATCATCTCCTTTTCACTTTGAATCCGAATTCAAATACAAACCAACTAGTATTTTATGCTTGGCTTGTTACCATAAAGGAGATCCAACCTCCTAGGGTTTATGTTTTTCTTGAGTTATAAAAGAGGTAAATTTAATGTGTGATTTAACAAACCTATTTGACATATAACCCTAGATTTGTAAATGTAATTTATTGCACAGATGAAAAAGGAAAGTTACTAAAAAGCTTCAGATCTGAAACTAAGATTTAGAGAGAAACCTATGACCAAAATTTGGGTCTTCTTGATTATCTGAAATACTGAGAGGGGGGTGAATCAATATTCTATAAAACCATGTAGTTGTATCTACCATCCAGTTACTAAAGCACATATAACAACCAACAAGAATGAAAACATTGAAATGAACATAACACCACAAAACACATCAACACCAGATTTTTATGTGGAAAACCCAAAATGGGAAAAACCACGGTGAGAATTACCTCACAATATATTATATCTAGATACAGTATATTACAAGGCTCACTTCTAGGGCTCACTATCCTTAAAAGGCTCACAACTAGAATACATAATGATATGGCTAATCACCAAGATACAAAATGATATGGATCACTACCAAAAGTATGAACTAATAGAATAAACCTTCTATGTGTAGAGTTTAGCTCCAATGAAGCTCTAAATATGAAGTATTTCCTTGCTTAGCAATTGCATAACAATTCTTCTCTAATCCTTAACTTCTACCACTATACACCACTCGCATCTGATAGATCATTTAAGCTCGCTCATTCACGTATCTCGCATGCTTCTTCACACACCCACACTCACTCTTTCAACTCCAAAATGTCTCATATATATACAAGTATATTTCATACATCAATTAGGTTGGCCTAATTAGCTGTAAACAAACCAATCAAAAATAGCTCTTGTCGGCACCATATAAGATTTAAAACATTTTTCATCCATGTAATATTCAATTTCAAGTCAGCATAGATCTATAAAGGATTCAACTAACATCTGTAAGGTATAATTAATCTTCTAAATACATATCATATATTAGGTCGGCCAAGAATAGGACCTAATCATAAAAACTCCAAACCAACACATGCTTCTCAAAATAAACACCTTCCAAATCCGATATTACTTTAGTTTCTCTTCATATTAACCTTTAGGTGATCTGGAGATGGCTTCCTCATGGTAGGTATTTAGTGGCTTCTGCATTAAAATATCTCAATGATATTGTGGGGTAAGTTCATCCCTAAAGTCAACATTTTTCTTTGGTTCATGGTGCAAGATAAGATTCTAACTATTAATAACCTTTGGAAAAGAGGCTTTTCTATGCCCAATAGGTGCTTTTGCATTAAAATCTCTCAATTGTATTGTGGGGCCTAGACCTCCATGGGGTTTACTTTGGTCTTCTAAGTTCATCCCTAAAGTCAACATTTTTCTTTGGTTGATGGTGCAAGATAAGATTCTAACTATTAATAACCTTTGGAAAAGAGGATTTTCTATGCCCAATAGGTACTACGTTTGTATGATGGATGCAGAGGACTCTTCTTATTTATTTATTGGGTGTATTTTTGCTCGGGGAGTGGATTTTTTTGTCTTCAGTCTAGGTGCTTTGGTGCCAATGGTGTGCACCTTCTTCTAATCGTTCCCTGATGTTGCTTTGGTCTCTTATGCTTCTGCATATTGTGTGGGGATTATTGAAGGAGAGGAAAAACAAAAAGTTTAGGGATTCCTCCCTCCCCCCCCCCCTTTCTCTTTTCTTCAAAATTATGTCTTCTATAAGAGAGAATTTTATGTTGACGGTTGAGAAAATTGAGGTTTCAGGGCTTGTGAGGGTCTCTAATTATGATGCTTCGGTGGCCTTCCAGTGGAAACTTTCCTTTGATATTGCTAAGCCTTTGAAGAAGGCTAATTTGGATAGGGAAGGGATTGTTTGGTTTCCTCCTCCCCCTGGTTGGTATAAAATTAACTTTGATAGTTCGGCTAAAGGGAATTCGAGTCCTATTGGTTGTGGGGGGTGTTAAGAGATAAAAATGGTAGGTTAGTTTCAATTGTGGCACTCCCTTTGGGAATCCAAAAAAACCACTTTTTTGAAGTTGTTACAGCCTATCATAGCATTAAATTGGCAAGAAATATGGGAATTTTTAAGCTTTTGTTCGAAGTGGATTCCCTTAATATTGTGAATTGTCTAAGAAAGACGTCCCCTCCATCTTGGACTATTGAAAAATTTATTTTTGATTCCCTTTCTCTAATTTAGGGGTTTGATGAAATCTACATCTCACGTGCTTATAGGGAGACAAATCGTGTTGCTAATTCGATGGCTAATTTTGGGGTGACATTTGCTAGGTCATGGGAGGCGAATGGCATCCTACCATTTGAATTAATTAACTTGATTCATAATGACATATATTAACATGTGGGTGTTCACCATCTTTTGGCTCTTGGTTTGCATGGGATTGATGAGCCTAGCTGGTTGATTAGAATCTTCACACAAAATTCTTTTATTGGAAGTTGTGGGAATTCTAATCCAGGCAGCTTAAGTATCTTTTCTATTATTTTGTGTGGTACTCTTGATAGTTTCCCATGCTTTCTGGTTGCTTTTTTTTGTTTTATTGTGATTTGCTCTCTATGTTGGCCAAGTTTTCAATGATGGGTGGGGAAAGCTCTAGAATTGAACCACTCTCTTGTGGTGACATAAAATATAATGTCGATGTATGGGCTATCTTGCAGAAGGGTGTGGTGACTCCATTTATGAAATGCTTACATGGTTTTAAAACCAATGTCTCTAAAGATTTTATGGATGCCTGGCACGGGTGTGTTCTCAGCTTGTTTGGAAAGGATATCAATCAATGAAGAATTCATTATAGAGGTGACTGGGTTGTCCACAAAAGGGAGGAAATTTTATCAAGATAAGAATCTCTTGCAATCGGCTAGGAAATTTTTTCTCTGGGATAGAGAGTGTGCCAAAATGGTTATATTGGATTGTGGTGGCTACGATAGGACCAAAATCAAACCTATCTGGCAAGATGTGGTGATGGTGGTGATAAGATACTTCACTTTGGATGGAAGGTATACTACATTGTATGGTCACCATTTCATTTTATTGAGTCATTTTTGGCATGATAAGCTTACCTCCTTCCCGTTTTAAATGTTACAATCTTTGAAGGAAGGAATTTTGAATTTCAAGAAGAACCTAAGAAACCCTTATTTTCATGAGGGTTTGATGTTGCTCATTGTTGAATTTATTAAAGCTAATTGTATTGTTCAGGCTCCCTATTCCCCTATTTCAAATTAAAAGGTGAAAGAGAGTGGGAAATGTCAGATTGAAGAGGTTTTTGAGAGTGAAGGGATGGAAATTGAAGAAGATTCAGAGGGGTGGTCTGATGGGTACAACACGGACCTTGATTACACATCCTCCTCTAGTGGGAAGAAGCCCTCTTCTTCTAAGGCTAAAAATTCCCTCATGTGTGTGAAGCAAAAATTGAAGGAGGTTGTGGAGGAGATGTGTTGCAGTGGCAAAAAGGCTAAAAGCAAGGGTTTGGGTTCTAATAATCTAATGGATAAGGTTCTGAAGACGGTTGTGGAGGAAGATATGGTGGTGAATGAGGACAATTTGAACTGAGATTCTGATGATGTTGGTGGGACTCCCTATGTGGTTAAAGATAATAGTGTTGTTAATGTGGATGAGTTTGATCATGTTTTTGATTCCTTGGGTAGGGGTAAGTCAAAGTTTAATCCTAACATGTGCCAGGAAGATGAGTTGCCTACTAGTTATCACCAAGGTAGGGGTCTATTTTGGGGGGCCATGGACTTTACCCAAGCGTCGGGTATGGTGAAAGAGGGGGAAGATATTTCCTTTGATTTGATGATGTGGTTGGTTAATGAGTTGCAAGACCTTCATAATAAGCACGATACTATTGCTAGATGTAACATTTCCACTTTTTGTAGTCTTAAGGAGAAAGATTCCATCTTTTCTATGGAAAAGTTGATGGACTCTAGTATCGACTATGTGGTGGATGAGTTGGCTAAGTTGAAAAATGTGTTGGGAAATTATGCCTCAACTTTCTAGCTTGATTTTCCTTGTACTTGGGGTTTTCTCCATGTAACTAGCCTTTACCGCCATACCACTACAAGCTTTCCTTGGTGGTGTGGTTGTGCAATTTATCGCTTTACCATGGACCACCTTGCTTGGTCTAGCAATTGGGCGGTGTTATCGCCTTACCCCACATGGTGAGTTCACTCACCACGGTGGCACAGTAAGGCTGCTTGTGGCTTGTCTTAGTGTTTACCACCTTATCGCGGGCGGTGGGTCCACTCACTGCAGTGGCCGTGGTGAGACTACCTACGGTCGGTCTGGAGGTTACCGCTCCACTGCAGGCAGTGAGTTTGCTCACCACAGTGGCTATAGTGAGACCACTGGCGGTCTGCCTGTGCGGTCACCGCTCTACTACGGTGAGACCTGGTGGTCTCCGCAGTAGCACAGTGAGACCGCTGATGGTCTAGCCGGTGGCTACCACCATACCACGAGGCAAGTTCAACAGGGCAGTGGTAGCAAGGTAGGAGGTTGGGTGAGCACGAGCGAGCTCACTGCTATACCATGGTAGATAATGTTGTGCTCGATGGTAGCATGATGAATACAAGGATGGAGCCCGCGTGGGCTTACCGCCATCCTGCGAGGTGACTCGGATAGGGATACGGTGGTGTGGGTAGAGTCTGGGTGAGCTCGGGTGAGCTCACAGCATTACCGTAGCTGGGTCGACTGAGCTCAGCAGTAGCATGGTTGGAGGCTGAAGGGTCAACGTGGGCTCACTGCCATACCGCGATGGATGTCTGGACATAGTGTGGTAGCGCGGTAGATGGCAGAGGTGAGCTCAAAGCTCGGCTGACTAAGCTTGACCAATTTTGACTAGAGGTCAAAGGCAACGAACAAAAAGAAATGTGACACATGGCTTAGTGACAGGATGTTGATTAGCTAGGTGCCAAAATAGTGATGACAGTTATTACAGGCCGAGTTTTCAACTGAAGACTGGACCCGATTGAGGCAAGGAATTGAATGCCTAGGTGGCCCGATGCAAGGAGATTTGTTAGTGAATATCTTGATGACAGTTGATTTTTTGGACTGGCAGAACAGGTTTGTGCAAGGTAAGATATGAAGTAATCTTGTGTGCATGTAGAAGAAAGATGAGTGAATAGAGAGAGAGATGGAGAGTGTGTTTGAACGGTCCTGACTGTGAACACTTTGTCTCTCAGTTCTGCGAAGATGTGAACTTGTGGAGGCCAAGAGGCTAGGTTGGCCATTTGGCTAGCTATGACAGTCATTTGTGAGGAGCTGAAGGGAATCTACATGGTATGTCTTTAAAGACATTGAAACTATGTGAAGGTTTTGTTTATTGTGTTGCCTGTATATTTCTCCAAATGGACAAGATGTAATCTCCTAAATATAATTGCTCTGTGTTTGTATTGTAACCTTTTTTTTTACTAAATAATACAAGTGAGTTGAGTGTTTTGGAGGGTGGGGTTTTTTGCTTGAAAAGCTTTTCCCCACGTAAATCTGTGTCTCCACTTGTTTTGTCTTTCATGGTTGTCTGATTCAGTTTATTGAATCTATGCTTATGTTGAATCTGTTATAATTTTTGCATTTACTTCTCTCAGAGGATCAATGGGGGATTTACTGTGTCTATTTCTGCTTTATGGTATAGTTGTTTGTGTCTTTGAAGTGATAAAAATGAAAATCACTAAGGCATTGTTGTCTTAGATGCTGATCTATGATGACGAAACCGATCTCGTATCCCCAACAAGTGGTATCAGAGTTGTTTAAGGGAGGTTGAGGCTTGGTGATACCAACAAGTGGTGTCAAAGCCTTCTCTTGGTTACTAAAGTTCTAGGTATTTCTCCTGTGGTGATTTCTTAGCTTGGAAAGCTTGAGGAAATCTGGAGGAGTCGGTTGGTGATTGATCCTTCAATGAGTGGAAGTTCCTGCTTCTTTGATTCAACACGTAGGTTTGAAAGATGTTGGAGATGACTAGATTTGATCATATTGTTGCAATATGGTCTGAGGCTCCTGGCTCGCAGCAAATGTTCCTGGTGCAAAGGGCGTGAGGTATACTCATGGTTGTTTTGCAGCAAAGCGTGGTGTTCATATTGGGTGTTTGTGTGAGAGGCTCCCTGGTGGTATGGATTTTCTTCTACTGTTGTTCAGCCATGGAGTATTTAGCTTGTGTTGGGTGTTCTGACTTAGCACTGAAGGTGTTCTCTCTATTGCTCTGATTGCTTGGAGGCTATGAAGTTGGTCTGTAACTTCTGAATAGCCTAGCTCTCTCATTTGCTTGTGCATGAATGTGGTTTATGGAACTGGTCTGAAATGGACCTGTTGTTCCTGCTTACCTGTTTCTTGCACTCGCAAGTTTTAGATTCAAGTCTTTGGCTCTGGAGGTTTTTTGTAGATTTTCCTAAAAATTCTATGACGCATTTTCATGTTTTTCATTGTTCTGGTTAACCATGCTGGTTATGTGCAAACTCTTGGGTTGTTCAGATGAGCCGTGAATATGGAGATGCATGGTTATTTTATAAACACTATGGTTTTGCAGGTTTTGCACGGTCAAGTAAAACTTGTGGTTTGTGGAGCTGTTGTTCTGCTATTTTTCTAGATCTTGGCTCTTGGGGTGTGATTGGATGAGATAGTTGCAATTTGACATGGTTTTGAGGAGATGTGATGTCTTCTTTGCATGGGAGTGTTGGTATGTGTTTTCATTCAACATTCTTGTGGTGTTGCTTGCTAGTTTCCTAGACTATGGTGCTTGACTTGTGGGCGTTATTGGAAAATTGGGTCTATTGTTGATCTGGTGTTTGAGTCATGTTTGTCTGCTTTGGCTGTTCTCTTTGATGATCTTAGTTTTGTAGTTTTCAGTGCGATGATAGATTTGTAGCTTTCATTGATTGCATCAACGAGTTGTGCAATGTTGTGGATTGTCCTTACCTACATGTTTGTTGTGAGACAACTCGGAAGTGGACTTTCAATATCCATGAGGTTGTAACAGTGTGGTGCAGATCTGTTAGTTGGCCTTGTTTGTGGTCACTTGTGCATTGGCATGGTTGTTTTGAGATGAAAGGATGGACAACGTTGGAGTACCTGAATAGTTAATGATGGGGACCTGTAGCATGAGAATCACAATGTCATGGAGAGCTTGATGCACTAGCTAGTGTTAGCTTTTGATAGTGATGGTGTGGTAAGTCATGGTGCTTGGAAAGCTCAATGTCATAGTTTAGTGGGAGCTTTAGCAATGACTGTGGATTCATCACTTGGTGATGAATGATCTTATTTGGTGTTGCAGATGCTTCTTGGGGACTCTTAGATCCTATTGTTGTAGAAGATGTCTTTCGTATCTACATGGTCACTATTTGAAGATGTGCAGCATCTTGGAACCATGGAGGACATTGTTAGTTTTTTGGATGAGATGTTGGTGGTGCTTGACAGGTGATGTCGGTTTAGAGTTTTGTTTGCTTTATGTCATGATTTACTCTTACTTAGAGTTTTGGCATTTTCTTTTCTCTTGAGACCATAGCTTGTTCACTTGAAGCATGGTATCTCCTAAGGGGGATCTGTAGATCATGGTGTCATGATAAGTTCTTGGTTCAGCTGGTTTGGAGCTTTGACAGTGGTCTAGTGTTTCTCTTTGCTTTGAGTACCTTGGTCATATGTTGGAGGACTTCATGTTTATTGCAGTAATGTAGTTTGGAGTTAGCATGAGATGACAGCATGTTGGTGCTCATGGATGCATGGAGAATAAGGTGAGGCTGGAATTCTTTCGAGAATAGTTTTGTTACAGCTGAAAGTCCGAGTAGCCTGCACCTTGGTTGAACACGAGTTCAACAAAGACCAGTGAAGAGAATGCTCTTGGGTAAGTCATGGTGACTTGTAAATCTTGGAGGAGCATCTCTTTCCTCTTGGTTTGCTTGGTAATGAAGTTTATTTGAATGGTATTTTCCCATTATAACTTTCAGATTTGTGATATGCTTAATTTTTCATGGATATGAATCTTGAGCTGTTGTTTTAAAATTTTGGAGGATTCATAATGAAAGGTGGACAACATTGTGGATCTCCTTGTGCTTTTGAGGATTGGTAGGAGATGTTTATATGGGTTATTCTGATCTTCTTTGAGGTGCTTAATCCATGGAACTGTTGGGTGTTGTTATGGCTTTTCCTTTTGGGATGAGAAGAAGATCATTCTTGACATAGGTGGCATTTAGAACTGTATATACGAGGATGCTACATGTTGTGATTTGCAATTTCTCTCTAATCTAGGTTTTTTCTTCCTGAATGTTCTAGACTTTAGATGTGAGATGTCTTTGTGGAGCTGGGTTGTTCACTATTTTTTTGTGATCTTGTGTTGCCACTTAGGTGATGACACGAAGGTTCTTGTTCTCTTTTCTTTAGACAGATATGGAACCTTGGAAGAACTATCAAAGATTGATTAGAGAAATGTTTGTTGCAGCAGGAGGTTGCAGGTTGTGCATATCAGTGTGGATGTTCCTCAGAACTGCATGGTTACTCATTTCTATGTGCAGGGATTGGTGGACTTGGTATGCCTGGATCATGTGTGATGATGCTTTGTTTGCATTCATCTGGACAGTACCCTTGCAGTGGGAGTGCCTCGACGTGTTTGGTATTTTGACTGGTTGACACATGGTGCTTGTTTTTGATATTGATGGGTGGTTATGTGATGGCGTGAGTTTACTGATGGTCATACCTTTGAGGTATGGCTGATTGGATGGATTAGCATGAGTTGTGGGTGTTGGTTTTCAATCGCGTGGGTTTGATCAGTTGGATGGGGGCAGTCAGTTTTGTGGTTGTTGTTCAAGTTGATGCTTTCTTGTTCTAGAGAATGGTTTATGTGTTCGCATTGTGCTTTATTGCTGCTGTGGTGCCTTTTCCGCCTGAAGGATTAGGTGTTTGTGTTCTTGAGACTGGTGCTTTTTCGCCTTGGTGTGTTCCAGTGTTTGGAGATGTTGCCTGAAATGGTGGACATTTTTTATGTCATTACAGGGGTCTTGGCTAGAGCATGGAAGAATGGTGTTGGTCCTTGTTCAGATGTTTTGAGGAAGCCTGAAAGTCTTCGGCAAGTGGGAGATTGTTGGGAAATTATGCCTCAACTTTCTGGCTTGATTTTCCTTGTACTTGGCATTTTCTTAATGTAACTGGCCTTTACCACCATACCACTACAAGATTTCCTTGGTGGCACCGTTGTGCGGTTTACTGCTTTACTGTGGGCCACCTTGCTTGGTCTGGTGATTAGGCGGTGTTACCGCCTTACCACTCACGGTGAGTTCACTCACCGTGGTGGCATGGTAAGGCCGCCTGAGGCTTTTCTCGATGTTTATCACCTTACTACGGGCAGTGGGTCCACTCACCGTGGTGGCCATGGTGAGACCACATGCGGTCGATCTCACTGTTACCGCTCCACTATGGGAAATGAGTTTGCTCACCATGGCGGCTACGGTGAGACCGATGGTGGTCTTCCTATGCAGTCACTGCTCTACCGCGGTGAGACCTGGCGATCTCTGTGATAGCACAGTGATACCACTGACGGTCTGGTCGGTGGCTACCGCCACACTGTGAGGTGAATCCGACAGGGCAGCGGTAGCAAGGTAGGAGGTTGGGTGAGCTCGGGCGAGCTCACTACTATACTGCAGTAGGAAATGTTGTGCTCGGCGGTACCACGGTGAAGACAAGGATGGAGCTCAGGTGGGCTTATTGCCATACCGTGAGGTGACTCAGATAGGGCTGTTGTGGCAAGGGTAGAGTCCAAGTGAGCTCAGGTGAACTCATCGCATTACCGCAGCCGAGTCGACTGAGCTCGATGGTAGCGTAGTTGGAGGCCGAAGGGTCGACATGGGCTCACTACCATATCGTGATAGGTGTTTGGACTCAGTGCGGTAGCATGGTACATGGCAAAGGTGAGCTCAGAGCTCGGCTAATTGAGCTTGACCAAGTTTGACCAGAGGTCAAAGGCAGCGAACAAACAGAAATGAGACATATGGCTCAGCGACAGGATGTTGATTGGCTAGGTTCCAAAATAGTGATGAGAGTTATTGTAGGCCAATTTTTTAGCTAAAGACTAGACCCGATTGAGGCAAGGAATTGAATGCCTGGGTGGCCCGATGCAAGAAGATCTATCAATGAATATCCTAATGATAGTTGACTGTTTGGACTAGCAGAACAAGTTGGCGCATGGTAAGAGATGAAGTAATCTTGTGTGCACGTAAAAGAAAGATGAGTGAATCGAGAGAGATAGAGACAGAGAGTGTGTTTGGATGGTCCTAAATGTGAACACTTTGTCTCTCAATTCTATGAAGATGTGAACCTATGAAGGCAAAGCGACTGGGTTGGCCATGTGGCTAGCTATGATAGTCATTTGTGAGGAGGTGAAGGGAATCTACATGGTATGTCTTTGGAGAAATTGAAACTATCTGAAGGTTTTGTTTATTGTGTTGCCTTTATATTTCTCCAAATGGACAAGATGTAATCTCTTGAAGAGCATTTCTCTGTGTTTGTATTGTAACCTTTTTTGTTATTGAATAATACAGGTGAGATGAGTGTTTTGGAGGGTGGGGTTTTTTACCTGAAAAGGTTTTCCCCACGTAAATTTGTGTGTCCACTTGTTTTGTCTTTCATGGTTGTCTGATTCAATTTCTTGAATCTATGCTTGTGTTGAATCTATTATAAGTTTTGTATTTACTTCTCTCAGAGGATCAATGGGGGATTTACTATGCCTATTTCCACTTTATGGTGTAGTTGTTTATGTCTTTGAAGTGATAAAAATGAAAATCACTAAGGCACTATTGTCTTAGATGTTGATCTATGATGATAGAACCGATCTCGTATCCCCAATAAAATGAATATGGGCCAAGGGTGGCGGTGCTATAAAATAATTATAGGAAGTTGCATAAGGATGTGGACATGCTCATTAATCTAAGCAAAGAAAAGCTAGAGGCCTCAGCTGAAGGGCTGATTTTCCTTAACAAGAAGGCCAAAGATTGGATAGGAAATGGTCTTTTTGATGACCAGATGAATAAGGAGGGCAAGGAAAGCACTAATATTGACATGAAAAATGTGGACATGGGTGTTGGGTCGAGTGTGCATACTTGGAGCAAAACCAAGAAATGCATTTCAGGTCGTACGCAGGATGTGCAAGATATCATGGAAATGCATGAAAAGTTGGTGTCGAAAGATCTAGAAGCGAAAAAGATGCTCAAAGAACTTATCTAATGGTCATTTTATTTTCTATTTTTTTCTTTGTTGTCTTTTGTTGTTTTTTACTGATGGGTAGCTAATGTCTAGGTAATCAGCTCATTTTTTGTCTTTTTGGGGTGGGTAGCCTATTGTTATATCTTTGATGCCACTATCTCTTTTTGTTCAAGGTTTTAGGCACCCTTCAAAACCTATTTTTCATTAATAAAAAACATCAAAGAGACTACCATTAGAACTGTAGCATTAGAACATCCATCTTAAGAAAATGTGGAGTCTCCCACACTAGTATACTAAACAAAAAAATGATTGTAGTATACAAAGTTGAACTCTATCATTGATATCTTTCTATACACAACACAAAACTTCTTAGGAGATTAAATATAGCTATATGAATGATTAGGAGATTAAGAGAGCAGAGTCACATCTCTTCTTGTGATGAAGTCAAGACCCAAAAACTAATGCACTAGACCATAACATTATTAGCAAAGAAAACTTAACCAAACTTGTGATAGATCAGCTTCCGATATAGATGGTACTATACACCAAATATTCTTCCCACAATGTTGACATCAATGACAACACTCGATCATCCAAATCAACCTATGTATGTAAACTTCATGCTCATGTTTCTAGGCTCCCAAACTTCCAACAATATCCCCCTTTGGCATTGATGGCAACATGCATATCAAGAAAAAAATTATCCCAATACAAAATAACTAAATACTCTTCCTTTCAAAGTTAATGCTCCTTACAAAAAAAAATTATTGACAAAAAAAATGTTTTCCTTCATACTATATATCTCTCCCCCTTTGACATTAATGGCAAAGGTCATGCAAGGGTCCAGTAAATTTCTCTTAAATATGTGTATGCATTAAAAATTGATCAAAAAATATTTGTAAATGCTAACCTAAAGAAGAAGATCCTTTGAGGTTCTTCAAAATATCTTTCCATGTAGCTTTGCCTTCTTCCCATGATCCTTTTTCACTTGCAAGAGTCTTGTATAGTAATTCAAGCTTTATTAAAGACTCTATACCTTCTTCCATAGAGTTGGGGCTGAGATTTATTTCTGATAGACTTCCAACACTGTCAAAGGCACTTGATATAGGAATGTGCCATATATCTAAGTGCCACATGTTGCTTGATCATTATGTTCTTTGATTTTGTAGGAAAAATAATTTATCATTTAGTTGCACAATGTAGGACCATCTTTGATTGTCCTTGTCATTTTCCAAGCTATAAACATCTTCTTGAGTTCTCAACTAAATTCTATTCTGTTTTATTTCATCTCTTGCATTTAATGTCCTATAAGACCAATTCAGGTAGAAAGATATTAACTCATAAGCTTCTTCTTCACAATCCTGAACATCCTTAATTCCTTTAGGACTTTGTGGTGTGTATCTGCACATTTCTTCTTGATTCTTATAGATTTTCTTCTGTAGATCTTGGTTTTCACCAATTTCCTGTTTGCTCTTCCAATCCGGAGACGTATGCTTTTAGTGAGTCAATCATATTCTTGAGATTTTCCAAGGTGGATATAGATAATTTAATTTTGGCACCGGGAATCACTTTTTGTAACTCTTTTAATGCTTCACCCAGGTCTTGAATGTTTTCACTTTCATGCTCATGTTGGGCTATCTCAAATTGACTTCCTTCTTGCTTAATGATAACACTTTTTCTCTTATTTCCTGTTCTTTTTGTACTACTAAAGGCTTCAGCCTTAGGTACTTCTTCTACATTTGTTCTATTAGGGTTCTTGGGACTTTCAAGAAGCACTTTTGCATAATGATCAACTTCTTCCTTAGTTACTTCATAATCTAACTCATAAATCTGCACAAGGCTAGATTCAACTACTTCCATGTAACAAAAATAAGTAAAGACAAGGAAATTTATGTCTCTAGAGTATTTTTCACTACACTTTTTGGAATTCTTGTTCTCTTATTCATCCTCATCTGAAACATTCCAAAGAATGTTGCAATATCAGTTTCTTGAGCATCCACACCACCGAGAATTATCATGAGATACCTTATCTAGTGTGCAATCAATTATGTGTTTGTCCATTCAACCTTTCCAATTACCAATAACTCCTTCATAAGGTAAAAGAGTAAGCAAACTATTAAAGTGTCATACCAGAATGTACTCATCTTATTCTTTTTCATTTTTTTCAAATTCTTCAATAGGTGCGGTCAAAGCAACTCACAAAGATCATAGTCCATACCATTCTTAACCATATCAAATGTAATGTATGTAGCAGTAGTATAAACTGTATAGTCATTACCAAGTATGCAAATTTGATGTCCAATAATCATTGCAGCATACCAAATGAATGGATCTTCAATTGTACTTAAGACAAGTTATTTTCATTCAAGAGTCGCACTAGTCATTGCTATTATCTCTTGATTATTGGCAATGTTTCATCTCAGAAATTTTCCAGAGAACCACAAATGAGTCACATCCCTTATAGCTTCTCTGGTTATCAAGTGTGCACCATCAATTCAAATATATTCACCATGAATCTTGCTTAATTTCACTCGTATGTACTTCTAGTCAAATTCAAACAAGGGGAATTTTTTCCATACATCCAGTTTCTTTACAAATAAGATTTTACATACATCATAATTTTCTTCCAATTCATTCTTCCACAAAATACTTAATCAAACCAATGATATTTCCTCAAATTTTCCATAAATGTATGCATAAATGTCTTCAGTAGGTGATACTTTAAGAGGAATGCCAGAAAATGCACCCGCCAAATCTTCTGACAATTGTTTTAGAGAATACTTCTTTAATTTGATTTGAATTTTTTCTGAAACATTCACAACCTTTGAATCATCCATTGCATTTAAAATTTAAAATTCTAGAAAAATAATTGCTTAAACAAAATACCTCTGTAATTTTCTCCAACAAAGAATGGAGTTTTGATGTTCGACTTCTAGAGCACGCTTCTCCTCTTTCACAAATTCCATTCATCAAATATATTTTCCTTAATATATTTGAATTTATTTCTTTCATCCCAAATTATTCTGTAATAAACACTTCAAATCGCAAGTAGATGACCTCAAAATTAGTGTACACTTCCATCCTTTCAAATTTTGTGGAGTTCATTCGTCACACATGTGTGTCTAAAAATTCCTTTCGCATGAAATCTTGAATTTTTAACCTTAATAAATGCACTTCTATCATGATATGACATCATATATCAAAGAGAGGTTTATTAAAAAAAATTATTATTTCTCCCCCTTAGCCACTGCCTAGATTAATTTTTGACAAGAGTACCTGCACCAGGAGATAGCACAAATAAAATTGATGATTCTGATTTTCCTTGCTTTTCACATTCTCCTTCATTTCTCCAAATCCTTTCCATTTCCTCCTTAAATTATGTTGGTTGAATCTTGATGTTTGGTTCATATCTCTTTTTTGGATAGTCATTTTTCACATTTTTGCTTCTATAGTCTCTAGTAAAGTGTGTTGATTTGTTGCAATTATAACATACAACATTCGGGTAAGTGCATGGAGATGGGTAGCAATTTTGTGGCCACTTTTTAAAAAAAATTGAAAACTCATAACGCGAGCATGTTATAATGTGCTCAAGTTATGGCTTGGTGTGTCGAGCCTGAGGCTCAGCCACCACAAGCCCATAACACGAGTGTGTTATGTCATTTTAAAATTAAAAAAAAGAATCAAATTTCATTTTAATTTGTGACTGGTTTTTTTGTTGCTCATGGCCAAAAACCTAAGAATTTCGTGCTCGCATTCTAGGAGGTGTTTTTTGCAAAAATCTTCATCAACGATTGTTGATTCATCACCAGGATGCTGCCATATCGACGAGGAGGTGAAAGAGGTAAGGATTGTTTGTTTTTTTATTTGAATTTGTTAGTTTTAGGTTGTATTTGATATTTATTTTTTGAAATTGTAAGAGATGTTAATCAACCTGTAAACCCTCCTCAAAATCCATAGCAAGAACAAAATCCTCAACAACAAAATCCTCAACCACAACAATAACCTCCTCCACCAATCCCTCAATACCCTCCTGGCACTCAACAAAATTTAATGGGTGAAATTGAGAACAATAGAAAACAAATTGAGGATTTAATCGGGAGGTTGAACAATCCAAACGGTTCAACTATAGAAAGAATGACCCTGACAACTTCAGTGCAAGATATGTTAAAAATGTAGTTTCAATCACTAAACAATTATCTAGTTGGCAAGATAGGAGGCAGGCGGCTAGGGATTTTTATCAAGATAAATTATCATATAAAGATGTAAAAGATTTAAAAATTACAAAATTAGATTTGTGTGTATTATTCACTGACCCACAGTCAAATGGAAATCTCTCCCTCAATGCAAAGAGGTTTCCTATTCATTGGTGCAACCACCAAGAGATTACGAAATATTTTTGGAATAGGTGGTACATGATTTTTGATGACCCACCATGCAAAAATTGTGAAGTCTCACTATATTTTCTCAGGAAACTATATGTTGAGTTCATCTTGAATAAAATCCCAAATTATTTTGATATGAGGCAGTTCTAGGGGAGAGGTGGGGGGTCAGCACAAGATAAACCCGGTGCACAGCTGGATCCTAGGTAGAAAGTGAGAAGACCTCTCGCTAGGCCACCTCATGAGCACATCAATATACCTTTTGTCGCAAAGGAGGGTACCGATCTAGAGACTCTATAGTCCATCAGCTCTTTGACGCAGAGTTTCATCCAACATGTTAGCCCTCTTTTATAGCAGCATCCAGGGGAGTCTTCGACAGGTGGGATTCGATCCCATGTGTGTCAATCTTGCGGGGTGACTTGTTCATATGACCCCATCGACACTCAGGAGGTTGTTGCATAGGATCTATTTGCACCTATGGAGATGGAGATGGCAGCTGAAATTTTGCATGACACGTATGGCATTGATAGTCAGGTAAAAGTTAGCATGTTTATTGAATTTAATTTATTAAATTTTGATTTTGAAATGCAAGATTAACTAATTTAGTTTTATGATTTTAATAAACTTGCAGGGTCATAGTGTTGATACTGGATACACCATCCCTACACCTACTTATTTCTGCAGTACACCTATCAGTGGGGTATGTAATTAGTAAAAAATTATAAATTTATTACATGTTAATAGCATTGTTTTATGAATGGTATTTTAACATATGATTTTGGATGTTGAATAGGCTAACATTGGAGGTTTTGAGGGAACACCTCCTAATGCCAGTGGATTTAGTTAAACCTTCATGCATGTAATAGAACAAAGAGTTTAACTAATGAATTGTATTGAATATATTTGTGTAGTTTATAATCATATCGTTGATTACGTTGCTTTACAAATCATTCAAACTCAAAGCATTACTTCACATTCCATAACTAATAACTAGATGTTGATAGATGAAAAAATTTCAACTACAATATAGTTGTTTATAAATTCAACATAAGTAGTGATGCAATTACTTCACCTAGCATAAGTAATAAGTCTAGGAGCGGCTTCCAATTGCATTTTCTTGTCATGGCATTCCATGAGACCACATTTTACTGAGGCATCTTTTCAAACAATTCGGTGCCTTGTCTATGCTCCAAACTAGGCACCCATTATGGCATGCTCTCACAAATTTGAAACTCACTTGCAACTCTTTTGGAGCAATTGTCCCAAATTTGTCTTTTAACGCTGAATTAGGCCATAATTAAATCTCTTTTTCAAAGAGACACCTCTCCAAACACACAAACAACACTTGAAACCTCCAAACATTCAAAAGACAGCCAAGAAAACCTTAGATTATTCAACTTTCAGGTCTCCTTTCGCTCATTTAGACCCCTTTTCATAAAACCCTCACTTTCCTTGCAATCAATTAGGGCTTATTGAAAATCTTATGCCATTACCTCTCAAAAGCTTATAATCACTTCAATCAGGCTTATTTATGACTGTACATGCTCATTCAATCCTCAAATAGTGCTGCCCCAAAGATCTACATACACGTCCTTCACAAAATCACTTTTTTTCACTAGTTTCCCCCTCTTTCACCTAGGGTTTCTCACTTATTCACTTCTCTGACCACTTACAACCTCTAAGATCTTCTAAATACCCTCCAATTCACCTTATCTCACATTTTTTAGAGGATTTTACCCACTTCTAAACCCCTATCCTCTTTTCACTCACTCTACCCTTGTTTAAAAGGCACCAAAACTAGTTTTTCACTATGGTAGGGAGGAGAACTCAAACAAAAACTTCACCAAACCAATTCCTTACCTTATACACCTACTCCTACTTCAAACGGGTCCATTCCAGCAAGAAATAGTTGCTACAAAAAGGTGGAATGGACTTTTTAGTTCATTTGGGCAATCAAACCCTTAGCCCCTATTTTCTGACCGCCTAGAGAAATCAGACCACCAAAAGCTTGAAACTCAATATCAAATGATCAAATTAGTTTTAAATTGATTCCAACACCTAACTCCTTCAATTCACACACATTATAGATGCACTACCACCTGCACAAAATTGTACAATGGCAGATGATGGAGGAAAACACAGAAAATAGCAGTATAACAGTGATATTTTATTAGTTTTCTCCTTCAAAATGCTTCAACAACAGCTAACAATGATGAATCATATATTTTAAACACTTACCCAATCATTTCAACTTCCTAAGCACCTAATATTTCCTCTAAATATTGCCTCTACAGCTACCTAGACTCTTCATATTCCTCCACTTGGCACCTTTTTGCATTTTTGAAACATTCATTGACAACTTTTGTTAAGATTCTACAACTTTACAATTTATGCCTAAAATGACTACCAAAGACCATTACAAACTCAAAAAATTTCTATTTAAGCCTTATTACATCATGAAATACCTATACAACCTCAAAATCCTAAATTTTCCTCATGGAGGCAAGCTCTTGTAAAGATGCACCTGCGCCACTTTTTCAAACAACTCACCGCCTTTTCTATGCTACCACACTTTCCATACATGTGTACCAAATAATTTTATCAAACAATTAATTTCCTCACTACTATGGCTAAAATCTTTAAAAAGGTGCTTTCCAAAAAACTATGGATGCTTGGAAAAAATATATCTATGCTCCAAACTAGTTACCCATTATGGCATGCTCTCACAAATTTGAAACTCACTTGCAACTCTTTTGGAGCAATTGTCCCAAATTTGGATTTTAACGCTGAATTAGGCCATAATTAAACCTCTTTTTCAAAGAGACACCTCTCCAAACACACAACCAACACTTGAAACCTCCAAACATTCAAAATATGGCCAAGAAAACCTCAGATTATTCAACTTTCAAGTCTCCTCTCGCTCATTTAGACCCCTTTTCATAAAACCCTCACTTTCATTACAATCAATTAGGGCTTATTGAAAATATTATGCCCTAACCTCTCAAAAGCTTATAATCACTTCAATCAGGCTTATTTATGACTGTACATGCTCATTCCATCCTCAAATAATGCTGCCCCAAAGATCTACATACACGTCCTTCACAAAATCACTCTTTTCACTAGTTTCCCCATCTTTCACCTAGGGTTTCTCACTTATTCACTTCTCTGACCACTTACAACCTCTAAGATCTTCTAAATACCCTCCAATTCACTTGCTCTCATAGTTTTTAGAGGATTTTATCCACTTCTAAACCCCTATCCTCTTTTCACTCACTCTACCCTTGTTTAAAAGGCGCCAAAACTAGTTTTTCACTAGGGTAGGGAGGAGAACTCACACAAAACTTCACCAAACCAATTCCTTGCCTTATACACCTACTCCTACTTCAAACAGGTCCATTCCAGCAAGAAACAGTTGCTACAAAAAGGTGGAATGGACTTTTTAGTTCATTTGGGCAATCAAACCCTTAGCCCCTATTTTCTGACTGCCTAGAGAAATCAAGCCACCAAAAGCTTGAAACTCAATATCAAATGCTCAAATTAGTTTTAAATTGATTCCAACACCTATCTCCTTCAATTCACAACCATTATAGATGCACTACCACCTGCACAGAATCGTACATTGGCAGATGATGGAGGAAAACACAGAAAATAGCAGTATAACAGTGATATTTTATTAGTTTTCTCCTTCAAAATGCTTCAACAACAGCTAGCAATGATGAATCACATATTTTAAACACTTAACCAATCATTTCAACTTCCTAGTCACCTAATATTTCCTCTACAACTACCTCGACTCTTCATATTCCTCCACTTGGCACCTTTTTGCATTTTTGCAACATTGATTGACAACTTTTGTTAAGATTCTACAACTTTACAATGTATGCCTAAAATGACTACCAAAGACCATTACAAACTCGAAAAATTTATATTTAAGCCTTATTACATCATGAAATACCTATACAACCTCAAAATCCTAAATTTTCCTCATGGAGGCAAGTTCTTGTAAAGGTGCACCTGCACCACTTTTTCAAACAACTCATCGCCTTTTCTATGCTACCACATTTTCCATACATGTGTACCAAATAATTTTATCAAAAAATTAATTTCCTCACTACTATGGCTAAAATCTTTAAAAAGGTGCTTTACAACAAACTATGGATGCTTGGAAAAAATATATCAAAGCATAATAGTAAGCAATAGCATAGACAAGGCATTTAGTAGGTTGAAAAAATGCCTCAAAGAAATTTGGTCTCATGGCGATGGAATTACATTTCATCACCATGAGATCACATTTATTTGAGGCATTTCTTCAAAAAACTCACCACCTTTTCTATGATACCACATTTTCCATACATGTGTACCAAAGCATTTTATCAAACTACTCACTTCCTTGCTGCTATGGCTAAAAGCCTAAAGAAGGTTCTTTCCAACAAACTATGGATTCTTAGAAAAATATCTATCAAAGCATAATAGTAAGCAATAATACCATAGAGAAGGCAATGAACTGTCTAAAAAAATGCCTGAAAGAAATGCATTCTTATGGTGATGGAATGTCATAACGTGCATTTGTTTGTAATGGCATTCCATCACCATGAGACCCCATTTCTTTGAGGCATTTTTTCAAACAGTTCACTGCCTTCTCTATGCCACCACAATTATCGTACGTGTCTATGAAAGCATTTTATCAAACATTTCATCGGCTTGCTACTATGGGTAAAAGCCTAAAAACACGTGCTTTCAAACAAGATATGGATAGAGCAAATAGTAAGCATGATAGTCAGAAATATATAGTTTAATAAGTACTCAATTTTTTTTTTATTATCTCATGCATTATAAGTCATGACATGGACCGCTATTGTAGTTTTTATGATTGAATAATTTGTTGTTTTATTTTCAGTTGTTGCAAGAAGAGACACCTTCGAATATGATGAGGGCAATGGAGATTGGTGTTTCATCTGCTATAGAATCCTCGATGACTCTAACAGGGGAGGTATGAAGAAAATAGTAAATTTCAATTTATATTCGTTGTTATATATGTTAGTTCTAGTGAAAAAGAAAACCATTGCTGATTCCTGGTTTAATTTCTATTTGTATGGTTTATACAGGGCTTCAGCACACCTCAGACTGGGCATGTGAATATTTCCCTTGAGGAGAGTGACCATCAGATGGAGTTAAGTGATTATTTTGTTAAATATATAATATTTTATACTATAATTTCTATATATTAATGTCTTTACTTCTTATTGTAATAGATAAAACTTCACCAAGAACTAAACACTAGGAGGAGCACCGAGAGCACTCCTCGACCGCAACATAAATGAGTGACAGACATATCGCCATCCGATCGACAAGCAAAGGGAAAGAGTTTATTTCGAGGGGATGGAGAGCGATGACTTTTGATTCCAGAGCCCTTTGTTGTATGCCTACATGGCATTTTTGTACATATTTTGTATTGGATATATTTGACATTGTATGCCTATATGGCATTCTCGTAAGCCTATATGGCTATTTTGTACCTATATTTCATTCTTATATAAACATATATTGATGTATGCCTACATGGCTATTTGTTTAATATAGATATTTTTTATCGATGGTGTCCATATTTGCATTCTAAATTCATGGTTCAATAAATATGAGTTACATTTATTCAAGTGTATAATTTACAACTTATGTGTATACTTTGTGACTTATTTTTTTCATGCGTATACCTTGTATTCATGCATATACTTCGTATTAATTTGTGTATACTATGTATTCGTGTGTATACTTCAAGGCTTATGTGTTTTTGAGTAATTGTGCCTTTCTTTTTCACATGTACATGCTTGACTTACTCATGTGTATACTTATTAATTGGTTATCCCTAGCATTGATCATTGTTGTCCTTCATGGTTTGTCTTGAATATTAATTGATTGATGCTAAACAACTTTATGTAAAAGCAAAAAACATGTTTTCAATTGGTATTGCATGAAATGATTCATGAAAAGATTTCAAAAAGTATCCTTGATATTACAAAAAGATATGTATTTATACACTTAAATTTTGTAGTCACCCTTTGGTTCTTTCAAAGAAAAATTTGCCTGTGCCACTATTACATTGCACAAGTAAACCAGATTTTGTATTGTGGAGCTATATTAAGCTACCACTCTCAAGACCAATGTAACAATGATACAAAATAATGTTTGAGACTGCAAGAAGACATCAAAATGGCTTGTGTACTAAACAAATTCTTATTATTTCTGAAGAACGTTGAAAACTGTACTCAGTTGGCTTCTTTTTTCAAAATCATACAAATTGAACCCTGGCATCAATAGACCGTGTATATCAAGCTACCACAATTCAAGTTTCAATGATGAATATTTATCATGCATGTTTTAAATGACATTCAAGTTTATGGTGGTTTTGTTGTTTATATGATGTTATGTGATATTCTAATCCTAATTCATGTTTCTAGGCTACATATATATATATATATATATATATATATATATATATATATATATATATATTGTTTTTACATGTTTTTTGTACTAACGGACCCAAAACGAATCGAAACCCCCTCCAAAACATTTTGGCCGAACCGGCAACCGAACCCCCAAACCTGAACTTGAATCTCATACAACCTCAAAACCTCTTCCAACACTCTTCATTTTGCCTGCACAAACTTAATTGACCACCAAATTATGCTACCCCCTGACTTTACCCACTTTTACTCCCTCAAACCTCTCTTTTTCATTGAAAATACCTCTTTTCCCAACTAGGGCATCATGCCATAACATACTTTTGACCTTCCATGTGCTTGCATACCTTTTGAACACATCAAACTCCACAACTTCACTCTATTTCCAACCTATTCTAACTTATTCTCAAGCAATTTCTTCTTTTCACCTCTTCTAGCCTTGCTTTTAAGGCCTAAATTCTAAATTTTCAACAAGTGCAGCATTAGTAATCTCTTCCAATGCCTTTACCAATGCTATTTTCTTATACCTACTTTACATCAAGCCCATTCCACTGAGACACATCCTAAAAAATAGGTGGAATGGCCTATTTGAACATATTACACTCAAACCCTTGTATGAGAAATTTTAGACCTGTTTCAGAAATCTACTTCTAAGTTGCTTTGAACTTAATATAATTCCACAAGAATGGATTCTAATCAAAGATAAAACTATTCTACAATAGATTCAGATCATCTTAGAGAAAAATCCTACTGTATGGACCCGTACACAGGTTGGAAATGAAGAAAATGCACAAAAATTAACAAAGAAACAGAGATATTTGATTGATATTCTCCTTCAAACTCTTCAAAAACCACTAACTTTGAGCTCCCAATGATCATACACTTATTTTTGTGGAAAACTCATACTTCTCAACCATCATGTGTATGTTTCTCTTTTCAATTATTTTTCATGCCATCATAAGGGATCAAGTTGGTTGAACGTAGCTCAAAGAAATTTTTTGCATTTGGGTGTGAAAGAGGACCATGCCTAGCATAAACGTACCTATCGAAATGTGTTGGAGTAATTTATTTGGTCACACGAATTGAAAAATGAAATTTGCACCACTTTGCAACTTTACACTGGTTGCATTTGACACTTTTTCTATCAAGTGAAAACTGGACACCATAGGAAAAAAACACTGAGATAATGAAAACCAAGAGAGCTTATTGTAGAGGGGCCCAACATGATCCCATAGGCTCAAATGGAGATTTCGTGTCATGGTTTTTTAGTAATAGACTTTCAAAGATTGCTTCCCTTTTGCACTTTGGACCCTTAAGGGATCGATCTGGTTGAATGTAGCTCAGAGAGATTCCACATGTTTGGGTGTGAAAGAAGACCATGTATAGCGTAAATGTACCCATTTGGATGTGTTGGAATAGTTCATTTCACAACTTTCAACTACTTGCATTTGACAACCTTTTCTCCGAGTGAAAATTCACCACCACGGGAAAATGCCTCTGAGATAGAAAAAACTGAGAGAGGTTATTTTAGAGGGGCCCAACACGATCCCATAGGATTAGATGAGAAGTTTCTAAGCATCATGGTATCTGAGTAATAGCATGCTAAATTTTGTAACCATTTTGCACTTTGGACCCTTAAGAGATCGATCTAGTTGAACATAGCTCAGAGTGATTTCATGTGTTTGGATGTGAAAGAGGACCATTCCTAGTGTAAACATACCTATTTGAATACATTGGAACAATCATTTTGGTTGCACGAGCTGTAGAACGGAAGTAACACCACTTTGCAACTTTCAACTACTTGCATTTGACAACATTTTCCCCAAGTGAAAACTCACCACCACAAAAAAATGCCTTTGAGATAGAAAAACAAGGAGAGGTTATTGTAGAGAGGCCCAACACGATCCCATATAATTAGATGAGAATTTTCTAAGCATCATGATATCCGAGTAACAACATGTTGAAGTTTACAACCATTTTGCACTTTGGACCTTTAAGGGATCGATCTGGTTGAACGTAGCTTAGAGCGATTCCATATGTTTGGTTGTGAAAGAGGACCATTATTATTGTGAACATACCTATTCAAACATGTTGGAATATTTTGTTTGGTCACACAAGCTACAGAATGAAAGTAGCACCACTTTGCAACTTTCAACTACTTGCATTTGACAACATTTTCCCCAAGTGAAAACTCGCCACCACAAGAAAATGCCTTTGAGATAGAAAAAACAAAGAGAGGTTATTGTATTGGGGCCCAACATGATCCCATATAATTAGATGAGAATTTTCTAAGCATCATGATATCCGAGTAACAGCATGTTGAAGTTTACAACCATTTTGCACTTTGGACCTTTAAGGGATCGATCTAGTTGAACGTAGCTCAGAGTGATTCCATGTGTTTGGTTGCAAAAGAGGACCATTAGTATTGTTAAAATACCTATTCAAACATGTTGGAATATTTTTTTTGGTCACATGAGCTACAGAATGAAAGTTGCACCACTTTGCAACTTTCAACTACTTGCATTTGACAATTTTTCCCCAAGTGAAAACTCGCCACCATGGGAAAATTTCTTTGAGATAGAAAAAACTAAGAGAGTTTATTATAGAGGGGCCCAACACAATCCCATAGGATCATATGAGAATTTTCTAATCATTACAGTATCCGAGTAACAACATGTTGAAGTTTATAGCTATTTTGCACTTTAGACCCTTAAGGGATCAATCTGATTGAATGTAACTCAGAGTAATTTTGTGTGTTTGGGTGCAAAAGAGGACCATTCCTAGTGTAAAAATACATATTTGGATGCATTGGAACCGTCTGTTTGGTCACATGAGCTGCAGAATGAAAGTTACACCACTTTCCAACCTTCAACTACTTGCATTTGACAATTTTTTCTCCAAGTGAAAACTCACCACCACGGGAAAATACCTCTGAGATAGAAAAAAATGAGAGAGTTTATTGTAGAGGGGCCCAACACAATCCCATAGGATTAAACGATAAGTTTCTAAGCATCATGTTATCCGATTAACAACATGTTGAAGTTTACAGCCATTTTGCACTTTGGACCCTTAAGGGATTGATCCGGTTGAACATAGCTCAGAGTGATTATGCGTGTTTGGGTGTGAAAGAGGACCATGTCTAGTGTAAACATACCTATTCAGATGTGTTGGAATAGTTCGTTTGGTCACACGAGTTGCAGAATGAAAGTTGCACCACTTTACAACTTTCAACTACTTGCATTTGACAACTTTTTCCCCAAATGAAAACTCGCCACCATGGGAAAATGCCTCTAAGATAGAAAAAATTGAGATAATTTAATATAGAGGGGCCCAACATGGTCCCATAAGATCAGACATGAATTTTCTAAGTGTCACAGTATCTGAGTAACAGCATGCTGAATTTTTCAGCCATTTTGCACTTTGGACCCTTAAGGGATCAATCCAATTGAACGTAGCTCAGAGCGATTTCGCATGTTTGGGTGTGAAAAAAGACCATTTCTAGCGTAAAAATACCTATTTGGATGCATTGGAACAGTTCGTTTGGGGACATGAGCTGCAAAACGAAAGTTGCACCACTTTGCAACTTTCAACTACTTGCATTTGATAATGTTTTCCCCAAGTGAAAACTTGTCACCATGGGAAAATGCCTCTAAGATAGAAAAATTTGAGAGAGGTTATTGTAGAGGGGCCCAACCTAATCCCATATGATTAGCTGAGAAGTTTCCAAGCATCACGATATCCAAGTAACAACATGTTGAAGTTTGCAGGCATTTTGTACTTTGGACCCTTAAGGGATCAATCTAGTTGAACGTAGCTCAGAGCGATTCTACGTGTTTGGGTGCAAAAGAGGATGATTCCTAGTGTGAAAAATACCTATTTGAGCGCATTTGAATAGTTTTTTTTGTCACACAAGCTGTAGAATAAAAGTTACACCACTTTGCAACTTTCAACTACTTGCATTTGACAATTTTTTCCCCAAGTGAAAACTCGCCACCATGGGAAAATTCCTCTAAGATATCAAAAACCAAGAGATTTTACTATAGAGGGGCCCAACTCGATCCCATAGGATCATATGAGAAGTTTCTAAGTGTCACAGTATCCGAGTAACATCATACTGAAGTTTACAACCATTTTGCACTTTGGACCCTTAAGGGATCGATACAGTTGAACGTAGCTCAGAGTGATTCCATGTGTTTGGGTGTGAAAGAGGACCATTCCTAGCATAAACATACCTATTCGGAAGTATTGGAACAATATTTTTGGTTACATGAGCTACAGAACGAAAGTTGCACTACTTTGCAACTTTCAACTACTTGCATTTGATAATTTTTTCCCCAAGTGAAAACTCGCCACCACGAGAAAATGCCTCTAAGATAGAAAAATTGAGATAATTTATTGTAGAGGGGTCCAATGCAATCCCATGGGATCAGATTAGAAGTTTCTAAAAGTCACGGTGTCTGAGTAACAACATGTTGAAGTTTGTAGCCATTTTGCACTTTGGAACCTTAGGGAATCGATCTGGTTGAACATAGCTCGGAGCCATTCCGCATGTTTGGGTGTGAAAGAGGACCATTCCTAGCATAAACATACCTATTTAGATGCATTGGAATATTCCATTTGGTCACATGAGTTTCAGAACAAAAGTTTCACCACTTTGCAACTTTGCGCTACTTGCATTTGACACTTTTTCCATCAAATAAAAATTGGACACCACGGGAAAACCACTCCGAGATAGAAAAAACTAAGAGAGGTTATTGTATAGGGGACAAACATGATCTCATAGGTTTAGATGGATATTTTTTAAGTGCCATGGTTTCTAAGTAATACCCTGTCAAATATTGTTGCCCTTTTGCACTTTGGACCCTTAAGGGATCAAGTCGGTTGAACGTAGCTCAGAGTGATTGTGGTCTCTTTTTTATGGAATGAGGTGGGCAGTAGAATTAACTCCATTTTAGTTTTGGTTTGGTTGGATTTCAAGTGATTTTTTACATTATAGAAGCCAATTACTGAGGGTTGGTCTGTATACCCTATTTTAAGAGAATCTTTTAGGTACTCTATTTTATTGAGGTGTCTTAAGAGGGTCGGTCTATATGTTAATAAACCCTTGCCTAACTTGTGAATGAATAGGGTTTTGGGGTTTTTTATGTTAGAGGGCTTATCATGCCCTAAAAGTGGAGGAATTGGTGGTTTGGCAGACTGGTTAATGACGTACATTGGTGGTTTGTGTGTGATAGGAAGAATTAAGGGGGGTTTCTTATTTTGTGAAAGTTGATCCAAAAGAGTCTTATGATGGTTTGATGTATGTTGAAGAAATTTTAGAAGGGCGCCTAAAATGGTGGTATTTTGTAGAGTTTGTTAAGGAATTTTGAGAGTTAAGGTGGGAAAAAATAGGTTTGCAGACCTACAAGAGTGATTAGGTGCAAAGTTGAAAATAAGCCAAGATTGAGTTTTGAGCAAAGGAAGGAGGTTGCAATCCTTTTCTATTGTGGAAGTGATTTTATTGCCTCCCTATATTGTTATCAAAATCACTTCCTATCAGAATCACTTCAAGTTTATATTTTTGTACACTTTTTTGCATTGACAACTTTTCAATTTTTTCAATTTTACATCATTTTGACAAATATGCAACATGAACTCCAAAATGACCCCAAAACCAACTAACATGACTTATTACATTATAAATTGGTCTAATATGACCTTATTCAATTAACAAAACTCAAAACACAAAACTAACTTAAGACTTCCATGAACCAAATTTGTTCAATAACCTTGGTGCCCCTGTACCAAATTTCATTATTTCAGTAAATCTCATTACAATGCCTTAAGTAGTCTTTTCTCATATATCTTTTACAATGTCACTTATACATTTGAGATTCTCTTATAATTTCTACATCATAGGTTCTCATTATGAGGTTAACTTCAAATGAGTAACTTGATATTCCCTCACAAAGCTTCACATGCTCTTTTATAATGGCTTCAAATCAGAATTGAGATTTCTCAAGATCATCAAAATAAGGATGTTGCATTTCTTTTTGGATAAGATTATCTTCAATGGCTCATAAATCATCATTTTCTGCAAGGAGAGACCAATCAATTTTCAGTAGTTTACTTACAGATATGCAAAGTAAAAGAAGAAAAAGAAAGAGCATCCAAAATGGAAATGAAATGAAAATAGATGGAAGGAGCTTACAGATAAGCATGGCAGTCTCTCAACTTAGTCACTCCTGGTCATACATCTTCACTGGGAGTTCCAAGGTACCTATTGCACACAACACTTCTCATGAATAAAATATCTTGAAATTCCCTCACCAAGCTTCGCATGCACTTTTGTAATGGCTTAAAATCATAATTGAGATTTGTCAAGATCATCAAAATAAGGATGTTGCATTGATTCTCTTGGATGGCTCATAATCTACATTTTCTACAAGGGGACACCAATCAATGTTTAGCAGGTTACTTACAAATAGGAAAAGTAAAAGAAGATGATAGCATTGGCATCAAAAAAATTTATGTGCATACAAGTATAAAATTAATAAGAACCAACGTGCATATACTTACAAATTAATCCAAAAAAACCATGCGGGTCTGCTCTACTCTTTATTGTTTCAAGTATTTCCTCATGGTCAGACTCACGAACCTTCCACAAGGTCTTGTTCAAAGGTCTACCCCCATATTTGGTCAGATGAACATTGGATGCCACGACAAGGTTCGAGTAATATAGAATCTTATGATGCGTGTGAAAGTCTTGAAACATTCAATGTTTAACACCCTTATATGGGTTTATAAGCCACGTTCCAGTAACCACAACTAAGTCTGTAGGGTATTCGATGTTTTCTCCATCTATAACTGGGGCCTCCAATTTCTTTTTGGTCTCAACACAATGACACAAGTAATATTTTGTTCCATCTTTGTTCTCTTCATCTGCAATAACTGCATAAACATGCCCTGCATTGATATGTGTAGCAAATCTCTTGAAATTAGTCAACATTACGAATACACTACAAAGTAAGATAACAATATGAAATTTCAACAACTAAGCAAGTAGATATATCACCTAGTTGAACTAGATCTGATA